>JADLSH010000377.1:600000-1200000 GCA_016169945.1 Trachythela sp. YZ-2020 | reverse complement strand
CACCATACGCTTGCTCTCCCAAGCGCATGTGGTACAATACTCGGACACATGCGCATCCAGACATGCGTGAAGTGTCTTGGGACCAGAGTGCTCAAACGACCACAAGGGAAGTGAGCTTTTGCATTATAGCTTATAGCCACCAATTAACCTCACAGAGTGCTCAACAACACAAGTGAAGGAGCATATATAGTCAAATCTGCAGACATGCATGTTTCGCCGTTCAACGGCTCGTCAGTGCAGCTTGTAACGCAATCTAGATGCGAGTGACTTCGTATTTATACACCATACGCTTGCTCTCCCAAGCGCATGTGGTACAATCGGACACATGCGCATCCAGACATGCGTGAAGTGTCTTGGGACCAGAGTGCTCAAACGACCACAAGGGAAGTGAGCTTTTGCATTATAGCTTATAGCCACCAATTAACCTCACAGAGTGCTCAACAACACAAGTGAAGGAGCATATATAGTCAAATCTGCAGACATGCATGTTTCGCCGTTCAACGGCTCGTCAGTGCAGCTGACGTGTATATACGATATATATACGTGTAGGTTTAGGTCTAAAAAACGCAAAGAGTGCTCGACAACATATAGTTAGAGCAAATTATAGATTTTCGCTTACCTCAAAACTTGTCTGCAACAGGCTGTTTCATCTGTAAAAGAATCATCAGGCAGTTTACAAGTATCGAAAGAAATGACCGCTTATATATTTCCTGCCGGAGCGTGGGGGTGTATGTGGCAGACAATGTGTGCATGCATGGCTTTGTTTGCGTTGTTTACGCGAAATTTATTACGATGACGACACCGTGAAATTATTTCAGCTCTTTTGTTGAGTAAACAATTCTTGTTTTTTTCTTTCAAAATACAAAATTTTTCTTCTAAACATAAATTGCATCCTCTTGATCCTCCCGTGTACGAAATAGAATGTTTTAAAATTTGCCAATTAATACTGAAATCCTTATTGTTTTCTTTCAACGTCCAAGTTCCGAAAGTTCCGTGTCGTTTGCGTGCTTTTTATGCTGAAAAGATTTAGTGTGGTTGGCCAATCGCTCTTTGAATGTGGTTGCAGTCATGCCAATGTAATTTTTGATCGTGTTTGTGTTGCTTACTGTGACTGTTGCTTTGTATACTATGTCCCTAGTCATGCATTATTTTTGAAGCGGGCAAATGGTGTTTTTTCTACAACTGCAATTGGTAGTGTCCCTCTCCTGTGGCTTGTTATTCCTAGATATGCGTGCATTGTGTTTAGTGATTACTGACTTAATATTGTTCATGCAGCTATAACTTACTTTAACTGTATTTCTGTTAAAAAATTTATGTAGCTTGTGGTGCGGTGGAAAATGTTTGTCAATTAGACTGAGGAAATTACGTCCTATGTTTGTGCTAACACTCTTGCTAAATGGTGGGTTGAACCAAATGATGTTGCGTTGTCTATTCCTGCGTTGTTGTTGCGGTGTGTGCGGAGTGTAGCTAAGTTCATGATTAAAGTTGCTATGCCTAAGTGCGTTCTGATATATGGGTGCAGATTCCTGAAAAGTTTGGTCATCTGATGAAAGAAGTGCGAAATACGCTTGTTAATTGATGCATGTAGTTGCCTTGTGATGCTCGGTGGGTTATTAGAGTGCATATTTATGTATAGTGGATCATCATTGGGCTTCCTATAGGGCCTATATTTTCCATTGTTAAGGTCGAAAGTTACATCTAAAAAGTTTACTATACGTAAATTTGATTCGGCGGTAATTTTTAGGTAAAAACTGCTCGAAAATTTTGTGGAGGTCTTTCCTTGTTTTGTCTGCTAAACGTGCTGATTTACTTTTTATAATAGCCAAACCGTCATCTCTATATAAGCCGATGCTTTCTTTGCCAAATTTTTTACTCAGGTGGTTTAAAATGAAAAGGCCTACTAACTCGCAAATTTCCGCGCCGTCGAAACTGCCCATGGTAACGTCAAACAAACTCTTGCTATCTTTTTTTATCCATGAAATTCCGGTATTGAAAAGGAGAGATTTTCTAATGTGTTTTATTATTGAAATATCGTTGTCAGGTATAGTAGCCAAATTTGAAGCCCAAGATAAAGCTTGGTCCAATAGTTTTTCAGAAATAGATGGGTAGAAATCGACAATGTGAAACGAAATAAAACTGTGTCTGTCTTTATCTTTTATATTGCCAAACCACTCAGAATAACTTGTTTTGTATTCCTCCATTGATTTAAATTCATTGTTTTTGTCTCAAATTAGAATTAATTTTGTCCAAAATAATTTTACTTATTTTTCCGGATTCGCTTTTAGCGGGATTAATTAATCGACATTTTGGATTGTTTTCGAAATTTTCTTTGTGATCTTTTAAAGATATAAATGCTTCGCGTTTTTTCATTTTTTCAATTCTGTCGCCAATTTCATCTATAGTGTCCTCGGATCCATGTTTATATGTTTTTGTGATGCTGTCATGTAAGAGCTTGTTGTATGTATCGAGCGAGGTTTCACAAATAATCCTAGTTGGTTCAGCAGCGTAATACGCACGTGATTAGCATGAAGCGGAGGAACCGGAAGTGAACTTAGAAGATTGCATCATATTGCATCAGACACGGATTCTAAGCGATTTAACGTTAAAATATAGGGGGAAATGTGCATGTTTTTGTTGTAATTTACGGCTATCCTGGACGATCTAGTTCCTAAGGAATCTCGCCACAGACGTAAGCATTTCGAACAGTTTATTGACTTTTATAGCGTAGTTTATTGTGTTTATTTGGCGATAATTTATATGCATTAACTAGGATTAGTGTTTATGCATGTTTATTGTTATATTTCTATGTATTATTCTACTTTATTTTACTTTATTTAGATCGAATTATAATATTGGTATATTGGTTTAATAGTTGTTTGACTATATTATGACCTATTATCCATAAATACGATTTGCGAGGCTTCTTAGTTGCTTTAATCGAGTTTACATGAAGTAATTGGTCGTCTCGGTTCTGGCGAAACACTAGTTTTGTCTGCAAAAATGAAAATGTTGGGAGATGTTAATTTTCTTTAGATCGTTAGTCAAAGATTTCTGAAATTGGTTCCTATATGGCCGAAATTGTAAATTTTCGATCAGTTTTATAAGGTCGTCTTCGAAAGGTTTCATTTCTGGAATAGAAGGAGTTGTTTTGTTGGACGCAAGGCCGAAATGGTTGATTTGGTTTTCACATTTTTTGTTTTTAAGAAAGAAATTAGCTTTCCATCTCATACGTTTTATTACACCTTCCACTTTTTCAATTTTATTACACCTTCCACTTTTTGAAATAAGCGTCCTGTGGTGGTATAGGGATATTCCTTGGTGAATAGTCGAATCGAAATTGCCGCATTTTGAAGTTAAATAGAAATGAATAACGTAAACAAGAGTGCACAACCGATATACGGGGGCAAATATACGTGTAGGTTTAGGTCTACAAAACGCAAAGAGTGCTCGACAACATATAGTTAGAGCAAATTAAAGATTTTCGCTTACTTCAAAACTGGTCTGCAACAGGCTGTTTCATCTGTAAAATTGCAATAAAGTAATGAAAGACTCTTTTGGTGCTAATGCTTCGACTCTATCCGCTAACTTCAGTTTTTGTGCGATGGTTTTCGCTTGGTCGTTGATGTTTGTCTCTATGTTGATAGGTACCTTCTTATATTCTTTCTATATACTCGTCTTTAACAATGACTTGTACCTGTCTGTGGGCAGTTTGTAAAAGTTTGTAGTTTTATCTGCTGGGATGTATAGTATACTATCTTTCTTGTCGGTGTCGGTGAGCTTTGACAGGCTGTTTTGGAAATCCGATGGGTTAGGCGCAGGCTCGTAGCTGGGGGGGGGAGGCATTGCCCCCCCAAAAGGAAATAAAATTGAAATTGTGCCCCCCCCCCCCAACCACGAGTAGAACAACGAAATTTTTGTTTTTAAAAAGTGAATTTATAGGCAGGAAGTAAGTTATCAATGTTAATTTTAAAGTTTTAAGTACTAAAGTACCACTCTAAAACGATCTATAGTCCGAAATATTTTTTTTTCACCGTGTTCTCAGCCCCCTCCCCGTCGATAACAAAAGAAACAATTTTACGAGAACAAAATAAATCATTATTGTATGCGAACTGTTTATGTTAGCAATAACAAATCATCAGATTTAGAGCAGATAGTTAGCAAATTTAGTATTGCCTTAAAAATCCTTTAAAAAAGTCCCGAAACATGTTAAGCCCGAATTTGGGCAAGTCGCAATATTAGTGTCGCCAACGCCAACTGATTCTAGAAGGAGGCAAGTAGTTGGTTATTTTGATTAGTGAAATTTAAATCTTTGGTTAACGCTAACGAAGTAATACCACAAAGTATGATGCGGGGATTTTTGGGGGACACCATGCATGTATGTTATATTTCAAGTTATAAATTATATTGCGATACTCAGATCATCATGGATTCAAAATGATTAAATTTTCAATTGTAAACGTTTTCGAAGTAACTATAACTTTAATGTTTGACACGCCCCAAAATTGTTTCCATGGAGGTATTTCCAAGTGAATTCACGTATAGAATTGGTCCGACAACTATCATTCAAACAACACAAACGCACGGCATGTGCTATATATATATATACTGTGTTTGAAAAGATTTAAACTAAATCTGTTCAGGAGATATACAGCACATAATTATACGGAATAAAGTACAAAACAGAAACCTAAAAATAAACTGATGATCATTTCCAAATGGGGTCGAAAGAATGTCAATTTTTCGTAGTTCATTAACAAAAGTATTTTAACTCTACGGACATAAAATGCCTTTCATCTAAACTGAAACAGTTGCGATTCAGCAATGTTAAAATTATAATTTTGCGCTGAATTGATATTCATAATATATTTTCACAATATCTTTAGGTGACTTTTCTGAATCAATCACATTATCATCAGAAGAACAACAATTTGGAAACCAACTGGAAGAATGGTTGCCAAAGAAAGGGAATTGGAAGATTTGTTGGCGTGCCACAAGAGATGGATGGGAAGGCACAAAATTCCACTCAAATTGTGATGACAAGAATCCCACATTAACCATTGTTAAGGTCGTCAAGAATAATAAGGACTTGATATTTGGTGGATACGCCAACGCATCATGGGGCGGATGTAAGTATATATCCTTTTAGTCAGACATTATTCCAATATGGTACACTAATGCCACTTTCAAAGTATATTGTAGTGAATTTAATTTCCAGTAATTTTTGTTCTCCACTAAGTAAAATCTGTTCATTAGAGACAGAAGGTCATGAACGAAAGCGTATTTACAGTGTATTCTAATTTTATCAGTAAATTGTATGTGGTCTCTAACATAAATTTGTTCATTAATAACAATATTAATATCTATAACAGCATATCATAATAACTAGCATTCTAACTGGAACACAATCATAATCTTCGCCGAATGATTAGCAACTAATCTACACAGTCCTAGCGATCCTATATTAATTCTTTGGTTTAAATTAGAATTCTTATTTCGAATAATTACCCTACACTAAAGATTACAATAATACATATATATATTCAGAGCTGTGAAAAATCGAAAATAATATTTGGAGTTAGCATTTATCTTATATATTCTTTAAATATTATTCCTGTCTCTGTAAGATTTCAGACAGCGATGAAGTTTGAGCAATGTTCTTTCCCAACAAAAATAATGCTCTAACACAGCATTGACATCCCGTTAGATCTGTTGAAGGGGAAGAATGGATTAACTTATCTTCTGACACACCAGGAATTCCATTAGCTCCTGGCGTAATTAGAGACTAAGCTGGTGCCTGGGATGCAAGCTGCTAAGATGAGCTTGGAAGCGCTGCTAGGGATGCCTTTCCTTTTCCAAGGTTGCTACGAACGTGACAAGAAGGCTAGCTCAAGAGTTTAATTCGCAAGCAAAGGATGTACTCGGTCCTGTGTGCCATGGAAAAACTGAGGACTGCACAGTCAGAGAATTAGAAGAGCAACTATCATGGCCACACCAGAGACACCATAATTAGCTCGACAATATCCCCCCTCTCTTTCCTCTCTCAAATAATTTAGGGTGGTAATGCGTAAAATCTCCCTAATGACCAAATCCGTGGTTAAACCATTCACATCCGGCTTCCCTGGAGAAAAATAACGGTTTGCTGATAAGGAAACATGGCTTGACGAATATTCAAAATTTCTATGAGCAGGAAACAACGAGAAGTTGTTTCCCTCCTGGTAAAACGTTCATTCGGGGGAAAAACGGCAGACAAAAAAGAACGGTATGTATTGATAGTCTTACACTCCAATTCCTCCTCAAACGAGCAAGCTAAGAGGACCGTTATATCTGTCGAAGGGGGAAGAATGGATTAACTTATCTTCTCACACACCAGGAATGCCATTAGCTCCTGGCGTAATTAGAGACTAAGTTGGCGCCTGGGATGCAAGCTGCTAAGATGAGCTTGGAAGCGCTGCTAGGGATGCCTTTCCTTTCCAAGGTTACTGCGAACGTGACAAGAGGCTAGCTCAAGAGTTTAATTCGCAAGCAAAGGATGTACTTGGTCCTGTTTGACATGGAAGAGCAAATATCATGGCCACACTAGAGTCACCATAATTAGCTCGACCATCTCCCATCTCTCTTTCCTCTCTCAAATTATTTAGGGTGGTAATGAGTAAAATCTCCCTAATGACCAAATCCGTGGTTAAACCATTCACATCCGGCTTCCAGCTGAAGAAAAATAACGATTTAGTGGAAGAGAAAAATATATTTATTGCACAACAAAAATATTTATTTCAATTTTGCATGAATGAGTGGAATGTTGCTGGACAAAGTTTCTAATTGCTCGAGTGGAGAAAGTGACGAGACTCGATTCTGCTGTAACATTAAGAGCACCCGACAAATGTTCGCCACTTAGAAATATCATGCGTTTCAGTGCCCATTCCCAAAGATCTAGGGCCAAGCTAGAGATAACCAGAGAGTGAATACCTACCGAGAAAATAGTGTCCATGCGCAGGCGCCTATGAATGGAAATACACAATTGTTAGGGCGTCTTCTGTAATGTAGTTTTTGGCCTTTCTTCAATCAGCGAATTTCTTATATTTCATATCAATCTGGTCATACCATTTCAGCTGTTTGTCAACAATATATTGTGCGCAGAGCGTAACTATGGGGGTAGGGGGGTGTTGGGAGTTCACCAATTTCTATTTTGTAAGGTAGATTTTGCCATGTTGGTCCGGAAAAAATATGTTCAAGTCATATTTGGGCAATTTGAAAAATTTGCTAATTCAATATACAACATTTTCTGACCATCAGAATTCTATAAAATCTTCCCAAAAATGAACGAAATGGCGTTTCCTCTTCATTTGAACCTTTTCTCGGAGAGCATGCCCTCAAACCCCCCTAATAGCCTCGTGCCTGCAGCACTCCATACCTGTGGATTCTTGCTAGCAGTATGTGACCGCCCATAACTCTTTTTGGTTTCGGCCTGCCCCTTTATTTTGTGTCCTGATCACGCAATTTTCTCGGGAAAAATAAACGATAGAACCATAATGTTTCGACCCAAGTTACACCCCTGCTTGTGCCTAGATCTGAAATTGGAGTTGCACACGTTAAGGCTCACTTTCTTGAGAGCGTCGCAATCGGCCTCGATCTTCATGGATTCTGTTGAAAAAAAACACCTCAAAGCGGATTCACCCTGATCTGAACTGGTGGTGACGTGTGCTCGAGCTTTTAGGATGTTAGCATATTCAAAATCCCGGGGTCGAGCATCTTCCGGCGGAAGTTTGGGGGAAAATGTAGTAAACGGCCTGAGAAAGTTAGTATATTCGTGGGACGATGTGAGCATAGAATTCGCCAGAAGTAGAAATCTTGGAAAATTTGAGGAGGAGCAAAATGAATAACAGTGGATATCGTGTCCCAATACATCACTAATCAATTCTGCTGCGTCAGCCTTCGAGTTTTCACAGCTTAGTCTTACCAGTTCAATCTTTCGCCTACACTGTATTAATACCAGTAGGTACGTTAGTTAAACACTAATTCTCGCCAGGAATCTTATCATAAATTGAATGATACAGTCTACTTTATCATTAAATGAAGAGTTAGTGATAATTCTCTGCTGACCATAGATATTTTTCACAATTCGTTTTAATTGTACATTTTGAATTGTACTGAAACCCTATGTGAAATGGAAGGGGAGGGGGGGGGGCAGTGTAATCAAATAATAATCTTCAAAACGTATTTCATTAAGACTGTATATTTTTGTTGTTGCTTCCTATAAAGGGAAGGCGAATCCTGTTATAGCATTTTCAACAGGTAACTAGCTCCGCATGCCTTATGAATTGCTATTGCTGAATAATATTTTCAGAGCTTTGGAAAATTAGGATTGACATAACAACGTTTATTTTTCAATCAATTTACACCACGTCAATATCGGATCAACATTCATAATACGTTCATATAATTAGGAAACAATAGCCCAAAATTGGAGCTTTTACTTCATTCACATTTACTTTTGTTTTAAGTGGGCATAAAAATTTGGAGGATTAGATAATATCATTAGCAGGGCATAAAGTATATCCTAACTTCTCACTAAAAATTATGCAACCTATACAATTTGCCTTCGTAATAACTTTCCGTAAGATTCTCGAGCGCTCTTTCCAAGATTTTCCATAACGTCAATGGTCATGGCTAGGGATGTGGCAATATCGATCTGGCTAGCGCGTTAATACAGTTTATTGCTTGATGGTGATCCTAGCGAAATGTCTTCATCTACTACCCTAACTGTGAGTCTATGACCCTAACTCCATCACAATACACCGGCAGGATGGGATACGATCGAATTCTAAACAACGTAATGTAGTTCAATAGCTTCAATTGCCATCTTTGTCATGGGAAACGTTCGTTTCCACGGGTACAAGTAAGGCGAGGCGTTGAGCACTTCGAGAGACAGTAACAGCATCATTTATTCCGTAGTAATCTTGCGGATTGTTTCCAACATGGAAGTTCCTGTACGTAACTAAAACACGCCGAACCATACCATTTTCACTGGGGAAGACTTCCTTAACCACGCATTACATTCTTGTCAGCAACAATCACTACATCACCAGATTTGGCGCGTATAATGGCATCCATTTCACCCATTTCACCCAGAAATCCTTCACTGCTGTTGCACAAGGTGATATCGCGTCTTAGGATACTGATCATAAACAAAATGTTAATTGCCATCCATCATGCTGCACGTCCTAACAATAGACTATTCGGAGTGAGCACGTTTAGGTCAGAATCGATCGAAGGTAATGTTCCAATGGGTCTTTCGTTAGGAGGTAAGGACACCGTTAATAATTCAGGCACTGAGAAACGTCGTTTGACCACGGCAAAAACAAGTGCTCTTTTGGCAGCTTTTAAAGGAGACTCGACTGCTCCCTGATGCCATGGGCTATCGGCTGATCCAAACACCGATGTCAATCCATTTTGTACACCATTCTTATGGAACTTGCCTCGATCAATTTTCTGCCAAGCTTCTTTGAGGTCTGTTCCACTAATGCGAATCTTCACCCAATTCGTTCGGAGAACGACCACGTGTAAGCCTATCGGCTGTGTTGTTTGAGACATACATGCCCAGCAGGTCTGAATCTCCCCAATTCTGACTCTTTCATATACTTTGAAGTGTGTGCTGGTTTTATTGATCATGCTCAGAACGGTTTCCGAATCGACCAATTGCAATACTCTCTCGAATTCAAACGGCTTTTCGGCTTCGATCACCTTCCACCCTCGTTTGGACAGCACTGCAGCATTCAATTCCATTTGCGGAGTGGACAACTTATTTATGGGAGCGATTCGGCATTTAGCCATAATCAGTCGACATCAATACAGTCCTTTTTTCAAGATCCATCTGATATAGGCAGCATAACCATAGGCTAGGTCACTCCCATCGCTAATACTTATGAGTCACGGGCGACCAACGGCATCTTCAGGTCGTAAACGACGAGAAAACCGTGACTGTTCGAGCTTGAACATCGTAGTCCAAAAACGAAGCGATTTAGCACTGAGGTCGGCTGGAAGCGGTGTATCTCAGTCGAGGTTTCGTGACCATACCTTTGCTAACAATGTGAAAGGGCATACAAGACCGAGTGGGTCGTATATTTTCGTCGCCTGCTGAAGCACTGTCCGTTTTGTCAAGACGTCAGGCAAATACTTTGGCAAATCAATTTCTTTAAGATTTGCGCCGGTGCGTATTCCACGCCTTTTCTTGCTGAAATTTACAGTAACTTCATAAAAGATTGTATCCCTTCGAGAATCCCATCCATGGCCCAGTATACGTAGGTTTGCGTCTGTTCTTTCTAGCACACGTAACGATTTATCGCTTTCTTCTCTTTAATTGTCTTCGCAAAATGTTTCTTGAACAAGACTTGGGCTTTCTCCAAGAAACTGCCAGCATTTTACTGAAAATCCACCTTTCGCTAGCATGTTCTCCGTTTCTTTCGCAACTTTTAGAGCACAACACAGAGTTGGACGAGAGTCAATAAGATCGTCAACGTAACTTAATTTCTTCAACAGTTCAGCAGCTTCCCAGCTGTCCTCTTTGAATCGGTCCGCTGTCTTGTAAATTGCTTCCGTACTAATGGCTGGTGCTGGCGTGTCCCCATATTGACACGTTCAATCATGAAAACATTTGGTAGTCGATCAAGTTCAAGATCTCGCCAGAGAAAACGATGCCAATGCTTCTCCAATTATTTCAAGAAGACAGAGTTGAACATTTTTCTGATATCACCAACTACTGCCACAGCTTCTTCTCGCCAACGTAGCAGGATGCCGATCAGATTATTCATGTAACAATCTGGTCCTTTGGCCAAACAGGAATTCAACGTCACTCCCTTATAGATTTGACTGGAGTTAAATACGATGCGAACGGGCGTGGAGTGTGACTTAGGGTTGAGCACTGGCAAGTGAAATATGTAGAACACAGGACCTCTCCACTCCTGGATCTCCTGGGCCGTAAGCTGACGTTCTACTTTGCGCTATACCATATCATTCATCTGCTCTTTGTCTGTGCTTGCCCACTGTTCATCCAAAACGGGGTCTTGTCTCTGTGCCAAGCTCTTCACCCTCAATAAACTTTCCAATATGTCTTTCTTCTCGCTTATTCGATATTAAATGAATGGTGTTTGTCAAGTTGCAGAGACCTTGATCTTGACCAATCAGCAGATATGGGGCCAGCGATATTGGCATAAATTCCGGGTGTGTATCGAGTTGAACTTTATACGTTTCCACTTTAACTGTCACGTCATGGATCACCTTCACGAGGTTTGAGTCATGTTTAATTCCTTCAATCAGTTCTGGATGAGTGCCCTGAAGACAGATTGCTAACTCACCACTCATTATGCTTAGATTCTCCCCATACCGTGTTCTTCTTGTTCAGGATGTAGACCAAAGAAATCACATCCGAGGAGGACATCGACATGACTTGATTTTCTCTGTAGAGACTCAGAGTCATACTCTGGAAATAGGTTCTTAAGAACTTCATAATCTAGTTTGCTCACTGGACCGGAGATTTGATCCATTCCATACGTAGTTATAGTTACCCTTTTACCAGACTTTGTCCGTAAGGTGAAATGGTATTGCTGAGTGTTGTTGGTGTTTTCCACATTGCCCATGGTGGTGACGTCCAAGGTGATCTTTCCAAGCTTCTTGGCTTTTATTCTTTCATCTGATCTGCTTGATGGAACCTCCATCGCAGAAAACAGTTACTGGTTTATTGCTACCACAGACCACTGCTTGGTATATGGAGTACAGGGATAAATAGTCACTTTGAGAAGTGTGGGTTTCCTTAATTCCGTGCAACTGCTTCATCTTTATTTTCCTCTTGAACTTTCTCTTTGCGACTCTTGAATTCGCAGAGTAACTAATGATGTTGACCACTTCACGTGGACAACAATTTTTCTTTGGATAGTTTTGTCTTCTGTGGTTTCCGAAACATTTGAAACAAGCATCAATCTGTTTCAAGAGTTCACATTCTCCATCTTTTCGGCTGACAGGTAATTTCTGGAACTCTTTACATTGAACAGTGGTATGATTGATAGTGTCCTTTCTGTGAGACGGATGAGTACACTTGTAATGCTTCTTAGGGCTTTGCGTTTCCGCATAATAACCTTGTTGCTTTCATCGGTCATTCTTGGGAAATTTATTTCTCTTTCTTTTTGACTGAACTTCAGCTATTCGAGGAAAAGCTTCTCGTTCACCTCCCGAGAACTTCATGAAGAGGATAAATGGATGCACCTGCTCACTGGAAGTCGTGGCTCTGTACTTTCGTTGCCATTCAACCTTCAAATGACAAGGCAACAGTTCGGTGATGAAATCTACATCTCTCGTTGTCAGAATGTTCAAGTTTCCTATCTCTTCCAGTTGACAATAGGCCGATTCAACGTCATCCACAAGTTATACTAAGCCTTTGTAGTCATCGTCTGACACGGCTTTTAATTTATGCATGTTTTCTGAAGCCGCCTGGACGCTGGAACTAACATTCTAACGTCCGCCACATAACATCATAAGCTTCAGGCCTTGTAACAAATACTGATCTTATTCGTTTGCTTGCTTCCCCTTTAAGGACCTTTTGAGCTCATGAGCTAGGGTTGTCTTGTTTTGATACGCCGTTTCTGCCACCGATTTCCAAAGCGCTTTCAATTCAGGCCAGTTTTTCTGTGACCATTGAATTATGCCAATGTCATTTTCTTTGCCTGGACCCGTGAATCCATACCCATGGGATATGGCATAAGATGAGGTGTTTGTTGTGGGTCAATTGAATAGGTTGGGACTATGGTGGAGTTAACAACATATCTTCCGCTTACATGAGGAGTAGCATAAGTCATGTGAACATGTGGTGGATTAGATGTTGAATGACTGGTAGCAGGAGCACTGAAGGACACACTGTTCGAAGACATACTTGACTGTGAAGAACTCACTAAATTATGTGGGGTACATTGGTGTTAAGATTCGTGGCCATACCATACTGAGGTAGGGTGGGTCGTCGTATGGGTGTGTGCTAGTCAAACATTGCTGAGGTGTTACTGTGCTGGGATTGACAGGTACTGAGAAATGTGAAGGGGTAGTACTGGTACTTAGTTGATGGCGCAAGCTTGTTAAATTTTGCTCTGGTACATTTACAGAGGGAATGATACTTATTCCAGGGAGTGTTATGGTGTTGCTATGGTGTTGGTATATGCTGATCAAAATTTGTTGAGGAAAACGTATCATGGGAAGGTGGAGGGAAGTGAAATGAGGCTGTACTGGTACTCAGGTGGTGGGACAAACTTGCTGGATTTTGTTGTGGAGCGCTTGCACTGGTAGGTACACTTATACCAAGGTGAGGTGCAGTGAGACTGGGACTAGTATAAGTATGTTGACTAATGTTACCGGCAGGTTATCGCCACCACTCGCTGGAGTGGTTGATTCATTTCAGTGTAGTATCTCGACTGACAAAGAACTGAAAATACCAGTTCGGATTACTTCGCGTACCTGTAACACTAAAATAAATCTGAAAGTAAAGAATAGACAAGTTACTCACCTGAACTTAATTGAAATACCTATAAATAAAAAACCTTTAAATAATCCTGCCCCAGTTAGAATTACCCAGCTACCAAAAATTTTCCTCTCTAATGTGAGGGCCATATCTAATAAAGTGGATGATTTGGATTTGGTTCTAAAAATGAATGAAGTAGACCTCGCTGGAATAACATAGACTTGCTTGAATTTAAATGTTCCTTATAGCTGTGTAAATATACAGGGCTATAACTTAGTTCGAAGCGACCGCGGTGAGAAACGGGGTGGAGGGTTTGTGCATTTGTTAAATCTTCAATCCCTTTCGTGACGCTTCCAAATCTTGGCTGCCCTAACCATGAGTGTTTGTGGGTAAAACTCAGACCTTACCGACTTCCAAGAGAAATTTCATGTATTATTGTTTGTGTGATATACAACCCACCTCTTGCAGATAGTAACGAACTATATAAGTACATTATTGCCTCTTTGGACAAAATCTTATTGCAATACCCTAGAGCAGGTGTCATCGTTATGGGCGACTTTAATCAATTTGACACTAAACGACTTTGTAGAAATTCATCTCTTAAGCAAATTATTAAGAAACCAACTCGTGGAAACGCGACTTTGGATTTAATACTTACCAATATAAAGCGTTGGTAAAAGAACCAGATATTCTTCCCGCTGTCGGTCAATCTGATGATATGTCAATCATGTTACATCCACTTGATTAACCTTATAGCACCAATACAGCTACCAAAATTTAGATTAGAAAACGAAATCCATCAAACATGCAGGCTTTTGGTCGCTTCCTCTCAAATCTAGATTGGAGTGTACTTTCCCAGTTACCTTCTTGTCAAAGTATGCGTGATCTGTTTTATGACATCATACTTATGGGCCTGGATACAATTATTCCTGCAAAAGCAGTCGGACTCCACTGTAAAGATAAAGCGTGGATTACGCCTGAAATAAAATCGCTTACTTCCCAAAGACAAAAAGCTCTTAGCTTAGCTTGGAAAATAAGACTGAATACAACAAACTAAGGAACAAAGTAATCAATCATCAAATCCTCATAAATAAGATGCGATTACTCGACATTGATAATTCTTTAATTAATTGGGTGATTGACTTTCTCATGCAAAGAAGACATAGGGTGAAGTTGGTTCCCATGTTATCGGATTGGTCATTTGTATATGGTGGCTTACCGCAGGGTAAAATTCTTGGCCCGCTTCTTTTTCTCATTATGGTCAACGATTTAGCCATCACTCATAACAACCGATGGAAATATGTTGACGACACCAGTCTCTCGGAAACAATCATTAAAGGTAAACAAAGTCATTTACAAACTGTTATTGACGATATAGAGAAATGGTGTACAGACAACGATGTGGTACTTAACCACACCAAATGTGAAGAGCTGATCATTTCGTTTGCTAAAGATACACCGAACCTTCGTCCACTGTTCGTTGAAAAGCATTGTATTTCCCGGGTTTCATCGACAAAAGTTCTTGGTCTTTTTTTCTCGTCTGATCTCCGCTGTATCTTGCATATCGAGTATACTGCAACAAAAGCATCAAAGAGACTTTACTTTCTCCGAGTACTTAAACGAAGCGGAGTTGGAGAGAATTCTCTGATCCAAGTGCTTTTTACATGTATACGGCCTGTCCTTGAATATTCATGTCAGGTTTGGAATTACGGTGCTCCAGATTATAAACAGGAGGTTGAAAGAATCCCAAAACGCGCTTTACGAATAATATATCCCGGTCTATCATATCGGGAAGCCTTGAAATTTAAAAAAATCCAATTACTTAGTCAAAGAAGAAATGACATATGTATGTCATATTTCAAAAAACTTCTTTACCCCGAACACATGTTACACGAACTCGTTCCTGACAGACGTGAGAACTTAGTCAATTATACCCTTCGTAACAATAATCATGTCAATCAAATTGACTGTAAGTTTTTTCAAGTTCGATCATCAAACTTTTCAATATTTCATACTCCGTCTCTCGGTGGGCTGCACCGATAAGACGTCTTGAAGCCAAAGTAACCGCTGTTTTGGCTTTACTTCTCTCTTGTTTCTTGTCTAGGTCACTCATATTATAACGTTTATAGTATTATTATTATTATTATTATTTATTAATTCTCCAAACATTTGGTTTTTCAGATTAATTTACATGTACAATTGTATCTAAATTATTCTATTATATATTTACAGTCTAAATCGATAATAAGATAAATTCATTAAGTTTTTAAGAGAAAAAGTTCAAGCAAATAGTTATATAAACTTCTTTTAAAATCTTTAAAATTTTCATGCTCAGTAATATTACTAGGCAGAGAGTTCCAAAGGGATACTGCTCGGTATTCAAATGTTCGTTGTCCGGCCGCCGATCTATAAGCTGGAATGTTTAGTTTATGTTTATTCCTGGTGTTTCTATCGTGCAAAGATGATCTCTCCTGAAAATATGAATTGAGATAGTCAGGGGCTTGTCCATTCAAACATTTAAACGTCAGAACGCCAACAAAGTATTTTAACATGTCTGAGACAGGTAGCCAATTCAGGTGTTTGAGTATTGGAGTAATATGCTCATATTTTTGTGTTCCTGTAATTATTCTCGCCGCGAAGTTTTGCACTTTTTGAAGTTTTTCTATGTTCTTCTTAGTCGTACTGGACCATATGTTTGAACAATAGTACAATTTGGAAAATACTAGGGACGAAATGACGTTTTCCAAACTCTTAGGGTCGAAAAGATGTTTAACCCTGTTTATCTGACATAAGCTCGCAACACAAGTAGAAACAGTGTTTGCTACATGTTCGTTAAAACTTAGTGTTGAATCAAGTTGAATCCCAAGGTCGCGTGCTGAAATAATGGGAGTAATCCTTTTCTCAAGTAATGTCACATAAAAGTCATCCGGTAATCGTTGCAACATTTTGTGTGTCCCTATTACTAACACTTTGGTCTTGTCTGGATTAATCAATAAACTATTGTGACAGCACCAAGCTGTGATTTTTAACAAATCCTCATTGATCTTCCGTATAATTTCATTAACATACTTAATAGGAAACGAAAGATACAATTTTGAATCATCTACGTACGATTCTAAGTCACCAAAATTCGGGATTGTAGCAAATCATTCAGATAAATATTGAACAAAGCAGGTCCTAATATTGAACCTTGCGGTACTCCATGAGTGATGTGACCTGGTTCTGACACTACTGAACCAATCTTAACCTGCTGTGTCCTTCCGGTCAAGTAACTGTTGAACCATTCTAAGACGCCAAGGCTGAGACCTAATGCTTTTAACTTTGTTAAGAGTTTGCGGTGATCTATACTGTCAAACGCCTTTGACAAATCCAGTAATACTATGACTGTGAGTTCTTTTGAGTCCATTGCTTTAAACACCTTGTCTGTCATAAACACGCCAAGAGTCTCACATGAATGAAGTCTGTAACGAGCGATTTATCATGTCAGTAATAACTGGGAGAATACATGGAAGAGCATCCTTTATTGTAGACATTCGTACTTTATCATGGCCAGGAGCTTTGTTCGATTGAAATGCAATAACTGTTCTTCGTACCTCTCTACACGTGACAGGAACAAAACTGAAATTTTGTGACTCAGCCACAGCCAGCGGAGCACTTGTTGGCGGTGCAGGTAGGTTATATAATTCTATTAAAGATGTGCAATCTTCAGAAACCCTCCTTCCAACTGAGGTGAAAAACTGATTAAACTCATTAGCCACTTCTTTCATATCCTTTGTGTAGACTTGTCGAGTGCTTTCTTTGCGAGGAATACAATTCCTAATTATCTTCCACTTTGAATTAATGTTGTGACTGTACTCTAATTCTGTCCGTACATATTTCCTTTCGGCATCTCTCAGTTTAGATTTTACTTCTTTTCTTAGATTACGATAGATTTCCCAATCGGCTGCTAATTTAGTAATTCGAACTGTTTTCAATAAGTTATCTCTGTGTTGCATAAGTTCAAGAATTTCTGTGCTAATAAAGGGGCAGCTGCGGTGTTTAATCCTCACTGTTTTCACAGGTGCGTGTGATTCCAGTACATGGAGAAACCTCTCATTGAAATGGTCTAGCATTTCATTTACATCATCAATGATGGAAATATCATACCAAGGTATTCGTTGTAAATCCGCCAGGAAACGATCAGGTTTATAATTTTTGTAGGATCTCACACATATATAACTAGGTGGAGGCTTCAACATCTTAAGTTTCAAAGAAGCTTATATTAGATAGTGATCACTAATGTGAGATAAAACCACCCCATGATTTTCTACTAAACTGACATTCGACGTCATTATAATATCAATGAGAGAAGATGACGTTTCTGTTACTCGTGTAGGCTCTTTTATCAATTGAGTTTGATTCACACTTGTACAGAAATCAAGTAGCGACATAGCCTCTGGAGAATCCGGTTTCAGCAAGTCACAATTTAAATCACCTACAACAATTATCTCTTTCCCTAATGTGAGAGCATGTGTATAGTTTTCCATGAAATTATCATGAAAAGTTGAAGTTGGACAATAGTCAGGCCTGTAAGTGACACAGAGGAGAATTGATCTTAGATTCCTGAGTTGTATTTGGATCCATAACTGATGAAATCCGAATTCAGATATCCCTGTTATGTCTTTAAGAACTTTGACTATCTACCAATGACAAAACGATAACTATATCTTCAAGCTAGAAACTTCGAATATTTGGCTGAAAAACTCATTTAAAGTCGGCTTCTTTAATATAGCTCTCAAATGTCACCTTCGATATTTTCGCTCACAAGTCACAAGTTGGCGGTATTCATCGCCAAATGATACAGTTGTACGTACCATGTTTTAACGCGCACTACTGAATATTCAAACAATAAAACTCACAAACAAAAGATTTTTCAACTAGTTATCTTTACTTTACAACAACAACCGTATGTGCGTGTTGTAAAACACTGTAGTCCGTTCTTTTCACGTGTTTTTATATCACCGCAGGCAGTCGCGTAGCCAAGGGGAGGCGAGGCGGGGCGGTCGCCCCCCCAATGGTCTTCAAAACCGTTCTCATGAAAAGTTCAAATCCGGCGACAAATTGGTGGGGGGGGGGGGGAGATCAGGCGAGGTAAGCAACGAGTCAAATCCAATTAAAAACTCCCAAACCATAGACGAATCAGCGCAAAATTATCTGATAATTTGCGTAATCTTCGTTAAGACGGAAATTTGAAGCAAGGTCATCCGGTTGATTGCATCGAATGTCAAAAATATTCAAAACGTGTTGCAATGCTACGTTCTTGCGTCATAATCGGTATTATTATATATGCATGTGTATCATGTAACATGATATTGGGAAAATCATATGTAATAACTAAACATATAACCAGAAGACCTCAGTTAGCCTAATCAGTTAACATGAATGTTTCATGAAACAGTTTCGGAAAAATGAATGATATAATATTTAATTATTTCTTTTGTCCGCGTAAAATTATTTCATTTAACAATATATTCTATTTGTTTTGACAGATAGATTTTATAGATCTGCTCCAGCCTCCTTTTTGTTTTCTCTTCGCAATAATGACAACCTACCACCTTTCAAAGCTGTGTTGAAGAATCAGAATAGTCTGCACGCAATTGCTTGTTCCAACGGATATGGACCAATATTTGGTGGAGGTCATGACTTGTTCATTGCCAACAAAGCTGAGTCAAATACCTATTCCTACACAAATTTTGGTTACACCTACCAACCTCCATCAGGTTACACCTACGCCAAAACCAACACACAATCCCTCCTTGCAGGGAGTTATTTCTTCACACCATCGGAAGTTGAAGTGTTGTATCTTACCTAGACTTTCGCTCATTCTTCATCATATTAAGATAAATATTATCGAAAAACAAACTTTGGCATAGTAATTTTTAAAGACATGAGAAACTGCTTCCTTAAAGACATGAGAAATTTATTTTAATTTAATTTCTTTTAATTTCCTCAGAAATTTCTTTTAATAGGGGTATTAAGGAAAAAATATACCACAGCTGCACACATACGGTCCATATGGGAAACTTCCTTTCGACCAATCAGAGCATTTGTTTCTATGCTCTGGCGTACGACTTTTAGTTTCGGAAAACAGCAAGACATGAAACATTTTATGCAAACTGCACAAACAAATCATCCCACGGTTCAGGATTTTTCAAGTTTTGGATTGAAATTGATAAATCAGGTGTACATTTTTCTAAAATTCGTCGCTGCGATAAACGTTTAATCGCTTTGTTCTAAAATTGATTAATTTTAAAACGCCATGTATCTTTTATAATATCTGTGTCGACTAGCTCTAATGGACTTGCTAAAATGGTATTAAAAGAAAATTATGCTTGTTCTCGAAGTATTAAATGAAAAATCACACTTGTATTTGGCGAAATATTTATAATTCCGCTCGTGCTTACGCACTTGTAGTATTATAAGTATTACGCCAAACACGTGTGCGATTTTTCATTAATGCTACTCGGACCGCATGTAATTTCCTATAAAAAATGTACTTAGAAGATTATATAAATTTCAATTGGAACTTGGGTAATTAAAAGGTAAAATAACTGACATCAGTACTCTTTAGAGAGAAAAATAGATGGCATACAACAACGCGGAAAGACATAATTTAAACTAACCTGGAAGTTACTTTGATTATTTCAAATGGAAAATTTTTTCTCTCATAGTGGAATATACACGACAAAATTAGAAAATGTGCTCAATCAAGGAATATGCAGTAAATAGGACGAAATAGAGGATAGAGTGGCCAACAGAATTTTTCCAAGAAGATAAGTTCCGTATCTTTAGCATCAAATTCCGTATCTTTAGCATCAAAACATTATATGTTTGGCTAACATTGGGTTGATTACCTCAGAAATAATTTTTTTTGCATGTATGCAGAAAGCTAATTTTAATTTTAATTTTAATGCATGACACGAAAGATTGCAGAATCTGAGATTCACTGAAACAGGAAGTACTCGTTTTTGCACGACCTTAACTCCCCTACTTCAAAAAATATGTAAACATCTTGTAAATATAGAAAATATCACAGTGTGCCATTTTCAAACAATTATTTGGCAGTTATACAATGGTTGCAATCTATTCCACATGCGCCTTTGTCAACTCTCCGTTGGTCAGAAACATAACAGCAAATCTATTTTTTGTCCTGTGTTTTGTAGGAATGATAATTTCATGATAAAATTTCAAAAATAATTGCACTGCATGCTCTTGTCTGTATTAAGAAAATCGACACATCTAGATTGTACTATATAGTATTATCAGGTTAACTCCATAACTTGTAGCTAATTTATATACTGACTCAATCGTCATTGGACGTTTAGTTATTTTTGTTCTAGATGAAGATGAATGTAATTCTTCTGTATTATAGGCGCTAAATATAATAATTATACAAGTCTGTTACGCTCATGCGCAGATCTACTACAAAAATTTACAAAATTACGTTTGGCGGTCAGTTAAAACTAATTGAGAAATTATAATAGGTTAAAAATTGCAAAGGCATGTTTTCGTATAAAAACCATATTTGATCGACCTTCGATACGTGCATGGCATTCTTTATTTTACATTGTCATTCACCACCGTTTTTTATTTGGCAAATCTAATGTATTGTGGCTTCTCTTGTCATCGCATTACTCGATCTTTGTATAAAATTTTGAGCTTCACCAGCTATAACTTTAATGAGAGATATATTTCTCGGTAATTGCCCTACATTACCAATTCAGACAATGGAATGGACTTGATTGCCGCAAACAATTATGACATACATATTCAGCATAGCTTAATGCGCTTTTATTATAATGAAATTAAGAGTGTAAAATTAACCTACGTTTTATCCTTCGTTTTGTAATATCCTTCACTTAAGCTAAGCACTCGCACAGATATATGCACCAATTTAGCACTTGATGTATTGAATCTAAAATAAACGTGTTAAAATTCATTTTGTATGTTTTAATGCAAAGAGTATTTCAATTATTAAATTTCATGCAGGTTCTTGTAAATCATTGCAAAGAATGGATTTTTATTATTATAATTCATCATTGTCTACGCTGACTAGAATTTCGGACGCTTGCTTATATATTGATTTAAAGCGTATGTTTGATTTTCCCTTATCATATAATTATAGTGATCATGCAGTTTTCCCAAATAATACCTTTCCTGTATCAATGCGAAGAAAAAATAAGCTGCCATGCAAATACCAAACGATATGGTAAAATATTGCTGCAAAAATCCCACTTTCTTGCATAAGTGCTCTTTGAATTTTCAGACATTCGGCCAAATGGATGTCGCCTATACGCGCATGACTTTCGGCAGTGCAAGTTTTGGACAAACGTCAAGCTTCGTATCAGCTGCACTGACACATAAAGATATCGTTTCACAGCTCAAGGCATGATTTTTACTGGCGAGAAAAAGATAAATCTCAATAAGCGTAACGTACGACAACATGCTAAAATTGGATTAAAATTGCATACTAAAAAAACTAAATTTAAGGATTTCTTATTTAGAAATTTAGAAATTTTTATGATATTAGGAGATAAATAATATATAGTTGAAAATCGAGAAACATTTTTCATAGATTATGTCGAGAAGTAAGCAATGTTTGGCGCCTATTTTACAAATTCAATGGTTGTAATTTACTTGTAGTACACCAAGACTGCATGGTTTGAACACCCCACATTTTTTCCACAAATATGGAAAACTAAAAATACCTCCCTCAGCACGTGGTGACGCTAGGGATTTGTGGACAGTACTGTATAAAAATACATAGCCAAATCCGTAGGCGGTCTTTCGCCTCCTGCCCTGGTCTTTCGCCAGTGTTTACATTGGATCTGAGACAGATTGTCTCGACAAACAAAGCATCTGAGCTTTGAACACAGAGTTATAATTCAGGCTGGATAGTCTGCACATTTGCGTTTTTTATGTCAGTCCAGTCGAGAATTCGCTTAGGGGATCAAACAAGTTTGTCATATATATACGTCAGATCAAAACTCAACATGAAACGCTAGTTTGTGGAGAACGAGCAAGCCCGGGAACCTCTGCTCCATATATGCAGTCCCAAAAGCGATTCCAAACGTGAAATAATTTAGCTTTATTATATAATCATACCAAACAACACAATAGTTAGTTCATTTAGATAGACCTGCTCTGGATCTTAACTCGCCTTAAATTGCCCTAACTCGCCTTAAATTGCGGCTAAAAATTGGCAAAGTTTCTCTTAAATCGGCTAAACTCCCACTAAATCGCCTAAACTCACCAACTAAATTTAAATGCTGAAAATAGTAAATACTTTATATAGTGTAAACACCCTTTCCCCCAGGAAGGGGGGGGGGGGGTTCTGGTTGTTTATTTCAGACAAGATTAGAAGGGGGCTTATCGGAGATGGCTTGCTGGAGAGAGGGGGCTTAGCCGAAACACGGGAAGTTACATGCTTATTGATTACATGTATAGGCGAAACACAGAATGCACTAGTCATTGGAAAACCCCGCACCTCCCTACCCGGGAAACAGCGGCATTGGATAAAGATTGTGTCCTAAATCATTCTAATCCCCCGCTATATACGTGGCATTCTTACTATTCTAAACAGGACTAAAGTGCCCCGCTACCCGGGCACCAAAAATGAAGGCTACCATAGTAAATTAAATAGTAAATTTCAACAAACTATTTCTAAAATTGCCCAAATGGTGGTCTTTGGGACCAAACATGCAATTAAGAATTTAGCAAAACTTTGCCAAAGTACGTAGGTAAATATTTGCAGTTTGTCTGTTAGTTGTATCTTGCAATGTATACAAAGTCAATACATTATCCTGTAAAAGCTACTTCTAGTAAAACAATGTCTATAGTGTATAGGATAAATGTCCATGAACAAGGCTTAATAATACGTCTCGAATAGGAAAATCCCCGCTGATTCGGCCCATAATCCCTGGTCATCATGACACATAGGTACCGAGGCACAACAGATAGGCAAATCTGCAAATAAATCCCGCTATTTCCTGGCATGTCCCGGGTAGAGGGTGCGGGGCTTTACAATGACTGGTGCATAAGTTACATGCTATCAAGCATATACGGCGGTTGACTGTTGTGTAAAACTACCTGAAAAATACAATGAGAACCTCAACGTTTTGAGCGAAGGCCCTTCGTATGGAAGTTAGTAGAATGGGTCGGGGAAAACATGTGCTTTCATAGTGAATACAAAGCATATCACGTGATAAAAAATAAACCAATCAGATGGATTTAATTAAAACAAACTATAAACAAAATATGGAAATCACATCACAAAATATACTATCATGAGGAGCAGCGAACAAAGATAACAAAGCAAGAAAGACAGAAAACGAGGAACGAAATATTAGATAAGGTGAGATGTAGAGTATCTGCTGATGGCAGGCGTAAACAGATAGGAGTTAAATGTAAGAGATGCGCTCATTAATGCTGAGAGGGTGAATGGTGCCGAGTTGGCAAATGAGACGCATTTTTTGGCTTTTGCGGCTATCGTTACTACCAGAAATGGGACACAGAGCTCGAATTTTCATATCTGAAACACTGTGATTGCCAGTGTTGAAATGTCTGGCAACAGGTTGTTTAGCATCATTGTTTACGACAGCACGACGATTCTCACCAAACATTATCTTTAAACATCTACCAGTTTCACCAATATAGAGCATCCCACATTTACTGCATGAAATACAGTAGATGAGATGAGAGGAGGTGCACGTGAAATGGTGCTTAATGGTGTACTTAATTGGTGTCGAAATTGTAGTGGAAGAATCTATATACTTACAGGTTTTACACAGCTTCACACCACAAGGAAACGTGCCATTAGAGAGCTGTGAACTAGGGTTTCACGGATTTCGAAACGAGGCTAAAGGATTATTGGTGAAAATGGAAGATCTTTCAGGGTCGTTTTTCAAGGTATGAAAATTCTTCCTATTGACATCTCTTACTTTGAAATTGAAGGGATGGTAACCGAAAACTAGGGATATTTTGTTTTTGGGAACATTAGACACATGGTCTCTAAGGGTTTCAGATCGGGGAATATTGGAGGCCTTCGAACAGGCAGTATCTAAGAGAGGGGTTGGATAACCGCGTTGGACAAAAAAGTTTCTCATTTCCTGACTTTTGGTATAGAAGTCCTCATCTTCACTGCAAATGCGGCGAAGGCGAAGGAACTAGAGAAGGGAATGGACCTTTTAGTGTGGTTGGGGTGGGAAGAAGTAAAGAGAAGATAGCTATGAGAGTCAGTCTGCTTGTAGAACACAGAAGTAACAAGTCTATTGCCATGGAAAGATACAAGTATATCTAAGAACGATATACTAGTCTCACTGATCTCCCACGTAAACTGGAGTGCTGGGTGGAAGTTATTAACAAAGTTAATAAACTTCTCCAACTTTCCTCGGGAACAGGATGCTGTGCCGAGACTGTCATCAATGTACCTAGCAAGATAATCAGGTATGGGATCAGTGTATTGCTCGAAGATCTGCTTTTCCACAAAACCATCGAATAAATTTGCATTTTTGGCCGCATTTTGGTTCCCATGGCTACACCACTTACTTGTTGGTAATGCTTACCGGTACCATCAAATGATGATATACTATTATATACTATCAAGCATAGGTATATAATATGACTCAGGAACCCTTATAATTCATGTCCTCATTCAGAGAATGTGGAAAACGTAGGGGAAATTGAGGATAGAGTAACCAAAACAGTTCCTCACAAGACGAAATGTTCTTAATAACACCTGTCTTAAAATCAATCGTTTTATCAGAAGCATGATACCCTGTTCTTAAACGATACTTCAACGACAAATTTCTTAGGACATTTTATTGAAATATTTCAAATTCAACTTTTCCCGTGGTCTTCTTCAGTTACAAAGAAAATTTTGGTCTGTGAGAAAAGGATGACTTATGGTGAAAGGAACCTGTAAAAGATATACTAAAACTATATAGATAATTAGAGTTTATGTAGCCTTACACGAAAAGTATAGTTTAACCCTAACGCCCATCCCAACCCGAATCCTAACCCTATAAGCTATATATTATCACAGTCTATAATTGGTGTAGGGCTACATAAAGAACCATCCCTTTCGATACGTGTTATTGTTCGTTTTTCCATTGTGTTTCGAGTTGTGGCAAGTCTAAAGAATACTGAGAAAGGGAGGAAACTTTTAAAGAGTGAGTACCATTTTTTTTTGTCATGGACTGGACTGGACCTTTTCGTAAGTTATGCGCATGCGCAAGTTCAAGCAGAGAGAAGACTTCCATTTTGCAAACTTTTTTAAAAATTAGTTTTGCACTCATTTTATAAGTAAGTCTCTATGTCTCCAAAACAAGATAAATGAAAATTATTTAGAGGACAAATTAACAAGAGGAGAAACAGTCGAAAGACCGAAAAAGGAGCGTTTTAAACAGGCAAGTGTCTATTTTCCATGCTTGCTTTCCCGATTTTTTAACATAGCATGCAGTATAGTTTGTGAATTTGAAAATGTGTAGATCATTCTGTGTGGTCAATACAACATTGATTGATCTAATGATCTTTAAGAGTATTTTAGTATTGATTCAAATATGTTATAGAAAAATAAAAAAAATGCAAAAGCAAGTGCGAAGTATAAAAATACTCCTCGAAAAGCAGTTGAAGTTTTTTGAAAATTTCGAAACGTTTTGTGAACGTCTAAAGTTGAATGTTACAGTAAAACAAAGCTAAAAGAGTACACAATAGCATACCCACTTTATATAGTTGGACAATTGATAATTTTATAGTTAAAAACAAAATAAGATTTTGTACAAATTAAAATATAAAAAATATACAATGTTGCGTGTTACCATGGTTACATTCGTCGACTCAGTACTTCATGTTACAATAACTTTTTGGGAGTAAATTGTTTGGTTCAAACTTAACTATGGTTCAAATGGACGAGGGGTTACTGCATGCATGTATTTCTAGTATGGGAACATTTATCCCAGTCGTATTGAAAAACATTTTAAGCCTGGTTTCCATACGTCGCCGATGCTTCGCAGTGCCATTGTCTTAGATCATTGATAAGTAGAAATTTTTGCCTACCTGAAGTCAATTTCTCCTTCAGTGATCGCTAACAATTGTCCATGAGTGCATTCATAGGCGCACGGGGCTCATCTTATTTGGGTGGGCACAGCATTAGTTTGCCCGACGCGGGACGGCCTACGTTAAGTTGTGTTATGTAACATCGTGTATGCGATTGTATGAATTACTGCTGGATCAGTGTTGCAGCTGCAAATGACGGAGGCGCAACTTCTTGCAGGCTATTAATTCTTAAAGAATTAAAAGTACCAAAGTATTTTTCGAAGCACTTATAAATAAAGTGAAACGCAAAAACGAAGTATTCTTTTATTTGTCCGTTTACCAAACACGTTTCTAAACTAACACACTTAATTTTTCAGTTTGATTACGTCTCTAGTGTAGGATTTTTGCCTTATTTTGATATGAAACATGTTTTGCCCGAACTACAGATGTGTTTTGCCCAAATGCCCGACGGTAGCAAAGTTGGGGGGCACAGGCCCCAAATTATTGACCAGTAATTGTTAATGCAGGGTTCAACAAGAATGGGTCAATGACATCAGCCAGTTTCGTCTTGTGTTCTATAACACATTATATAACTGCCATCAAGTGCAGAAAATATCGTTTATGAGGCCAAATTTTTCCCAGGTGGATACCTGGTTTACACCACCAACAAAGAACACCAGGTACAATCCTGGACAAAACATCTGCAACACAACCAAATATTGGACCAACTTTTCTTAATATTAACGCAAATTCTTATCCCTACTATTCAATGTTGTTTATAATTTAAGAACACAGTTAAGCATTTGTAGTAAGTCCAACATTATTTTCTTTGGGGGGAGGGCGAATCGGGAGTTAATGAATAGACTATTGTAGTTTTGCAATAAGAAGAGTCAAAGTTATAAAGGAGTATCGTTCGTGATTCTGGTTAGGATTGTAGTCTAGTTTCTTAGAGTACACATTTTTTGGCATGCAAAATTCAGGAAAACTTCAGAAGTCGTACCATGGAATTCTTGAATTTGGTTGTGAGCAGTGGTTTCAATTTGAAGGAAATTTCCTTTCGCAAGGAAATTTTGACAAAATGATGGAAAATTGAAGGAAATTAAATTTTGAAGGAAATTCCTGAGAAACGAAGAAAATTTGAAGGAAGAGGTAGAATATTCCAAATATTTACTAAAAGCACAATGTACTCTCGCCATAAAACACAGTCACGCAATCTGTACCATTATATCCTGATTATATTTTTCTCACGCACGCTGTGACGATCATACGTGCACAGTTGATGTTAGCTTGTAAGATAACTGTCTAGGGTTAAACCCAGGTCTTTGGTATTTGTAGTTGGTGTAATTTCTTCACCAAGAAATGTAATTGTCATCTCTTCTAAGAGCTTACCGAGCAGTTGACGAGTTCCTATCAGGAGTAACTTTGTCTTCTCGGGGCTTATCAACAGTTTATTTTCGAAAAACCAGGTTGCGACCAATTTGAGGTCCTCTTCAATGTTTTTGCAATAGCAATATCTTCGATTGGAAATGACATGAAGATCTTAGAATCGCCGACGAATGATTCTAACTCAGATGCTTGTGGTACTCTTGAAAGGTCGTTTATATAAATACAGAACAATAGCGGTGACAATATTGCTCCATGAGGCTCCGTGGGTGATTGGTAGGACTTTGGATACCGAGAGGCCAATGCGAACGAACTGCTTTCTATCTGAAATGTAGCTTTCAAACCAGTTAAGGGCTTCACCTGAAACCCCAATATTGCTTAGTTTCTTTGACATGATTGAATGGTCCACGCTGTCAAATGCTTTTGAGAGATCCAAAAGAACTAGAGTAGTAAGCTTTTTGTTGTCCATCGATTTTAGCAAAAAATCATTGACTAATATATATACTGAGTGTTTCAGTTGAATGATACTTTTGGTTTCCACTTTGTTGGGAGGATAGGCGGTCAGTGCGGTTAAGAAAACCGCTAAATCGCAGATCTTTGATAGTACTTTAAGCATTGAAAGTGGGCGGTTGTTTGCAGCAACTTCATGATCACCTTCTTTTAATAGTGGTATAATTTCTGAAATTTTCCAGGACTCAGGGAACGCGGAGGTGGTAAATGAGATATTAATGATGTCTGTCAATGGGCCGAGTCTGACCGAAAGACAATCCTTAATAATCCGCATGCTGATTTTTTCTGGTCCTGGAGATTTGTTCGACGGCATTGTTGTTATTATGCGTTGCACCTCTGTGCATGTGACGGGAGTGAACTTGAACAATTCCGTAGAGAAGAGTTCAGATCTCCTATTCTGAAGCTCCAACTCAGTTGAAATATTTAGATTATTTTGTAGGACTAACATTTTAGCTGTTTCGGCAGCTCTTTTTCCCGCAGATTGAAATAACTGGTTGAAATCGTTGGCCACCTCTAATGTCAAAATTATTTTATCTTTAGATGGAATGCACCTGTTAATCACTTTCCACAACGATCTAGAATTATCTTCATGGAGGTTAATTTTCAGTTCGAACGTGTTGTTTTTCAGCAGCTTTTAGAGTAGGTTTGACTGATCTCCGGACGTTTTTAAATGCTCTTCAATCATCGATATCACGTGTTCGTTTGTAACGACGGTGGAGTTGTTCTCTGTGGGACATTTGTTTTTTTATATCTGTGGTGATGAAGGGACAAGAGCGATTTTGGATCTTAGTTATTCTGACTGAAGCATGGACAGCCAAAGTTGAACTTGTCGAGCTTGGAATTGACATTGGAATCCGAAGAGATGGAAATAAGCTCTTCCGATCTTGATGCAAGGTGGGCAGTGACCCTTTTGCCGTCATAGTCCTCCGCTTCGCGTTAGGATAGATTGTGGTGGTGGCTTGAGTAGCTTCATATTAAGAACTGCATACACCGGTAAATGATCACTTATAATAGTATCCATGGCACCACTTTCGTTAACAAGATGAGAAGTTGAAGTTATTATCACGTCAATTAACGACTCACTAGTGTCTGTTATTCTAGTTGGTGTTGTGATTAATTGGTTCAAGTTCATCTCAAGCATGAAGTTTCCTAGTGCTGTGTTCTCTGGACAATCCTTCATAACGTTGCAATTCAGATCTCCCAATATATATAAATAGACTTATTTAGGAGAAGTGCTTGGACAAAACTCGGTTTCAAGTTGGTTTCCAGGCAGAACAACGGACACTCTGGTGGTCTATAGGATATGCATATCACGAAAGATTTTAACTTTTTACTTTGAAGTTTCAGCCAAAGCTGATGGAAATAGTTTTCAGAAACAGATGAAATTTGTTTGGAGACCTTAATGTCATTTCGGATGTATGCGCAAACACCACCTCCACGTTTATTTAAGAGATCTTGTCTATACAATGTATAACCTTCGATGAAGATCTCGGCATTCGTTATCGTAGTGTTCAACCACGTTTCTGATAGTATAAGAGCTTCAGTTTTTGTCCTTAAAAGGAATTCCTTGATCTGTATCAAGTGAGCAGTGTTGCGTAACGATCTAATGTTCAAATGGACTAATTTAAAATGGGATGTCTTTGGCTGTTGGGTTTGACTGGAAGACTAGCAACATCGTACCAGTGTTGAAAAAGTGGAAGCGTGATCATGTCTCAAACTATCGACCTATCACTCTTTTGTCAAATATCTCAAAAGTTCTCGAACGTTGCGTACTAGTCAAAACAAGAGACCATTTTCTTCAATACGTTAGTAACAATCAGCACGGTTTTATTCCAGGTCGATCATGCACAACGCAGTTAGTACAGGTCTTGGATTGCATTGGCCAACAACTCGACAACGGAAAACAGACAGACATAATTTACTTGGATATGAGCAAAGCATTTGACAGAGTTCGACATGATGTACTATTGGACAAACTACAGAATATTAACATAAGGGGAAACCTCCATTCTTGGTTCTCTTCCTATCTATCCGGATGGAAACAACGTGTTACTAGAGACATTTATATTTTCGTTTTTGGCTGAAACGTCAAACCGCAAACGTCAATAGACCACGTGACTACATCCCAGCGGTTGCGTTTGACGTATATTTTTGTGGTTTTCAACGCAAGGGACGATTTTCACGTAAGTCATTTCCGTCAAGCTTTTTATACCTATTTAGTCGAATTATCTCGTGTAATTATAGTCTATTTTTGTTGGTATACCTTTAGTCTTTAAATACAAATAATGATTGAGGTCGATTAAATCTTTTAAGCATGTTGATTTTTCGAAATGGAAGTGGTCACTGGAATATCGTGTATTCAAAATGGCTGCCATATATTGACAAGATATATTACATTTATAGTGTTGTATTACATTTTAATACGAAGATATTCTAGCCACTAAAAGTGTAGGAATATCTTCACTATCTTTTTAAAATCTTGTTATTAGAAATCCTATTTCAGCAGTTAATAAATGTCAATTGAATTTCATTGTTTGATTTTATAATATAAATTTGTTTGTTTTATTTATAGTAATAACAAAGATTCAGATGGCCTATGTTGCAACACGATGTTGATTTAGCAAAGGAAGTTGTGGCAACCATGCCAAGTTGTGGCATGAATATTGTATAAACATGTGGCCATGGGATTACTTATGAGGGGTTACTTATGACCTAATCTGTGTTCTGGGTTGACATCACACACTCATATTTTGGTATGACTTCAAAGTGATGATGTGAAATAGAACAGATAATCTATGGAGTTTCTTTATTTTTACAATGTTTTCACTGCAGTTTGGATTGTTTTTGCTGTAGTTTTAGACCAAACTCGGAACTGAGAATGCACAGATGTTTTTACGTTTTGTAACATTCTTGTCTACAGAGTCTCCCTACTTATGAATTTAGTTCTACACCACTGCCACCCAGTATGGAAAGAAAGAGCTGGAACCTTCACATGTTCGGTGCACAAGTGTGCGCACAAAAATGTTAAAAGTGCTGGAAGTTGTTACTTGGGGCACAAAAATATTAGATGATGTTAATCGTTGAAACTGGCTTAAACATTGTAGAATAATTTGAGTGTTTTGGTGCGCACAGGAAAAATTTCCGCATGACTGTCCGGCACATAAAAATACAAGATTCCATACTGGACTGCCACTAGAAATGTAAATTTATATAGTAAATTATTGTTCTCCTTGTCTAAAATGTGGAGGTACTTTGTTACATGTTGGAGGTACATGTTATCTCGAATGATTTAATTAACATACATGAATTGTGCAGCACTGTATAGTGTATAGGTATGTCACCACTCATCAAATGCACTGTCATGCATATGCCATATGTCAGCACTAGATTGTATTTGTACTGACTAATAACTATGCTATATTGCAGTGTATCACTAAACGTCAAAGAGTTCACATATATTTACTAAATGTTCACTAAAATATTACCATTTTATTGATACTTTTCTACAAATCTGTATGATAATTTGTGATCCAGACATCGAAATATATTTGAAAATTACACAATCTTAAACGCACTAGGAGAAATATATAAAAACAAATTAATACACAGTATTACCTTTGTCTCTTCCAGAAAGCAAAACATCTTTAAAATTCAACAGAATAATGAAATTAAGAGATTATTTTGACCACATAAAAAAACATTTCTTTTGGGCATTTGGCGTTCCCAATATGAGTCACATGACTGATGACTCTGACAGTGTTTCCACTATCGTTTTGCTTTCGATAAAATATTCGATTACAACATCGTTTACACGCTGCGATTTGTCGGGCCGATTTCAGATGCACGTTAATGATATTTGAAAACTACGTGGCAAACGTCATCTGGTGACATCATCAACTGAAAATATTCGTCATTAACGAACATTCAGCAAAACCTAAATTCGGCTCGACAAATCGCTGTGTGTGAACGTACCTTTACGAGTCACGAATATTTCTCTTTGATCTTGACCCCAAACCCGACCCAATCCCTAACCCAATCTCTAGACTTTCTCCAAGCCTGTCTCGTATAGGGGGAGTATATTAGGGCGCGCGAAAATGCGGGCGGGAGACGGCGGCCGTCCGCCTTAATTTCCTTCCGCCCGCATTTTCGCACTTCCCAATAAAAACCCCTATAAGAGACAGACTTGGAGCAAGTCTACCCAATCTCGTGTGCGTAACGTGAACTTAGAACCTGATTTTCATCGAAATTTCCTTTAAAAGTATTGAAAGTTCCTTGAAATTTCCTTCAAAAAGTTTGGCGAAATTTTAAGTTGACTATTTCTCAAAATAGAACAAAATAGCTTATTGTGAGCAAAATATTCACCTGGGTTTTCAATTTTATGACCCTAACGTTCTAATACTGTACCCATGTCTAATGTTTGTCAAGAGCATTTTATTTGACGAGTATTAATAATCTGGTTAGCCAATCATGTTCAATTACTGTAGCCTCACGTTGATTGGCTGAGCGAATTGAAACCACACACATTGAAGTTTCACGTGAGAGTCTTTATTTATCCACGAACCGGCGGGAAGCGCCGTGCGAGGGTACTAATTCCGCTCGGAGATTTACACCCGGGTATGTGAAAAAATTGTGGAATGCAAAGTCGTCTGCCATCTTTTTTTGTCATGGACAGGACTGGACTGGACCCGTTTGTATACATTGAACTATAATAGACTTTACTTAGAGTTCACTGTTTGTATATAGTTCAATGGACTGGACTCAGTGAACTATAAGTAAACTGGAACGCTAACACATATGATCAAGTACTATGATTCGTTGAAGCCAATGTGCGGGAATTTGAACTTTCAAAAGGACTGAGGAGAGTTCCGAGGAGTGAAGTTTGTTTTTGAGCGAAAATTTGTAAGAAAAATACTTTTTACGTCAGAAGACTTCAATGTTTGGGATTCAAATGTTGTTTTCCGATTAGGTTTGACTGTTTTACATCTATCTGCAGCAAAAATGAGGCGGATCGTTATCATATATGGAAAAAAATGACAAATGTTTGAACGTGCCGAAGCAAACTTTGCTCTTTAATATACTAGAAAACACTTCGGCAGCCCCAAAATTGATTTTGCACTATATTCCAGGTATTGCTTTTGATCTTTTAGTCCTTGCTTTAACCCTTCTAAAATATAAACAAATTGACGATTTTCAAGTGGTGATGTCTTTGCGCCTTCTTGTTGGTCATCAGTGAGCACTTTGAATATGACGACTGAGCTAGCTTATACAATCCTTATTTTAACTGTCAAAAATAAGTTATTGCATGCTTGAAAAGCAATTTTTTAATGTATCTTATATTTTTCTATATAAATTGTATCATAAAATCTCTTAACTCTTTTTGGAAAGTCTCATAACTCAGAAAAACCAAACATTTTTGCGCGGTTTTTTGACAAATTTGTTCATTGTAAGTACTTGAGTAAAAAGTTTAATTGTTCTAGTGTAGTCAAAGATAAATAGTGAAAGTATAAAAGGAAATTAAAAGGGTAAAATTTTGCAATATAAAAAGTGTATTTTTTGAAAAAAATATGTTGAAAGGGACTGGCACTACCTACAAAGCACGGCTTCAATCCCCCCCCTGAGTTAGCGTTCCAGTATACTTATAGTTCACTAAAAGATACGAAATGCAGCATTTTACCTCCCTGTAAAATGTTGCTTACGAGTCTTTCAAAACATTCCGTACAAATCTCACGTGGGCAAAGTGACAGGCCTTGACAGGGGGGGTGATTGTTTTTCAAGAAGATAGAAGAAGGTTGCGTGTGACAACAGGAAACCCAAGCTGACTTAATTAACTTTAGTTGAATATAGACTAAAGACTGAACTATTAGTGAAAGCTAACCGGCTCTAAAATACCCTAAACTATACTGTTATTTACTGAATACTACTTTTTTAAACTAATAACATATTTTTTCTACCTTTCTGTCCTCAGTTTTGTAAAAGTATAAACAGGAACACTACTGACCAATAATATAAATGTTTGATAATATATACCTGTAGTTATTTTCATTAATATAATATTAGTAACATTCAAAAAATAACAAGTCAGAGTTGCAGTTTATACTTGACGTTAAAATATGAACTTTATATAATATATTTGGACAAAAAATGTAGAAAAAATATGTTATTAGTTTAAAAAAGTAGTATTCAGTAAATAACAGTATAGTTTAAGATGTATTTTAGAGTTAGCTTTCACAATAGTTCAGTTTTTAGTTTATATTCAACTAAAGTTAATTAAGTCAGCTTGGGTTCCCTGTTGTCACACGCAGCCCTGTCACTTTGAGCACGCGAGATTTGTACGGAATGTTTTGAGATAGATAGATAGATAGATAGATAGATAGATAGATAGATAGATAGATAGATAGATACTTTATTTAGTAAAACCATTTGCAGCCTAAAAGGCTGAATTGCGTAAAACCTTACATCGAAATTATTATAAAAACAATATATATATATAGAAATAATGTCACTAAATATGAAATATTAAAAATATGTCCATCATAAAGATTGTCAGAGGAAACATTACCGTTCACCATTACGAGGCTATAGCTAAAAGCAATTACTGTATATAAAACTATTCTTTAGCCTGTTTGTTTTACAAACAGGAACATTGAATGTGCGTTTTCTTCTCAAATTCGAGCGACATTTGTTGACTTCAGGGAGTAAATGGTGCAGTTTGTGATTGCTATTATTACAAATTTCTCTAAATAGGCTGGTTGTCAGTACTTCTCTGCGGTCGTAAAGAGATACCAAATTACATCTTCAAGCGCGTCCGTATAGTTCGTGGAAGGCAAGATTATTCGTAAGGCCCGCTTCTGCAACCTTTCGAGATCATCTGACAAGTATTTCGGCAAACCATTATGAAAAATTGGGCAGGCGTACTCAATGATTGGACGAATACAAGTTGTGTAGAAGGTGATAAGTTCTTTTGTTGCTATGTTTGCCCTTTTTAATTGCCTCAAAAAGTATAGACGAGCTGATGTTTTCTTAACTATTTCGGAGATATGATTGTTCCATTTGAGGTCGCTGGAGATGTTTAAACCCAGTAATTTGACACTTGGAACCCTTTCAATTGGATTACCGTTCACTATAATTGGAGCAAAAACAGATTCACATTTGGCAAAAGATATTCGGAGCTCTTTACATTTAGACTCATTCAGTTGGAATTTGTTTGCGTGCGATTGGGTTGTCAGATCAGTGACGGCGTCCTGGATATTGCTGGTATGGTTCTTGGGTACACACTCGGCCATGGTAGTATCGTCCACGTATTTCCATAGATCTGAGTCGGTAACGTCTATATCATCAATCATAAGTAGAAATAGCCAGGGACCAAGCTTTGTGCATTGAGGGACACCTGATGGTATTTCACGCCATTCTGACTTACAAGCATGTGCAAGCTTGACACGTTGCTTACGGGACTTTAAAAAATCAATAATCCAACACACGATTATATGTGGAAGGTCCAAGGTCATGAGTTTCTCTGCTAGGATGGAATGGTCGATCAAGTCGAAGGCCTTTCTATAGTCAAAAAGAACGACTCTAACAGTGGAGCCGTTTCTGTCTGTGTATTTTGTCCAGGCATGTAGCATACTGATTAAGGCATGGGTTGTTGAGGACCTAGGAACTGACCCAAATTGGTTGTCACCGATTTTTCTCATTAAGACGGGCTTGACGTGCGTTTCCACAATAAACTCTTCAGCAACCTTGGATAATATTGGTGTGAGCGAGATAGGGCGCAGGTGTTTGTTTACGTCTTTGATCGGCTTTTGCTTTGGGATGGGAACTACGTCGGCTTCTTTCCAAGAAGGATGTAGACATGCCTCAATATAGGAACAGTTGAGAATATCGGTAACGAGTTCCATTAGCAGATCAGCGTTTTCTTTTAGCAACCATGCAGGGACGCCATCAGGGCCTTGGGCCTTTGTAGGTTTCAGTGATGACAGTTTTCTCATTGGAAAGATAAATACTTCGTTTATAATGTTGGCTAAGTTGGAAATATTTGGGGACGATTCTATATGTTGGAGTAATTTAATTACATCATCTTGATCTCTAGAAACTGACGACATACCACTTAGTTTTTTCACTTCCTTCCACCACATAGATGGTTTACACTCCTTTAAATGATTGACCTTTTCTTCATGGTATTTTGCCGGCAGGTTTTCCTCTCTCGATTTACCTTATTTCTTAGTAGCCGAAACTGCTGTAGATTTCCTTGTGCAAGGGCTTTCTGTCGTTTTTTAATAAGATTTTTCAAAGTTGGATTGATCCATGGCGGCTCGCTGGAATGGATAGTTTTTTATCGTGGCGGTAGTACCATATCCAAACCAGTCGTGATAATCGTTTCAAGGAGAGACGCTTTTTTGGCGAATGTGGCAACGGAGTTTGTAAATCCAGGAATGTTCACCTCTTGGAGATAAGTTCGCATTGCTAGGCGTTTGCTCGGCCGCATGGCAAGTCTCTCGATTTGACCACAAAACGCCCTTTCGGGAGACCAGCGCGCGACTTTGGTTTAACTTGGATAGACATATGATCGGATAAACCAAAGGGGGGAAACCTGTCTGGTAAATCGTAGAAGTCTTGCAGGTTAGTAAGCACCAAATCCAAAGTGTTCGCACCTCTCGTAGCAAATTTGACTATTTGCTTTAAACGATAACTAGATTTTAAATTCGCAACATTAAGTTTATTGAAATCACCAGGCAGGAGGATTCCACTATTTTTATATTTAGACTCTATGGACGACATACAATTCATCAAATAGGTAAGCATAGCTGCATTGTCTGAACTCGGCAGATGGTAAACATTTCCTACGATAATGTTGCTGAAACACCTTGGGAGACGGTTTGGTCGTATCTTAATCCACAATACTTCAAATAAAGAATCGGCTAAATCATCTAATATAGAATACTGCAGCGAGTTTTTTATATATGTGCATACACCACCATGTACACTTGTTTGTCTATCTAAACGAACCAGGTTGAAACCACTGATTGAAACCACATTATCATGAATGTGCTGCCTCTGAAGCCATGTCTCGGTTAAACAAACAAAGTCGACATTTGCATAATCAACAAAATGTGCCAAAGACATCACGTTGGCTAGCAGGAATCCAGGTACAAACGTAGTTTCTGACCCTTTCCTTGTGTTATCTACACAAGATGGAGTTATGTGAACGCAATTTCTGGGTTGTGAGACTTTATCGGGAAGACTTTATCTGAACATTTTTGCGCACGGTTGATTTCCCTCGCCGGTTGGATTGTTGAAACGTTATAACAGCGAAGTGTTTCTCTCAATTTTACTAGTTTTCCCGCACGCTTTCTTCGGTATAGCGGCCACATTTTCTTGAGAGAACAATTATAGAGCTGACGAGAACAAAAGTTGGCCATAACTGGAGTTAATAAAGGCAAGAAAACGAAATACAACCACAGCTATTACAAATGCAGCCGTCAACAAAGGCGCAGTACAACTCGTAAGCAACATTTTACAGAATGGTGAAATGCTGCATTTCGGATCTTTTATTCATATTTTTATTTTCATACCCTTAATAAAGGGTTAAATTTGTTATTAGTGGAAGGATTTCAACGAGTATCGGTGATAAACAGCGGAGTAAAGTGGCGAACTGTTTGGCCAAATACGTCCATTTGCAGGAGGTAGGTACATTTCAAATTATTATTTCGGTCACAAAATATTTACTATTTTACGCCAAAACAGTCGTAATATACTTAAATAAGTACCAATTATGTTTCTATCAAAACGATTTCGGAAAAAAGGCAATGTAGGTCCACTAGAATACTGGGTTTGGTGGATAATCCAAGTGAGTAGATATATTGACGTTTGACCATGAGTATTGTATGGTCATTTTCTTCTGAAATATCAGTGCTAGGCATTTCACACTTACCAATGACCCCCCTTAAAAGCACTATCTCTGAACCATGTAAGCATCTCAGAATAGCCAAAGCTTTTATGGTTTGGTAGATAGCACCATGGCGAAAGCGTCGTTTTTTGGTGTGGTCCGTTTCGGACGTTTCGCCCCGGATTGGGGTTCGGGCAGCGTTACCACGTTGACCGTCATGGTCAACTTGCCCTAAAACAGTTGAGATTATCTGTCCTAAATGAAATGCATACAAACTCATATACAGGTCCTGGACTACTGACTGGACTGGACCTTTTCCTAAGTTATGCGCATGCGCAAGTTCAAGCCGAGAGAAGAATTTTTCTTTCCAACTTTTTTCCAAAATAGTTTTGCACTCATTTTATAAGTAAGTCTCTATGTAAGTAAGTTTATATGTTAAGTCTCCAAAACAAGATGAATGAAAATTATTTAGAGGACAAATTAACAAGAGGAAAGACCGAAAACGGAGCGTTTTAAACAGGCAAGTGTCTATTTTGCATGCTTGCTTTGCCGATTTTTTAACATAGCATGCAGTATAGTTTGTGATTTGAAAATGTGTAGATCATAATTATGTGTGGTCAATACAACATTGATTGATCTTTAAGAGTATTTTAGTATTGATTCAAATATGTTATAGAAAAATAAAAAAAATATTAAATCTCAAAAACTTCATTGCAAAAGCAAGTGCGAAGTATAAAAATACTCCTCGAAAAACAGTTGAAAATTTCGAAACGTTTTGTGAACGTCTAAGGTTGAATGTTACAGTAAATCAAAGCTAAGAGAGTACATTATAGTATACCCACTTTATATAGTTGGGCAATTGATAATTTTATAGTTAAAAACAAAATAATATTTTGTACAAATTAAAATATAAAAAATATACAATGATGCGTGTTACCATGGTTACATTTGTCAACTCAGTACTTCATGTTACAATAACTTTTGGGGAGTAAATTGTTTGGCTCAAATGGGCGAGGGGATTCTGCATGCATGCCTCCTAAATTTTGCAGTCTCTGATATACATGAATTTGCTAATGAGCATAACATGAAGCTCAATCCTAAGAAGTGTCAGGAAATGCTTGTAAACTTCCTACATAACCCCAATTTCTTACTCCGACCAATCCAAATTGGTAACAATATTATTGAACGTGTGACAACGTATAAATCTTTGAGTGTCATTTTGAGTAGCGACCTAAAATGGAATCCTCATATTGAATACATTGTTAAGAAGGCTAACAAAAAACTATACCCTTTAAGAGTCCTGCGAAGAGCTGGGGTCGACCAAAAGAGTTTACTAAAAGTGTACCTGTGCACAGTAAGAACGGTACTTGAGTACGCCGTTCCTATTTGGCAAAACATTCCGGATTATCTGTCGAAGGAAATTGAGTCGGTGCAAAAACGAGCATTAAAGATCATTTTCTCGGAGAGTGAATCATATACAGAGGCCCTGAATTTTGCACAACTACCAACTTTAAACACAAGAAGAGTCCAAATATGTCAGAAATACATGGCCAGAATGCCGGCGAGATGCCCCTTATTGCCAATCCCTATTGTTCCTGACCATAATAATTATATTAATTTGAGGCAGAACACTGATCGATCTTATCTATTTAATAATGTTACTGATTGTACAACAATTAAAGCTCAATCTTTTTTTACATTTAAATACTCTTAATATGCTAAGATTTTTAATATGTATGATAAATTGTAAATAATTATGCATGCATTTACTATTTTGGTAAATGCCTAATGATTTTAACTCTTGTAAATAGCCTAGATTCTAAAGCATATTCATGTACTATTTTATAACTTATTTCTATCCATTGTAAAGTACTCGTTAATTCAGTTTTTTGTAACGGCAAGAGAGTTCCAATAAACTATTATTATGTATTTCTAGTTTATTTATTTATTTTGCCACAATAGATGTATACACTTGTGGGCCGGGAACATACAACAGCTTGTAAAGCTAATTACTGTGGCCCCGATAAGTAGATAATACATGCACTAACTACAACAGGACATGGAGATCTTAAAGGCTCTTTTCCACTCGTCGCAAGAACCAACTCGCAAGCCCGCTGCGAGTACTTTCATCCAATCACAATGCTCGACAGTTTGTTTTAATTACATGCAAGAACTCGCAGTGAGTTTGCGAGTTGGTTTTGCGATGAGTGGAAAAGAGCCTTACGTGTGCGTGCTGAGTTGCATTTCAGACACAGAGACTTCCATTTACTATTCCCGGCGGTACTTCATCTTCCCTCGCAGTTACTTCAGTCGTATACCTCAAAGTTCTATTCTTGGACCTGTACTATTCCTTCTCTACGTTAATGATATACATGATACTGTCACATATTCTTCTGTTTCCTGCTTTGCTGATGATCCTAAACTATTTTAAACGATTAACTCCCAAACGGACGCAAATTTACTGCAAAATGATTTAAATCATCGGAGCACATGGTCAACATCATCAGGGTTAAACTTCAACGAACTTAAAACAAACAAGACGCTCTATTGAGCGTTTAGTCGCAGGGGTAATGATATGGGCTTTTTCGTAATTAACACATTTTGACAGTGCATGCTACAGCTATAGGCATTCGACAAATATTTTTCTGAGTGTGATTGTAACATACTTGGCTTACATGACTTACATTCTTACACGAGCATGACAAAAGCAACAAGCACGCAAATGCATTTGCGATTATCGTCGATTAATTATGATATATGAAAAACAGGTTTATGTACTGTTGTCTCTAATTATATACATGATGAAAACCCAAAATATAGCTGCTCACAGTAAACAAAACAGAATAAAAGACTGTTGGACAAAATATCTGATAAGTTTATCTTGGTAAAATTGTCGATAATCCTTCATGACAAAAATCTCTGATGAGAATTCTCCGTGCAGGCTACTGGAACAGTTTACGTGAGCTAGGGCCTTTTTTAAGAAATCGTTAGTGGGGGGGGGGGGCATCATCGAAAGGGGACGTAACAAGTAGGTGGTGTATTACAGGTGCGGGTCTCCCCCAGAAACTTTTTGTATTCTTGAGTCTCTGTGGCTTGATTTCCTGCATTTTCAGAGACAATTTTTGATATATCCCATCTAAACGGAGCCAGGTTTTGTTGTGAGAATACCATAACTTTCCTCTAAACTCAGTTTTTCCCCTTTTTTGCTTATACTTTGGACAAAAGGGACCTTCACTGGGGGGGGCCAAAATAGCTTACTGGGGGGCCAACATGGGGGCTGGGGGGGGGGGGCTTTGGCCAAGACAACTACAGTCGAACCTCTATTAAGCGGCCCTCTATTAAGCGGCCACCCTCTATTAAACGGCCGCATATCAAAGTCCCAAAATATTTGTAATACAATTACTATAAAATATCCCTCTATTAAACGGCCACCTCCATTAAACGGCCGCGGCCACCTATGAGCGGTCCCAAATGATGTTTTATATAAGTTATTACCTCTATTAAACGGCCAGCTTGCACACTAAAAGTTGAGCTAATGTTTAATAATTTGCTTTATTTACTTAATAACACTTAAAACTAATGTTCAACACATGCCACTTGACACCTCGCTCAACTTTACAGGTCATTAAATTCAAAGCATTGTCAGCAACAAAAGTGTCGGTGTTTGCGTTGCATAGAAACGCTCTATTACTTCGCCTCAAATCCTCCTTTTTAACTTTTCCTTTAGCCAACTGATTGAAAAGGCATCTCCTGTGAAATGAAATTCACAGGGAATTTCAAACCATAGCCGCCACCTCTATTCACACGCGTTCCTTTGACCACTGCTTTACCGGAGTTCGCCGCTCGTTTAAGAAACTTTGTGAGCCAGATTGCCATTAATTTTGGAACATGTCCAATGATTTCAAAGTCCTCCTTCATTTCATTCGGATGCGAGTATCGTTTTTCGGTAGATATATCATGACGACGTCGCATTGCACGTTGAACTGATCTAAGACTAAGATTTTCGTCCATTTCGTGCAAGCTTTCGCGAACAACTGCCACAGCATTAGAGTCCTCTTTGTTACTTGGTTCTCGCTTAAGATCATGTTCTTCTTCAACGTTTGGCACCCAGATGTCCATATATGCATGATAGCCTCTGATAAACGAAATTACTTTAAATGTTTCCGTGGAGGACATTTCTATGCTATGTATTTCTGATCTTTTGGCTGGCAAAATTAAGACGTATACAGGTGTGAACGGAAATGAGTGTAGCATTACAGTTGGGAGGTAAAGCGCCATAACAATGTAAGGTATTCAATTGGAAATGTCTGAGTTGACGAGTACCGCATTTTGTCAAACGTGTGGTAGTGAAACAAATTACGAATGTTTGAGTTGCAGAAAAGCTGTATGTAACAGGTCAGCTACCTGTTCCACTGCCGCTCCTGAAGAGACACCTGGTTGGAAAGCTGGCTCAAGTGTGTCCTTTTGTCATTCTTGCAAAGATGCAACCGAGAACATAAAAGAACAGGCAACATGTAAAGCTGGTGTTAAAACAAAGCTGAAGACCGGCCACAGTAACAGCCGTCCAACCGATCGCTGCTCAACCTTCACGAACAAGCGCAAATGTCTTGACCTGTCTGAAAAAGTTGCCGTAATCAGATTTGCTAAAGATCACCCTGATCTCGGAGCCAGAAAAATAGCAGAACACTTTCAAACTGGAAGAACACAGATCCAAACCATCATAAAAAACAAGGCATCTATACTTGCTTTGCACGAAAGCACTGATGAACGAAGTCAGCAAAAGCGACAGCGCACAGCCAAATATTCGGATGTGAACAAACCCGTGTGGGAGTGGTACACCATGTGTAGAAACTCTAACATACCAGTTTCCGGACCAATGCTTCAAGAAGAGGCCCTAGTAATAGCAGAAAGGCTAGAAATGATAGGTTTTACAGCATCAAATGGTTGGCTGGAAAAATTCAAGAAACAACATAACATATGCAATATGACCGTGGCAGGCGAAGAGGGAGGCGTGAGACCGGAAACAGTTGAAAGCTGGAGTGAAAGGGCAGGAGAAATCACCAGAGGATGGAAGGAAGAAGATGTGTGGAACATGGATGAAACTGGAAGTTTTTGGCGTGGTCTTCCTGAGAAGACTCTCAGCGAAAGAGGAAAAGATGCAGTGGCGGCAAAAACGCAAAGATGCGCATCACGTGGGCATTTTTGTTAATGCCGCAGGATAAGGAAGATCCCATTGTTATCGGGAAGTCTGCAAAACCGCGATGCTTCAAGCATTTAAAGGACAACAAGCGTCCGTCCAAATGCAACTATTTTTCAAATGCCAAAGCCTGGATGAACACGGGTATTATGACTGAAGTTTTGTCAAAACTTAATCGTCAATTGAAGCGAAAGAACAGACGTATTTTGCTGTTTATGGATAATGCCCTTGTCATCCACAAAGCTTGAAGGACAGCTTTTCGAACATAAACATTGTGTTTTTGCCAAAGAATACCACATCCAAGACTCAACCACTGGACGCTGGTATCATTGCCAACTGGAAAGTTAAGTACAAAAGCGATTGCTTCGCTATGTATGTGGTCAAGTCGACGGGTCCAAGAGTGCGAGCGACATTGTGAAATCTGTGAATCTTCTTATGTCCATCGAATGGGGAAGACAGGCTTGGGACGAAGTGTCCTCTGATACAATCCAAAGATGCTTCAAGAAGACGGGATTGTCTCCGCAAGAAATCGCTATCGAAGACGATCCCTTTGAAGGAGAGGAACTGCAAGATCTTCAGGAACTTCTGAGCAGATTCGAAGTGCCTTGTACTGCAGAAGAGTACATATCGACCGAAGACGATCTTGAAGTTTGTCCTGGCTACATCGACAATTCTGACCCGAACTGGAGGGAAGTTGTTCGCGAGGAATTGCTGGGAGACAATCTTAATGATTTATCCGCTTCGTCAGATACAGCGAACTCAGTAAGCGATGACGAATATGACAGAGATTTACAAGAACCTGAACTGGAGTCGTTGACGGAGGCAATTGGGCATGCTGAGGATCTGCGAAATTTTGCAATTTATAACGGATATGAGGAGCTAGCTCAATCAATATCTAAGACAAATGATTTGCTCTGTGCTTTGAAACTCAATGCACCGCGGCGACAAATGCAGATTAAGGACTATTTTAAGCCAACATAGACTGCTAATAGTAAACGTATATGGTCGAACATATTGCACTTTTCCAAATTTAAGTTGTTAGTCTTTTGCTACCGCTTTGTGTAGTTCTTGGACCAAGTTTGAAAACTCTTTTGTTAACAATTACTTCTTGATCTTTCTAAAATCTACTTATTACTGTCATCGGTGATTTATGATTGAATAAATAGACATTTGACCACGCCCAAGGCCTAATTATTGCGTACCTCTATTTAGCGGCCACCTCTATTAAGCGGCCACAAAGCCGATCCCCGAGGGTGGCCGCTTAATAGAGGTTCGACTGTATTACTGTTTGTTGAGGAATTGCCCATTTTCCCGCATAGCCCGGCTCTAACCCTTACATCAAATCTACCCCGAACCTAACCCAAACGCAACCATAATCCTCCGTTCGAAATCGCTCAGCATCTTTAGTGTAGGCCTCACCACGAATATGCATAGGTTAGCGTTTTTTCCAATAAAACATGTACTTACCGTAGACATCTTCGCGCTCAAGGTACTTTTTTCTTTCACGTAAAGATAATTTATAAATTACGAGCTGAGTACGTTTGCGAGTCGCTTTTTCAATGTAGATTCCGTAAATGAAACTAACACCATTCGAATCCTTACAAAATAAACTTTTTAACAGTGGGTTATGTTGCCAACTAAACATTACGGAATAAAAAATACTAAAAGTTTAATCCCAAACATACCTCCAGTTCAACTCAAACAATCTTTAATATCTTCTTTATTTCTTGGATTTGACAATAGACTTCTCTGTTCGAAAATTTAGCTTTTTATGTATGTATTTCTTGTAGAAAGGTTTGCTTCGATACGACGAGTAGAAGTATTTTTTTTTAAATTTAATTATCGGGTATTTTTCAGCACGCATGTGCTTGCCGTAGTTTGACTATATATGGTTTGTCCAGCCTCGTACCCAGGCGCTTTGGCTTGCTACACGGTTACGTCACGAGCGCGCGGGATACCCGTCCCGTCGTGGCTACGCACTACAAGTTTCCATGCGTGCGTCACGCAACCGCTTAGCACATTAAAGCGCCTGGGTACGAGGCTGTGGTTTGCCCACAGTTTGTGGTTTGCCTAAGCGCTTCAGTCACGACAAAAAATATTATATAGGGTATTTTACCCTGGGGAATTCGCATGGTCTTTGGGCCTCTTCCGGTTGTTTTTGTCTGAAAGTCCAGTTTGGCCGCGCGCTAAGATTTCAAATTTCGCCGTAACTTTGTCAATTTTTATTGTTTTTCTTTGAAAGTTGATCAGTAGGTACTGTTTTTAAACTCTATGAAACGGTGTATTAGCGAAAATCAAACGGTTTTTAAAACAGAAGTTATAATCGACCAAAAGTACTGAATATATAATTAGTTTACCGATATAATAAATATACCAGATTATATATAATTTTATATAATTTTAAAAATTTCACATTAAATAGTAAATACTAAATACTAATTTACAATGTGAATTACATTTAAACTGTATAAAAAAATATACTAAGACTAATGTTAAGAGTTAATATTTACAAGTAATCTTAAATAAAATTTGAAAATTTTTTGATAGAATTCGATAAATTTACTTCGACTCCAGCGTTCGGTTAAAACATTCAATCCCATACACAATTGGGCTATTTTTAAATCGTTCAGTTCGATATCTAAAATTATACAGTTTTTCTCCATTTGATCTAGTTTGTCTCTGTCTTATCTGATTAACTGTTTCTGGCAATAAACTGTGTAATCTATGTCTAGGGTCTGTCATTGTTTTTATAAGGTTTCCGCACATCTCTTCTCTGCGAGCCTTTAATGTTTTAAGGTTACAGTCCAGTAATGCTTCTTCATAAGTCAGACCAGGACAAATTATCCTAAGCGCACGCTTTTGAACTCGTTCTATGTCAGTAGACTGTTCCTTGGTTAAGTTTCCGTGCCAAATTTTAGCACAATATTCAAGTGTCGATCTTATGACAGCCATATAAAAGGCTTTTAAATCCTGCTTTGGTGCACCATAACCTTTTAACATCTTCAGAAAATACAGTCTTTTTACCGCTTTTTTAACAATATAGCATGTGTTAGTTGACCACTTCAAATTGTCATCAATCCATAAACCAAGTAATTTGTAACATTTAACCCTTTCAAATACATGTCTATTGATTTCTAGCGGTGGAATAACAGTTACATTTTTTCGAAAGTCAATTATCATTTCTTTGCATTTCGTTTGATTTAACTCCATCATATCTTCTTCAGTAAACCTTAAAACGCTCTTAACTTTACTTTCAGCACCACCCAGTTGCTTCCCAGAAATATGGTGGCTGACATCTAGTACCTCGTATAATGTAGTGTCATCCATAAACATTAATGTATCATGTTCAAGTATAACATTAGTTTCCATGTTGGTTGATATCATGAGTTGGATTTCTTCTTTTATTACAGAGGGAAGTTTATCAATCTTTATTACAAAGGCAATTGGTCCGAGTTTACTTCCTTGTGGCACTCCGCCATTGATATATGCATAATCAGACGTATCATTCCCAAATTTAGTAAAATGGGATCTTTTATTGAGGTATGTTCCAAACCATTGGATTAAGGCCAATCTAACTCCCATCTCTTTCATATTTCTTAGCAGTATATTATGATTAATTAGATCGAACGCTTTTCTAAAGTCAAGAAAATTATTCGTATTACTCTTTGTGGCTCGTCCATTGCTCTATACCAGTTGTGGAGTAGATTTAGAAGGGCATACAAAGTCGAAGATCCTGGGAGCCCTCCATATTGGGAATTGGAAATTTTCCCATTTATATCTTCATTTATCCACTTGTTGGTAAAGGATTACTGAACTTTTGATAAAACACTGGTTAATGCAATCGGTCTAAGGTTTTCAGCGATTGTACATGGTGTGATCTTAGGAATCCCAGTTACTTTGTATTTTTTCCAAGTTTCAGGAAATTTCTTTGTCTGAAATGACTCATTAAAAATTTCAGCAAGGGGAACGGCAAACAATTTCGAAAACATTTTCAGAATCTTCAAAGGTGGATCATTTGGCCCAGGTGCCTTGTTAACATTAATTGCATTCAATTCTCTAGCAACTTCTTCAACACTGATTAACGGTAGATCATCCGGGCATTGCATTTCTAGCCACTCGTTTGATATATGTGGATAATTTATCGTTAAATTAGCAAAGAAGTTATTAATTGAATCTGCCGATTGTTTATCGTTCATTTGGAGATTTGTCTCGAGTCTACTAGAGTCACAGCGTTTTTCCTTGATCCAATTAATCTTTTAACTTGCTTCCACCATGCTTTTGGGCATGAACTATGGTTTGGTCTTACCTTTTATCATAAAACTGCAGCTTGGCTTTCTTTATCTCAGCTGAAACTTGTCTACGTAAATATTTGAAGAGCTCGGTTTTATTGTTTTTAAAAGCTTTATTTCTTTTATCCATCAGAGATTTAATTTTTTGCGTCATAAAGGGTTTATCGTTGGTATGCTTTTTTATTATTCTTTCGGGAAAACTCGTTGATAATCACTTTAGTAAAATGAAGAAAAGCATCAACTTTCTCATCGAGTCCTTTGTTAGAGAAAAGTTCACTCCAGTCATAGTTCTCTAGAAAACCCCAAACTGTTCCGTACTTGTATGGTTGAGATCTCTCACTTTTACCTTTACTATGTTTCCAGCCTTTACTACAGAGGCATCAGTTCTCGCTTTCCACAACACAATGTTATGATCTGATGTTGATAGAGGTGCCAAGACCTCAGGATTTATATAGAAATGCGCGATATTTGTAAAAATCAAATCAAGTATATTGTTATTCCGTGTCGGAACCTTAACAACTTGTTTGAGACTACAGTGTCTATTTAATCGACTCTGTTGAAAGCCGTTACTCGTTGGGTTAAAATCGCCCGAAACAATGAAAGCTGAGTTAGGACTTTCAGTACAGAGTTTGTCATAGCAATTATAAGAGTAGGCATAAAACTGTCTATCTCGCTATGACTCGGTGGTAGGTATACGCAGCACACCACAATTTTTGAAATTGCTCTTGGTAACCATTTTGGACGTAATGTAACCCATTGACACTCAAACAAGGGGTCATTCAAGTCCTTGCGAATTTTAAATGGTATTTTGTTGTTCACATATAAAGCAACACCCTCCTGTACCATACGTTCTATCATTTCTAACCAATGTCATTCCAGAAACAGCCACAGCTTTATCGGGAACAGTTTCCTTTAACCACGTCTCAGTGATACAAGCTATGTCTATATCATTAGTAATAACCAATAATTCCAATTCATCTGTTTTATTAATAAGTGATCTTGCATTTAAAAGCATTACATTTGGGAGAAGTTTCCCATTTTTGATTTATCGTTGTTCTTTTCCAAAGGAATATTAATTAAATTGGATTTACGTGCGTTACTCGGTGGTGCATGTTCTTCTAGTAGTAATAGCTGTACCATTTCTTCCGCTCGTGTTTGTCTTTCAGCCAATCGGTTTGGTGATACATGGGGCGCGATCGAAAAACGTGTCTCTGTTAGCCCATTTGCTTGTTCCTCTGTTAGCCTGTTTGCTTTTTAAGGATTTGCTAGACTCTCTTCTCAAACGATTTGTTGATGAGGTACGTAGAGTGATGCGCGTTGGGATGGGATAATGTTGGTTATGGTCATGGGTAGGGTCACACGGATGTATGCTGTCATCACCAGTGCCAGGTTGATTTATAAATGAATTCCTTGACCTTCGCTATTTGCATCTGGGAGAGACTTAGTAATATCATCACGTGCAATTTGGCTCGTTGTTACACGATTAACTAGTCTTAGATAGTTTCTCCAATCTTTACTCTTTATGTAGGGCTGGGAATAAGTGGATGGCAAATACCCTTCTGATTGTGGGTTGTTTTGCGTTTCTGGGCAAGTTTCTTGAGACGAATCCCAAACTTTAGGTTTAACTTTGCGTTTTTCCAATTCCATTGATAAGACTTCGCTGGTATCACGAAGCAAGTTATTTTCGTCTCGCAAAACGGTAACATTTCTTTGAAGTAAATCATTCTCATTTCTTAAGCGTGATAATTTACTAGCCATATGGTTATCTACATCGGTATTGGCAGTAGAACACAATTCTTCAACTGGTTGGCAAACCGATATAATTGGTGGATCAACATGCTTCTGAATACCCTTAGTTTTAATTTCAAAAGGATTTTCAATTCGTTGACATACCGACGTAATTAATGATTCGTCACGCTTCGGACTGCCATTGTTTTTAATCGTATCGATATTTGCATCTGTAAAAGACTGATTAAGACACAAATCTCCAAGAGGACTCTCAATACGGGTATATTTTGTATTATCGCTTACCGGATTATTTGTATTATTATCGCTTACTGGTTCATTCTCGTTAAGACGGCCGTAATTGATTTGTTCGCGATCGTTGGGCTGGTTTGGACTTGGAGAAACTCCGCATTGTTTTGATTTCAAAAGTTTGTCTGAATATATGTGCATAATTGTTGCTCTTAAAGATTCATTACTCGCTTCAGTTGCCTTAACTGTATTCTCAAGGGAGACAATAGTGTTATTCAAATCGTTTATCTCCTGATTTCTTCCTCTGATTAAAATAGCCAAATCGTCTTCAAGTTGCTTAGATTTTTCCCTTTCGTTATAAAGATCTTTTTTAAGGTGAACTATTTCGTCTTCCTCTCGTACGTTACTAGCTGTAAATATTTTCGACTCTATATTTTTATTCAGAATGACCATATCGAGTTTAACCTCCTCAAGTTCGGCAGCCAACACGCTACACTGGCAACCGCAAACAGGTTTACATAATAATTCACACAAAGATGGGTTTGATCTATCGTTATTATGTTCCTTACCTTGAGTATCATTCTTGAGTAGATGTTTAAAAGTTTCTGCTGGTACTTTAGTGGCTGAGATTATAGTAGATGTGGTATTATTATCATCGGCACTCAAGCGTTCGCTTCCACAACACTCAAAAAGTTCATTTGAAAATTCGATTCCTGATTTACTTTGTTTCGTTTCACAATATCTTTCGCAGTCGTTCTGTAATGCGACACCGTCCTTTCCTTGAAAGATCAAAGAGTTTTGTTTCCCTGGGTACCACGTAATACTGAGTTCGGCGTTGGAGCTTATAAACTAAGGTTAAAACTCACGGAGATCTGTAAAACAATGTGTTTAGCAATTTGGTTGGCATTAGCCAAGAACAGGTTTTTTGCTGAAACGATTGGTGGTATTTTCGTCCGTTTTGGATGAGGGGCGCGAAAGATACGGGCGCTCAAAATCAATATCCTACGATGTTCGACGGCGCAGATTTATAATGACGTAATGTTCATTTTGTGGCTAACAATCTGAGATTCAAGATTCGACAAAAATGCGTGCCGAAACATATAGTCGCTGTGGGCACAGGTGCCCCAGCGACTAATTATCAGACAGTTACTCGGGAAAGATCACCTTTAATCCATGAGTATGCTGTAAATGGTAAGCGCATATATTGGAAGACTCAACGAAGAACGTGACGTTGTGGTACGGGTAACCAGCACTTTGTCATGGAAGTGCCAGATAGTTGCACAAACCTCAGCAGCCAACAAATCTCTTGGCTATGTTCGCCGCTTTGTTAGTGACATTAATGACGTTAAAGTTCGCCGTACTCTATACCTTGCCATTGTTCGTCCACATCTCGGCCACTCAGGTTTGGTCCCCACAATCGATTGACCTTATTAGACGTGTCGAAAGCGTCCAGCGTCGTGCTACTAAAGTCATTCTAAACCTACCTTTTAAGACTGATATAACATATAAACAACGTTTGAACTCACTCCATCTACTTCCAATCTCTTACTGGCATGAATTCCTTGCTCTGGTATTTTTCTTCAAAATCGTTCACAATATTACCACCATGAACTATGTAGTCAAGCCAACTCAACATATTCCCACAAGATCAACCCGTAATACTTCTGACCCTAGTCTACTCCACTTTCCACCTAAATGATGTTAAACTATAACTTTTCAACGATCATTCTTCTCGCGTACGTGCAGAGTTTGGAACAACCTACCTGACGAAATGCGCCACATGGATACATCTTTATTACACTTTAGAAGCTTGCTAAAAGAACACTATTTAACAGCGTCTCAAATAATTTTTTATTCGGATGATCCAAGGACATGGAAGTCTCTGTGTCTGAAATGCAACTCAGCACGCACACGTAAGGCTCTTTTCCACTCATCGCAAAACCAACTCGCAAACTCACTGCGAGTTCTTGCATGTAATTAAAACAAACTGTCGAGCATTGTGATTGGATGAAAGTACTCGCAGCGGGCTTGCGAGTTGGTTCTTGCGACGAGTGGAAAAGAGCATTTAAGATCTCCATGTCCTGTTGTAGTTAGTGCATGTATTCTCTACTTATCGGGGCCACAGTAATTAGCTTTACAAGCTGTTGTATGTTCCCGGCCCACAAGTGTATATATCTATTGTGGCAAAATAAATAAATAAACTAGAAATACATAATAATAGTTTATTGGAACTCTCTTGCAGTTACAAAAAACTGAATTAACGAGTACTTTAAAATGGATAGAAATAAGTTATAAAATAGTACATGAATATGCTTTAGAATCTAGGCTATTTACAAGAGTTAAAATCATTAGGCATTTACCAAAATAGTAAATGCATGCATAATTATTTACAATTTATCATACATATTAAAAATCTTAGCATATTAAGAGTATTTAAATGTAAAAAAAGATTGAGCTTTAATTGTTGTACAATCAGTAACATTATTAAATAGATAAGATCGATCAGTGTTCTGTCTCAAATTAATATATTATGGTCAGGAACAATAGGGATTGGCAATAAGGGGTGGTTTTCTCGCCGGCATTCTGGCCATGTATTTCTGACATATTTGAACTCTTCTTGCGTTTAAAGTTGGTAGTTGTGCAAAATTCAGGGCCTCTGTATATGATTCACTCTCCGAGAAAATGATCTTTAGTGCTCGTTTTTGCACCGACTCAATTTCCTTCGACAGATAATCCGGAATGTTTTGCCAAATAGGAACGGCGTACTCAAGTACCGTTCTTACTGTGCACAGGTACACTTTTAGTAAACTCTTTTGGTCGACCCCAGCTCTTCGCAGGACTCTTAAAGGGTATAGTTTTTTGTTAGCCTTCTTAACAATGTATTCAATATGAGGATTCCATATTAGGTCGCTACTCAAAATGACACCCAAAGATTTATACGTTGTCACACGTTCAATAATATTGTTACCAATTTGGATTGGTCGGAGTAAGAAATTGGGGTTATGTAGGAAGTTTACAAGCATTTCCTGACACTTCTTAGGATTGAGCTTCATGTTATGCTCATTAGCAAATTCATGTATATCAGAGACTGCAAAATTTAGGAGGCATGCATGCAGAATCCCCTCGCCCATTTGAGCCAAACAATTTACTCCCCAAAAGTTATTGTAACATGAAGTACTGAGTCGACAAATGTAACCATGGTAACACGCATCATTGTATATTTTTTATATTTTAATTTGTACAAAATATTATTTTGTTTTTAACTATAAAATTATCAATTGCCCAACTATATAAAGTGGGTATGCTATTTATTATGTACTCTTTTAGCTTTGATTTACTGTAACATTCAACCTTAGACGTTCACAAAACGCTTCGAAATTTTCAACTGTTTCTCGAGGAGTATTTTTATACTTCGCACTTGCTTTTGCAATGAAGTTTTTGAGATTTAATGTTTTTTTTATTTTTCTATAACATATTTGAATCAATACTAAAATACTCTTAAAGATCAATCAATGTTGTATTGACCACACATAATTATGATCTACACATTTTCAAATCACAAACTATACTGCATGCTATGTTAAAAAATCGGCAAAGCAAGCATGCAAAATAGACACTTGCCTGTTTAAAACGCTCCGTTTTCGGTCTTTCGACTGTCTTTCCTCTTGTTAATTTGTCCTCTAAATAATTTTCATTTATCTTGTTTTGGAGACTTAACATATAAACTTACTTACATAGAGACTTACTTATAAAATGAGTGCAAAACTATTTTGGAAAAAAGTTGCAAAGAAAAATTCTTCTCTCGGCTTGAACTTGCGCATGCGCATAACTTAGGAAAAGGTCCAGTCCAGTCAGTAGACCAGGACCTGTATATGAGTTTGTATGCATTTCATTTTGGACAGATAATCTCAACTGTTTTAGGGCAAGTTGACCATGACGGTCAACATGGTAACTCTGCCCGAACCCCAATCCGGGGCGAAACGTCCGAAACGGACCACACCAAAAAACGACGCTTTCGCCATGGTGCTATCTACCAAACCATAAAAGCTTTGGCTATTCTGAGATGCTTACATGGTTCAGAGATAGTGCTTTTAAGGCGGGTCATTGGTAAGTGTGAAATGCCTAGCACTGATATTTCACAAGAAAATGACCATACAATACTCATGGTCAAACGTCAATATATCTACTCACTTGGATTATCCACCAAACCCAGTATTCTAGTGGACCTACATTACCTTTTTTCCGAAATATTTTTGATAGAAACATAATTGGTACTTATTTAAGTATATTACGACTGTTTTGGCGTAAAATAGTAAAATTTCGTGACCGAAATAATAATTTGAAATGTACCTACCTCCTGCAAATGGACGTATTTGGCCAAATTCGCCACTTTACTCCGCTGTTTATCACCGATACTCGTTGAAATCCTTCCAAATATGTAAGTCAGTTCAGACATAATGGTATCAAGCACATTTTAAACAAGTTTTAACTAGGTTTCAAGTAGATCCTAGCTGTTTAACCATCGACAATGTAAAACCTCAACTTTATCCAAATTCGGCGCCATTGTGTCATGTTGTTTCGGTTGTCAACGATTCGGCCTCGTTATTCTTCCATCCAAGCCATTTCGATTGCACTAATAACAAATTTAACCCTTTATTAAGGGTATGAAAATAAAAATATGAATAAAAGATACGAAATGCAGCATTTCACCATTCTGTAAAATGTTGCTTACGAGTTGTACTGCGCCTTTGTTGACGGCTGCATTTGTAATAGCTGTGGTTGTATTTCGTTTTCTTGCCTTTATTAACTCCAGTTATGGCCAACTTTTGTTCTCGTCAGCTCTATAATTGTTCTCTCAAGAAAATGTGGCCGCTATACCGAAGAAAGCGTGCGGGAAAACTAGTAAAATTGAGAGAAACACTTCGCTGTTATAACGTTTCAACAATCCAGCCGGCGAGGGAAATCAACCGTGCGCAAAAATGTTCAGATAAAGTCTTCCCGATAAAGTCTCACAACCCAGCAAATTGCGTTCACATAACTCCATCTTGTGTAGATAACACAAGGAAAGGGTCAGAAACTACGTTTGTACCTGGATTCCTGCTAGCCAACGTGATGTCTTTGGCACATTTTGTTGATTATGCAAATGTTGACTTTGTTTGTTTAACCGAGACATGGCTTCAGAGGCAGCACATTCATGATAATGTGGTTTCAATCAGTGGTTTCAACCTGGTTCGTTTAGATAGACAAACAAGTGTACATGGTGGTGTATGCACATATATAAAAAACTCGCTGCAGTATTCTATATTAGATGATTTAGCCGATTCTTTATTTGAAGTATTGTGGATTAAGATACGACCAAACCGTCTCCCAAGGGGTTTCAGCAACATTATCGTAGGAAATGTTTACCATCCGCCGAGTTCAGACAATGCAGCTATGCTTACCTATTTGATGAATTGTATGTCGTCCATAGAGTCTAAATATAAAAATAGTGGAATCCTCCTGCTTGGTGATTTCAATAAACTTAATGTTGCGAATTTAAAATCTAGTTATCGTTTAAAGCAAATAGTCAAATTTGTTACGAGAGGTGCGAACACTTTGGATTTGGTGCTTACTAACCTGCAAGACTTCTACGATTTACCAGACAGGTTTCCCCCCTTTGGTTTATCCGATCATATGTCTATCCAAGTTAAACCAAAGTCGCGCGCTGATCTCCCGAAAGGACGTTTTGTGGTCAAATCGAGAGACTTGCGGCCGAGCAAACGCCTAGCAATGCGAACATATCTCCAAGAGGTGAACATTCCTGGATTTACAAACTCCGTTGCCACATGCGCCGAAAAAGCGTCTCTCCTTGAAACGATTATCACGACTGGTTTGGATATGGTACTACCGCTACGATCAAAAACTGTCCATTACAGCGAGCCGCCATGGATCAATCCAACTTTGAAAAATCTTATTAAAAAACGACAGAAAGCCCTTGCACAAGGAAATCTACAGCAGTTTCGGCTACTAAGAAATAAAGTAAATCGAGAGAGGAAAACCTGCCGGCAAAATACTATGAAGCAAAGATCAATCATCTAAAGGAGTGTAAACCATCTATGTGGTGGAAGGAAGTGAAAAAACTAAGTGGTATGTCGTCAGTTTCTAGAGATCAAGATGATGTAATTAAATTACTCCAACATATAGAATCGTCCCCAAATATTTCCAACTTAGTCAACATTATAAACGAAGTATTTGTCTTTCCAATGAGTGACTTCTCGCCACTCCCAGCTGACTTTCCTCTTGCCCAAGATGCTTCCCTATCGCCTCCGTTTGTTGTTTCCACCTACTCCGTCTATAGGAAACTGTCATCACTGAAATCTACAAAGGCCCAAGGCCCTGATGGCGTCCCTGCATGGTTGCTAAAAGAAAACGCTGATCTGCTAATGGAACTCGTTACCGATATTCTCAACTGTTCCTATATTGAGGCATGTCTACATCCTTCTTGGACAGAAGCCGACGTAGTTCCCATCCCAAAGCAAAAGCCGATCAAAGACGTAAACAAACACCTCCGCCCTATCTCGCTCACAGCAATATTATCCAAGGTTGCTGAAGAGTTTATTGTGGAAACGCACGTCAAGCCCGTCTTAATGAGAAAAATCGGTGACAACCAATTTGGGTCAGTTCCTAGGTCCTCGACAACCCATGCCTTAATCAGTATGCTACATGCCTGGACAAAATACACAGACGGAAACGGCTCCACTGTTAGAGTTGTTCTTTTTGACTATAGAAAGGCCTTCGACTTGATCGACCATTCCATCCTAGCAGAGAAAGTCATGACCTTGGACCTTCCACATAGAATCGTGTGTTGGATTATTGATTTGTTAAAGTCCCGTAAGCAACGTGTCAAGCTTGCACATGCTTGTAAGTCAGAATGGCGTGAAATACCAGCAGGTGTCCCTCAAGGCACAAAGCTTGGTCCCTGGCTATTTCTACTTATGATTGATGATATAGACGTTACCGACTCAGATCTATGGAAATACGTGGACGATACTACCATGGCCGAGTGTGTACCCAAGAACCATACCAGCAATATCCAGGACGCCGTCACTGATCCGACAACCCAATCGCACGCAAACAAATTCCAACTGAATGAGTCTAAAAGTAAAGAGCTCCGAATATCTTTTGCCAAATGTGAATCTGTTTTTGCTCCAATTATAGTGAACGGTAATCCAATTGAAAGGGTTCCAAGTGCAAATTACTGCGTTTAAACATCTCCAGCGACCTCAAATGGAACAATCATATCTCCGAAATAGTTAAGAAAACATCAGCTCGTCTATACTTTTTGAGGCAATTAAAAAGGGCAAACATAGCAACAAAATAACTTATCACCTTCTACACAACTTGTATTCGTCCAATCATTGAGTACGCCTGCCCCATTTTTCATAATGGTTTGCCGAAATACTTGTCAGATGATCTCGAAAGGTTGCAGAAGCGGGCCTTACGAATAATCTTGCCTTCCACGAACTATACGGACGCGCTTGAAGCATGTAATTTGGTATCTCTTTACGACCGCAGAGAAGTACTGACAACCAGCTTATTTAGAGAAATTTGTAATGATAGCAATCACAAACTGCACCATCTACTCCCTGAAGTCAACAAATGTCGCTCGAATTTGAGAAGAAAACGCACATTCAATGTTCCTATTTGTAAAACAAATAGGATAAAGAATAGTTTTATGTACAGTAATTGCTTTTAGCTATAGCCTCGTAATGGTGAACGGTAATGTTTCCTCTGACAATCTTTATGATGGACATATTTTTAATATTTCATATTTAGTGACATTATTTCTATATATATATATTGTTTTTATAATAATTTCGATGTAAAGTTTTACGCAATTCAGCCTTTTAGGCTGCAAATGGTTTTACTAAATAAAGTATCTATCTATCTATCTATCTATCTCAAAACATTCCGTACAAATCTCGCGTGCTCAAAGTGACAGGGCTGCGTGTGACAACAGGGAACCCAAGCTGACTTAATTAACTTTAGTTGAATATAGACTAAAAACTGAACTATTGTGAAAGCTAACTCTAAAATACATCTTAAACTATACTGTTATTTACTGAATACTACTTTTTTAAACTAATAACATATTTTTTCTACATATTTTGTCCAAATATATTATATAAAGTTCATATTTTAACGTCAAGTATAAACTGCAACTCTGACTTGTTATTTTTAGAATGTTACTAATATTATATTAATGAAAATAACTACAGGTATATATTATCAAACATTTATATTATTGGTCAGTCGTGTTCCTGTTTATACTTTTACAAAACTGAGGACAGAAAGGTAGAAAAAAATATGTTATTAGTTTAAAAAAGTAGTACTGATTCAGTAAATAACAGTATAGTTTAGGGTATTTTAGAGTTAGCTTTCACTAATAGTTCAGTTTTTAGTCTATATTCAACTAAAGTTAATTAAGTCAGCTTGGGTTCTCTGTTGTCACACGCAGCCTTCTTCTATCTTCGTGAAAAACATTCACCCCCCTGTCACGCCCTGTCACTTTGCCCACGTGAGATTTGTACGGAATGTTTTGAAAGACTCGTAAGCAACATTTTACAGGGAGGTAAAATGCTGCATTTCGTATCTTTTATTCATATTTTTATCTTCAAACCCATAATAAAGGGTTAAATTTGTTACTAGTGTAATCGAATTGGCTTGGCCGGATGGAAGAATAACGAGGCCGAATTGTTGACAACCGACACGGGATGACACAATGGCGCCGAATTTGGACAAAGTTGAGGTTTTACCTTGTCGATGGTTAAACAGCTAGGATCTACTTGAAACCTAGTTAAAACTTGTTTAAAATGTGCTTGATACCATTATGTCTGAACTGACTTACATATTTGGAAGGATTTTAACGAGTATCGGTGATAAACAGCGGAGTAAAGTGGCGAATTTGGCCAAATACGTCCATTTGCAGGAGGTAGGTACATTTCAAATTATTATTTCGGTCACAAAATATTTACTATTTTACACCAAAACAGTGGTAATATACTTAAATAAGTACCAATTATGTTTCTATCAAAAAGATTTAGGAAAAAAGGTAATGTAGGTCCACTGCTGTTTATCTGAAGTTGTAAGCCAAAAATTGACGTTTGACCATGAGTGCTAGGCATTTCACACTTACCAATGACCCCCCCCCCCCCCCCCTAAAAGCACTATCTCTGAACCGTGTAAGCACCTTAGAATAGCCAAAGCTTTTATGGTTTGGTAGATAGCACCATGGCGAAAGCGTCCTTTTTGGGTGTGGTCAGTTTCGGACGTTTCGCCCCGGAATTGGGTTCGGGCAGCGTTACCATGTTGACCGTCATGGTCAACTTGCCCTAAAACAGTTGAGATTATCTGTCCTAAATGAAATGCATACAAACTCATATACACGTCCTAGACTACAGTGAACTATAAGTATACTGGAACGCTAACTCAGGGGGGGGAATTGAAGCCGTGCTTTGTAGGTAGTGCCAGTCCCTTTTAACATATTTTTTTCAAAAAATACACTTTTTATATTGCAAAATTTTACCCTTTTAATTTCCTTTTATACTTTCACTATTTATCTTTGACTACACTAAAACAATTAAACTTTTTACTCAAGTACTTACAATGAACAAATTTGTCAAAAAACCGCGCGAAAATGTTTGGTTTTTCTGAGTTATGAGACTTTCCGAAAAGAGTTAAGAGATTTTATGATACAATTTATATAGAAAAATATAAGATACATTAAAAAATTGCTTTTCAATAATGCAGTAACTTATTTTTGACAGTTAAAATAAGGATTATATAAGCTAGCTCAGCCGTCATATTCAAAGTGCTCACTGATGACCAACAAGAAGGCGCGAAGACAAAAATAGCACCACTTGAAAATCGTCAATTTGTTTATATTTTAGGAGGGTAAAAGCAAGGACTAAAAGCTCTTGATCAAAAGCAATACCTGGAATATAGTGCAAAATCAATTTTGGGGCTGCCGAAGTGTTTTCTAGTATATTAAAGAGCAAAGTTTGCTTCGGCACGTTCAAACATTTGTCATTTTTTTCCATATATGATAACGATCCGCCTCATTTTTGCTGCAGATAGATGTAAAACAGTCAAACCTAATCGGAAAAACCACATTTGAATCCCAAACATTGAAGTCTTCTAATGTAAAAAGTATTTTTCTTACAAATTTTCGCTCAAAAACAAACTTTTGACGGAATTTTTCTCACTCCTCGGAACTCTCCTCAGTCCTTTTGAAAGTTCAAATTCCCGCGCATTGGCTTCAACGAAACGAATCATAGTACTTGATCATAGGAGTTAGCGTTCCAGTTTACTTATAGTTCACTGAGTCCAGTCCATTGAACTATATACAAACAGTGAACTCTAAGTAAAGTCTATTATAGTTCAATGTATACAAACGGGTCCAGTCCAGTCCTGTCCATGACAAAAAAAGATGGCGGACGACTTTGCATTCCACAATGTTTTCACATTCCCGGGTGTAAATCTCCGAGCGGAATTAGTACGCTCGCACGGCGCTCCCCGCCGGCTCGTGGATAAATAAAGACTCTCACGTGAAACTTCAATGTGTGTGGTTTCAATTCGCTCAGCCAATCAACGTGAGGCTACAGTAATTGAACATGATTGGCTGACCAGATTATTAATACCCGTCAAATAAAATGCTCTTGACAAACATTAGACATGGGTACAGTACTCTCTCCTCCGCAGAGGCTTACATGAAGTTTCTAGTGAGGGAAAAGTGAGCGTGCAGGGAGTGATGGGAAGAGCGAAATAAAAGTAGCCTCTGCTAGTTAATGTAATAAATATGGCGGCCGGTTCGATATCAACCTTCGAGGGTGTTAAGAGATGTTTTCCACTTTCCTTTTCAGGCGTACTTGACTCTCCTCGAGTGAATCCAACATTAATATCTTCTGTCATTTTTCACCGAAAAATAGTGAGAATGTGTTGACTGAATACACTCATCTAATTATAAATATCCTCTAAATTGCAAAATTTCTTTATAAAAATGACTCCACTGACCTTCGATACTTAGATTATGAAGATTTATTTCAATTTCTTCCACATTTCCGTCCATTTCAGGTTTAAAAAGATGTCAAAGCAGTCAAACAAAAGTTTGGTTCGAAAACCATACTTTTTTGCATTATCTGGCAGAGCCTCCTCGCGTTCATTTCAATCTTCCCATCACTCCCCGCGCGCTCACTTTTATTCAGGAAACTTCATGTAAGTTATTTGTAAATACTTAAGGAGGCTCTGCGGAGGAGAGAGGGTGCAGTATTAGAACGTTAGGGTCATAAAATTGAAAACCCAGGTGAATATTTTGCTCACAATAAGCTATTTTGTTCTATTTTGAGAAATAGTCAACTTAAAATTTCGCCAAACTTTTTGAAGGAAATTTGAAGGAACTTTCAATACTTTTAAAGGAAATTTTCGATGAAAATCAGGTTCTAAGTTCACGTCGTTACGCCAGTGAACTCAATTTGGTTACCTGGAACGATAACTGGCAGTGAAAAGTGAAGCCAAAATAACAGTGCCTACGCCATCAAACGTGATTGATTTCACAACGGCCAAAGTTCAAAATAAGTTACGAAAATAGAAAAAAAACTTGAAAAGCTGTTAAAACCTGCACAATAACTTATTTTATCCCATATTTTTATGGCTTTCATAAACTTTTTGCACAAACTAGCTTATACGACTTATACGACTGACAAAAAACAAAATATTTTCGCTGTTTGAACAAAAACACTGAGAAAACTAACTTACTTCAGTCACTCAGTGACAAAGATATGTTTTCCTCCTAGTTTTCCTTCTGTGATCTTTTTTAGCCAGTTACAAAGTAGAAACTACTTCGATTTGCAAAAAAACTGTTGTTTTTTTTCCAAAAAATAACACAAAAATAGAGTTTACGTACGGACCGCGCAGTAAATAAGTTGTGGGGGACTGAAACTGACGTACGGACCGCGTGAAATTGACTTTTGAGGGACTGAAACTGACGTACGGACCGCGTAAAAGGACTGGGATTTAGGCTTCACTTTTTTCCGCCTGAATGATTGAATGTTATCGTTCCAGATATTAAAAATTTATGGAGTTCACTGCGTTACGCACACGAGATTGGGTAGACTTGCTCCAAGTCTGTCTCTTATAGGGGTTTTTATTGGGAAGTGCGAAAATGCGGGCGGAAGGAAATTAAGGTGGACGGCCGCCGTCTCCCGCCCGCATTTTCGCGCGCCCTAATATACTCCGGTTACTCCCCCTATAAGAGACAGGCTTGGAGAAAGTCTAGAGATTGGGTTAGGGTTAGGGATTGGGTCGGGTTTGGGGTCAAGATCAAAGAGAAATATTCGTGACTCGTAAGGGACCGGTCATAAAGTATGTGTACTGGGGGGGTGGAGGGTAAGTTGGGGGGGTACGAAACAAATTATCTAACCTTTGGGGGGGTATGAGACGAATTACGACATTTGTGGGGGGGTACGAAACAAAAAATGAGTCTAATACTATGTCTATGACTAGAAATACATGCATGCAGAACCCCTCGCCCATTTGAACCAAACAATTTACTCCCCAAAAGTTATTGTAACATGAAGTACTGAGTCGACGAATGTAACCATGGTAACACGCAACATTGTATATTTTTTATATTTTAATTTGTACAAAATATTGTTTTGTTTTTAACTATAAAATTATCAATTGCCAACTATATAAAGTGGGTATATGCTATTAAGTACTCTTTTAGCTTTGATTTACTGTAACATTCAACCTTAGACGTTCACAAAACGTTTCGAAATTTTCAAAAAACTTCAACTGCTTTTCGAGGAGTATTTTTATACTTCGCACTTGCTTTTGCAATGAAGTTTTTGAGATTTAATGTTTTTTATTTTTCTATAACATATTTGAATCGATACTAAAATGCTCTTAACGATCAATCAATGTTGTATTGACCACGCAGAATGATCTACACATTTTCAAATTCACAAACTATACTGCATGTTATGTTAAAAAATCGGCAAAGCAAACATGCAAAATAGACACTTGCCTGTTTAAAACGCTCCTTTTTCGGTCTTTCGACTGTTTTTCCTCTTGTTAATTTACATAGAGACTTACTTATAAAATGAGTGCAAAACTATTTTTGAAAAAAGTTTGCAAAATGGTCTGTGATGGAAGTCTTGATTTTTAGTCTTCTCTCGGCTTGAACTTGCGCATGCGCATAACTAACAAAACCGTCCCGTCCATGACAAAAAAAAATGGCGGACGACTTTGCATTCCACAATGTTTTCACATACCCGGGTGTAAATCTCCGAGCGGAATTAGTACCCTCGCACGGCGCTTCGCGCCGGCTCGGGGATAAATTTCTAATATCAAATTGAGTTCACTGCTTTGCATTCCACAATGTTTTCACATACCCGGGTGTAAATCTCCGAGCGGAATTAGTACCCTCGCACGGCGCTTCGCGCCGGCTCGGGAATTAAAACTACAAACTTTAATACTTTAATAAAATTGAGTGTATGTTCTTATAATAGTTAAATTGCAATGTAGCACAGCAGTGGCGTAGGAAGCGGGGAAGCCGCGGCCCCCCCCAATATTATATGAGGGGGGGCCGAATATCTTTCGGCCCCCAAAAAATCAAATAATTTTCATGAAAATGATGGAAACATCTTAGTTCCCTGAACAAGCTTACTAAAAGAGGTAGATAAGACTCTGAAACGGCCGTTTCCGGCGATCTGGGGGCTTCAAATTTTAAAAAAATTTCGCTCGGCGCCAACCATGGTGGCGCCTCGTGAGCTTGGCCGCGCCCCAATATTGAATACGTTCCTACGCCCCTGTAGCACAGTACCATTTATCGGAAAGTGTCTCGATCGTAACCTATTAGTTTGACATCTCTGCAACCTGAACAGTCTTTGATTACGTAATTTCGCCGTCGGGCAGCTCCCCTACTCGTTTAGAATGATTTAAATATTGAAAAAGATATGAAATACGTCACGACGTTCTGTTGATATATCATAAATAATGCGCATGGCCGGGACCTCTTTTGACTTTATTATTAGGTATGGAAAAGATAGTCAGGCAAGTCCTATTAATGGAATACTGGCAAGCATACAAAAGTAAGGGATTGGATACATGTGGTGTAAAAGAGCACTATTAAATTTATGGAAATGCTCAAAACTTGGATTACCAATAACAATTTGTAACAGATTATGTTACGTTCTTGGCATTTATATTTGTTTCATGTTTTATTTGGGGGGAGGGTGATTGGTTGGGTAGGGGGGGGGTGTACGAAACATTTCATCACCTTTGAGGGGGGTATTAAATATTTTCCGACGCTTTTCGGGGGGGTACCAAATTTTATGGTAGTATTTTGGAATACCCTCCACCCCCCCAGTACACATACTTTATGACCGGTCCCTAAGGGCCTGTTTATATGATCCCGTCTAGGCGGGACGGGACGTTTTCATCCCGTCTTGCCGGGAAACTCGCCTAGGCGGGATGGCGTGTTTATATGGACAAAAACATTGCCGGGATGAAGCCAGTTAAGTGCTTGACGTCATATTTTCTTGCAGCAAAGGGATTTACGCATGCTCAGAGGAAAAGTTCATCCCGCCTGGCCGGGATAGAGTGTTTATATGGGAATTTTTCGTCCCGGCTAGGCGAGATCCCGGCAACAGACGCCGGGATCCCGTCTAGGTGGGATAGAAGCGGGATCATATAAACACTCAATAGAGTTTATATTACAAGCGGGATCTCGGCAACTGTCCCGTCCCGCCTAGCCGGGATCATATAAACAGGCCCTAAAGGTACGTTCACACACAGCGATTTGTCGGGCCGATTTTAGGTTTTGCTGAATGTTCGTTAATGACGAATATTTTCAGTTGATGATGTCACCAGATGACGTTTGCCACGTAGTTTTCAAATATCATTAACGTGCATCTGAAATCGGCCCGACAAATCGCAGCGTGTAAACGATGTTGTAATCGAATATTTTATCGAAAGCAAAACGATAGTGGAAACACTGTCAGAGTCATCAGTCATGTGACTCATATTGGGAACGCCAAATGCCCAAAAGAAATGTGTTTTTTTTATGTGTTCAAAATAATCTCTTAATTTCATTATTCTGTTGAATTTTAAAGATGTTTTGCTTTCTGGAAGAGACTAAGGTAATACTGTGTATTAATTTGTTTTTATATATTTCTCCTAGTGCGTTTAAGATTGTGTAATTTTCAAATATATTTCGATGTCTGGATCACAAATTATACAGATTTGTATAAAAGTATCAATAAAATGGTAATAATTTAGTGAACATTTAGTAAATATATATGAACTCTTTGACATTTAGTGATACACTGCAATATAGCATAGTTATTAGTCAGTACAATCTAGTGCTGACAGTGATGAGTGGTGACATACCTATACACTATACAGTGCTGAGTGCTGCACAATTCATGCATGTTAATAAATCATTCGAGATAACATGTACCTCCAACATGTAACAAAGTACCTCCACATTTTAGACAAGGAGAACAATAATTTACTGTATAAATGTACATTTCCGGTGGCAGTCCAGTATTAAATCTTGTATTTGTATGTGCTGGACAGTCGTGCGGAAATTTTTTGTGTGCGCCAAGACACTCAAATTATTCTACAATGTTTGAGCCAGTTTCAACGATTAACATCATCATCTAACATTTTTGTGCAACGATTGTTGCGCCTGCCAACACACCTGCCAACATACCATCCTACATTAAGGATACAAATCACTTTCTAAGCATCATTTTGAATTTAACGGACTGCCTCCCAGAGGGCACCATATTAGTCACAATTGATGTGAAATCCTTATACACCAACATACCAATCAGTGAAGGGATAAATACATGCATGCAAGCCTTGAAATCATTTTACTCAGATGACTGGCCCTTGTTGCCGGTAATTGAACAATTTCTCGATTACACCATGAGACGTAACTATTTCACATTCGAAGGAAAATTATATTTGCAAAAACACGGCACAGCCATGGGCACAAAAACGGCACCATCCTTTGCAAACATTTTCATGGCTGAACTAGAAGAATCTTTTTTCAAAACTTTAAGGCACAACGAAAAGCCTTTGTTTTACCGTCGATTTCGATGACGGCTTTATTATCTGGACACATGGTCTAGTTGCACTTAAACAATTTATGGACAAATTGAATTCGTTTCATAAAACAATCAAATTTGAGTACACCTATTCGGAAAAAGAAGTTAATTTTTTGGACACAACAATTTATAAGGATGCGGACGGCAAAATCAAATCAGACCTTTACATCAAACCAACGGATTGCCAACCGCTTTTACACAATAACTCATTCCATCCCAAACAATGTAAAGCTGGCTTAGTGTACAGTCAAATGTTGAGATATCGTCGCATAATCACGGACGACGACCGATTTGCCTCGAGGGTGCAACACCTGAGGGCAGTTTTGCTCGCTCGTGGCTATAAAGATGACGATATCCTACAGGCTGTAGACAGAGCAAGCATTTACACCCAATCACACTTACTCGATAACACATCCCAGAGAAACAGCAGACCATCAGTCCTACCATTTGTGATACCATACCATCCACGACTGCACCAAGTGAACAGAATCCTGCGACAACACTGGGCATATATTGAAAGCGACAGATATCTTGCGGGGATCTTTCCAACTGCACCAACGGTCGCCTTCCAGAGACACAAGAATCTAAGAGAACATTTTATACGTTCTAAACACACGTGACACTGATATAATGTTCAGAACTATAAACTCTCACTCAGTAAATGATTGATGAGGATAGCCTATTCATAATTTATATCATATTTTATAACACCAACTAGAAATTGTAGGATTGCACCGTCATATATGTATATAGTAGGCAGAGATTCTTGCAAGATATCAGGATATTTATAGTATATAAGGTATATAAAATATTAAATTGTGAATCGAATCACATGTGTATTGATAATTGACATCGTAGAATTCTGTATAATAAACTCACATTTTGCTGTGGATATTTACGTGTACCAATGAATAAACATTCACAAATCCTCCAGCTTCTCTTTATTGTCGACTTTACACGTTTACAACCAGGATTTCGGCAATCTTTCATTCACAATATCCCATTTTATAAGACATTTGCACGCACGCCATTTTGAAACGAACAACGTTTTCCATAAATGACGTAATCATACACGATCGCGCAATACACTCATATGTCTGCCTGAGAACCAGGAAGTGACGAGATTCACCGGAAACATCGTAAGTTTGTTTACATATTTTCTATCAATTTATTAATTTGACACATAGTTTTAGCTCGTATTAATATCGTGAATAGATGCACGCCTTGTTTACACGATCTAAGGCAATGATTTTCATGATAATCGCTGCCAAGTAATTACACAGAAAATATTTTGCTGACGACATCCCATTTATTTCTGAGCGTTTTCCTACATGATATACTATATAAACAATCCTTTTATAAATCTAATAATATCCACATGGCACACAGTCCACATTGGGTACGGCCACAAAACACAATTTCAAAATCCACCTCCGTTAAACTTAGTTTATCGCGAATCCCGTCAACGCTGACGCCACGCGTACGACACAGCGGCCTCTCGGGTTTCAAACATATAAAATAATATATTTAGTGATCAGGACATATATCTTCCTCCTTTACTGCAACACTCCAACCTAGCTGTCGTATACAACGGGCGCGTCGTTCCAAGGCTCGCCGGTGAGCTAGAAACGCGCCCCCCTGATCGTGCTTGGAGCCTGATGAATCACGATCACACGGGTAGAATGCATGCAGTTATAACTTCTGCAAATGTATGCATTCTAGTTGTCTTCGTAACTTTTATAACACCCGGGTTTTGCAATTCTCTCAACACACCTTTCTCTCTTTCTTCTTTCACCTTCCAAGTAACTAGACGGGAGTGTCAAGGGCCATGATCCACATGCCTAGCCCAGCTCCAAGCGCATTTTACACACAGGATATAGAAATTACACAATGAATTGGAGACTCGGCGGAAACCTAACCCACATCATCAGTCCACCCCCATCCCCCCCCCTCCCATTGCCACGCCCATTCATGGGCATGCCCCTGTGCACACCACACAAAGCGCTCACGATACAGTACACTGTGCAACACCACCCTAAGGACAAAGCTTATTAAAATGAGCAATTGTCCAACCCTATGTTCTTCACACAGACACATGTTCACTGCACTGCACCCAAAATATATGCAAAATACTTTTTGATGGGAAAGGGTTTGTGCCTTTGTTATTGGCTTTCAACATGCATGTGGTCAATGGGGTCATTATTTCGATTCCGTGACTTTCTTGTCGCCGGATCACATCGTGCATGCGAAAAATATATGTTGGTTCAGGGTGAGTGTGGTTGTTATCATGCATGGACCTAGCATGTGGCACTGACACAAAGATACAACTTTCCAACATTCCCCGGCACTGGTCATTTTTACACAAACGACGGCAAGAGAGAACGAGGGTGGTTCCTAACAGATGATTACACTGCATTTGAACATGAAACAATTGCACAAAACACCAACTTTCCTATCAAAATCATTTCCTATTTCTGTCTGGGAAATTTGGAATTTCCTTAAAGTGGAAACACCACAGTAAAATCCGACATGGATCTCCCACGCCCTTCAAATGTTTAGAAATTATACTAAGACTAATTCGGGGTCGAAATCACACAACCAAACGTATCCTAGGCGGGAGACTTAGGCATGCAATTCATGAAAATGCCTGTCTAGATTTTTTGAAAAATGTTCACAAGGTCCTACTCACGTTGATAAACCTAAACTGGTTCCCAGCCGTGACCTCTGCTATTTTCATGATTAACCCCTCGGTTCTTTGAGGGATTACGGCAGATCGACTATCATGGGACTTTACATGATGTCCTAAGTCAGTCACAGCCACCTACGGAGGATGGAACCACGTAAAAACAATGACATGAAGACGACACAAATTGCCATATTCACGCCATCACAGTCTCTCCCGCTCAAAGACGTTAGATCAAAGCATATCATGTGATACACTACACACGTCATAACATCAACGCTTTCATATATTTGTTACTTCATGTAACACATTATCGTAAATAGCACATTGATCATATTACCAATGAATGTCAACACATGATCTCAAATGTTTACAAGTCAGATTGCAGGAATGAATTTCATGAAGTTCATACTGCCCTGGAGACGGAACATAGTAACGGTAGGATCCAAAAAACCGATACTCTATACACATGATATAGAAATTACACAGAAATTAAATCATTCGAGATAACATGTACCTCCAACATGTAACAAAGTACCTCCACATTTTAGACAAGGAGAACAATAATTTACTATATAAATGTACATTTCTAGTGGCAGTCCAGTATGGAATCTTGTATTTTTATGTGCCGGACAGTCATGCGGAAATTTTTCCTGTGCGCACCAAAACACTCAAATTATTCTACAATGTTTAAGCCAGTTTCAACGATAAACATCATCTAATATTTTTGTGCCCCAAGTAACAACTTCCAGCACTTTTAACATTTTTGTGCGCACACTTGTGCACCGAACATGTGAAGGTTCCAGCTCTTTCTTTCCATACTGGGTGGCAGTGGTGTAGAACTAAATTCATAAGTAGAGGGACTCTCTAGACAAGAATGTTACAAAACGTCAAAACATCTGTGCATTCTCAGTTCCGACTTTGGTCTAAAAATACAGCAAAAACAATCCAAACTGCAGTGAAAACATTGTAAAAATAAAGAAATTCCATCACTTTGAAGTCGTACCGAAATATGAGTGTGTGACTTCAACCCGGAACACAGAATGGATTAGGTCGTAAGTAACCCCTCATAAGTAATCCCATGGCCGCATGTTTATACAATATTCATGCCTGAAATAGCCCTAAGTGATTATTTTATATGTGCAAGCATTCTTGTATAAGAATACAAGAAGGAGAGCTCCACTCCCAAGTGCCCTCCCTCTTCTTCACCACTGTCTAGTGGGGCTATCTCCACCCCTTACTTCTGGAATGTTACTGTAAAATACAGATTGTTGTTTGGGAGATTTTTTTGTTTGAGCACAGGGAGGGAGGGAGGGCATACCATAACCTTTCCTGATTAAATGCTGCTCAATTTTTGAATGAAGAATTTGATTCATCAACACCAATAATTAATTGACATATTTATGGATGTATTATTATATACGAAGTTGTTATTTGTCAGGTCACGGAAATCCTTAAGCTTCGGGTATTTGTCTGTGAATTACTGTAATTTGATCAGCTCATTCAAATGGTCAGGTAGTTTTAGACCTGAACCTTGCCCCCTCTCAACCCCTTCATTACCCTAACCAAGTAGGCAACCTCTTTGAAAGAACTCGCATTTTCTCCCCTTTTCTAAGCTGGGATTCAAATCTGCATGCGAGCATCGCAAGGTGAATGCCATAAGCACTTGACTACTGAGGATTAATTTGCTTGAAAATTATTGAAATTTGTGGTATAATTTTTAGATCATCATATGTTGAAAGAACGAGGAAAATAGTTGTGCTGGACAAATAGCATTTTCATATTACAGTGAGTAGTAACCTGTCGCAGAAAAATATCCATTACATATAAACTACTTACTAACTGAGAGTGAGGGCTGTATGGGAAAAAACGGAGGTCTTGCTGAACAAGACTGAGGTTCAATATTTTCCCGTACAGCCCGAACGATTGAGGTTAGTAAGTTGTTTATTATATGGCAATTAATTAATTGAGCTTTTATTTTATAAAATTGGAAAACATAAAGATTTGGTCATGCAAAAGCATTTAGATCAAATTTAAGACAAAGTCCAAAAGTTGGTTCATTTTCAAAATGTCAATATCATTCTTACAAATGCATCTGGCTAAGTAAAACACTACTATACATACAACAAGTTTTTATAAAATATTAACACCACAGATATAGTGGCAGTACCCTACCACTGACGAGTAAAATCATCTGGCGTTAGACAGAGTAAAATTTATACTAAAGTAGGTGCATCTGGGCGCCTTTCCAGCTAATGCGTTAACAAGCGACACTGGCAGATAGTTTTGTTAGCCCATTAACTGGCAGTACCCTACCACTGACAAGTAAAATTGCTGGCGTTAGACAGAGTAAAATACTAAGCTAATTGGTTAATAACAATTTTTCGAAAATAGCTGAAAACAACTCGAAAAAAAGCTGCTAGTTCAATTCCCTTCATAAGTCATTTTTGGTTTATTACTTAGTAAACAAAGGCGAATGACGAAACTATCTAAAAATACCTAACACAGTGTGTCGCTGATTTAACGTTATACTTTTTTTCAAATGTTTTATAAAAATTTAAAATTCCTTCTGGCTTATTACAAGTGAATTAATTTGTATCCCTTCGTGTATACTCAAAACACAAACAATTCTCAGCGACTACAGTTGCACTTATTTTTCGATTTAAGCAAACCAAACTTGATCATAGGATGCTAACCATGCTTCATTTCCTTTTTTGTGTTCGTAGTTGTTATTTTCTGCCGTTTTCAAGTATTTTAAAAGACTTTTGGAGATTTTTCTTGTCAGAAAATCGGCTTTTCGTCTCAAGGCAATACAAATTACGGGAAAATCCTGCCGTGTTAGTGACAAATTGTGAGATTTACCAAAACAAACGCTTGCCTAATAATAATGTATTATATTCTTTGTCTTGATTGACATACAGTATTTACACACAAGGGAATACATTTTGTTCGGGCCCGGACCACGGAGGAAATTGCAAGTTAACCCCCTTCTCCTCTTTGGATGTCCTAGTACATTTTACTATAATCAAAGGTGAATTTCCTTATTTTCCCCTCCTCTTCGATCCCGATGCCAGAATTTTTTTCTGTGGGGGAAAACCCCCTCAAAAATCCCACAATAACCCCACAATAACCCCACGTGACAAAATCCCCACGGACAAAAATCCCTGGCGACTATATCCCCTGTGACAAAACCCCCAAATTACTGAATTCCGACAAAAACCCACATTTTAATCCTGAGTGAAATATCAAAAACTGAGAGAAGTTTTTCCGGATATAAATGAGCGATGGCTCACAGAAGCATTCGCCTCTCACAAAAGTAATCCATAACAAAAGCAAAATGCATGGATGACTCTCAAAAGCATTCTGCATAAACAAAAGAGCAATACATGTGTGCCAGTACATGAATTACTCTTAAAATAATTTTTTAAAAAAGCGCATTTCTATGAAGTGAGTTATCTCCAGAAGATGTCAGAGGAGAGTCCTTAAGAAAACGAGTCAGGCAATAAACCAAGGATCTACAAGACTGCGTAGACGTCAGAGATAGACGCAAGACTCTGGAGCACGTGCAGTGTGGCGTCGGTCAGAACATTCGCATTTGTTAGTAACATGAACAATAACTTTCTTTATATTGTAAGTAGTATCTAACGAGCAATTTGATTGGCCAATTGCGCGTGCTTTATGACGCAATAAAGCACGGCCACCGTTTTGATTTTTCTCCCTTCATCCTCGCTTGTTAAATTTTCCTCGGAATTGTCAATACAATATGAACAAAATTATAATAGTTTTAAATCCAAAGTCTGTCAGAAAGCAATAAAAAGTAGACCTAAACGAGATGGAAAAGGCCAGCCAACAATTAACAACGGGACATAAACGGCGAATAAAGATTCGTAGCTGTTTCTGAGTTTGAAATATGCTTTTTTGCTTGAAAGTTCGCATTCAACGGCGACAAGAAACGCGAAAATCTGTGCTATTTTGACATTTAAAGGTACAAAAACTGTATTTAAACACAAACCCAACCAAATTTATCCACAGTTCTAGGTGCAAAAAATTAACCATTTTGGCATTGATTTTAGATAACACTACAGTATGTGTACAGTTTTTAAGCAGTCAAGATGCAACGACAAAAACCTACACAAATACGACATGTTTATGCATTTCTTGACAGTTTGTGTGAGAAAATTTTTAACCACCAACCTCTGAATAATTAGCCAAAAAACACAAAAAATATTCAAACAGTACCTTCAAACAAAAACTGCCTGATATATTTGGTTCAAGATGAAAAATCCACTTGCCAGCCAATGTCGTCAAAGCAGCTTGACAAAAAGCCTTCGCTTTTATACCGAATCCAGGACAAAAGCGAAGCAGAACAACGAAAAACCAATCTGTCTATCATTGTGCACTATATATGAAACATTTTCAACAGTTTTTGTGCCTTTTTAATCCCTAATTTTTGTTGAGTTGCAAGTTTTTCGCTCCTTCGCTGGCCACAATTCAAGCTTGTAGTTGTTGCCAGGCAATGAAAACATTAAAAAGCTTCCGAGTGACGTCAGTGATTACATGTTAGGAGAATATCAATGTTGATCTTTGAACAAAATTGTTTACTGTGCTTATCTACCACTTATAATATATAATAATTAAAAAAACTCGTCTTGTTCCGTTATGGTGTAATAAATAATGCACTCAGGGGAATGTTGGAAGAATTCACCATAACGGCACGCGACTCGTTTTTTAATTCTTAAATAATATTTTTGTTAGCTTTTCTCTATCGAAACAGTATTTCCACTTTGCTATACGAATCATATTGTGTTAAAAACTCTATTCTGATAAATAATATTGACATTAAGTACATCACTGTATTTCCCTGTCCTGTTGATATGATATATATTGGGTCATTCCAGAAAAAATCCAGAGAAATAATGATGATTGCAAAAAGAAACAAAATACTTACTGTACATAGTAAAAATGTATTAAATGCAATAAACTACACCTGCAAAATTTTCAGTTGCAGCTGTAAGTCAATTATTTAAGCTGTTTGGTAGCAATGTGTTCTAATGTGGCCAACTTGGTTAATGTACTGTACTTTGTTTGATTGACAAACTGCAAAGCAATAAAGAGTTTGACCTCAAGAACATGAAACCCTCCCCTGAAGGCATCTTGATAAAGGTGGATGCGGATATTTAAGTATGATGAATTGATCTATTATTTTGAGGAATGCACATCCCTGTGACTGTCATAGGAGAGGACGGCTTAGTTAACTTGGCCAGTGTTAGTCTCGCTGATATATTTCTTGATGGCAGTGATGACCCATACTGTGTAGTGCTAACAAGTTGTAGCTTCGCATAGCAATAGGGAACCGCGCTCATGCGTGCTTGCCCTGCAGTGGGGAACTTGATGCATGCATGCTTGCACTACAATTGGGGAAAGTGAGACTGCACGACAATACAAGGGGGAAATCAATAGGGAAAGTTTGTACTGCAATATGGAGAAGGTTAGGCTAGCACTACTGCATTGGAGACACTTCAGGCTTCAACTGAAAAGGAATAGCTGATCCAGTCCGCAAAACAAAACAATTACAGTGTACATTCAAACCTCCCTAAGAGAGAGAATGATAATCTCTTCAATATCTTCATAAAAGTATTTCGTTTTGAGCGCTTTTTCACAGGAAAACTGGGGCAAGACTTGGGGGCGGGGCGGAGGTAGGACAAAAGCATGAAGTAGAATTCCAAACAGATTTCCCAATCGGAAATGCTCAAAACTGCCCAACTTCAATATTAGATAGAGTTGGCTCATTCTTGCGTCTCCAAACCAAAATTTTGGGAATTTAACAGCGATTTGAAACAAATACTGTCTGGTAAAATACTGATCAAGTTACAAGTCTAGAAAAATAGGTTGTTTTGACCATAAAGTGCAAAGCAATATAAATATTGTCTGTATGTAATTATTAGCTGTGGCGAAGGCGAAAAATTCGTCCAAATATATAACAGGGTAGAATCCTTAATGAAATTTCATCATGCAGTACTACATTTTTATATTATGTCTCGACTTTGGCATGCAATAAGCCTTGTAAAATATAGGCGCAAATACATTTTACGGGAATTATAGTTTAGTTTAGTTTTTTTAGTTTAATAGATTTGCCAAAGATTACATACGAGACATATTACAGTTACAGTTAATTACAGTTTGTGGCAGGGAATGAAAACAGGACGAAAGTCCCAATTGACATTCAATCCCTTAAACCCGTATGGCTTAGGGCCGTAGTCGGCCATAGACGTGCATTTGCTTACAATCATTTCTAATAATATACGGTAATGTATAGACGATAAAACTGTACATTAATATCAAAACTACGCAAACACACTTACCGAAATTTTCAGTAAAATTGCTGCTATACATGTATCTTTGAAATCACGACTTCGCCTTTACTCGGCTATCGATCCACTATAACGCGAATGACATGACGTACATGTAGCGCGCGAGCATACACCTATAAATCCTGGATAATTTCATATCCCCTTAATACTGTATCTCATCGTATTATAGAGAAATATTTTATAAATTTACCATGCATGCATGTATATTTTACAGGTATTTTATTGACGTAATAACCAATCCTGAACAAAGAATAATAAGAAAACAAGCGCTGAGTTGAAACGAAACAGTTTTTGTAAATCTGGTAAGTTGTTATCTCTAGCAATTCACGTTCATTATCCGAGCGAGCCTCCCTACGATGGTAAAGCAAAGTGTCCATATTAGAGAGGTATCCATGTTATCAAGGTCACCAGGATGATGTCACTTTTAATTAAACTCTATTGAAAGTTAAGGTGTTTCGTACGGGCTCACTGTTGCAATAGTTCGATATATATAGAATGTTTAAGCTAGCGCATGGCGCATGGTTTCCGTCGCTGTCTCCGAATATTCTTGGTCTAAAATCTTACCTTAATCTCATCCGTGTTATATAAATTTTATATCAAATTGTACATAAAGTTCTGGTGGTCAACTTGGTGGACAGTTTTGTACGTGATTGCTACGAAATTTCATTAACTTTGGTTTTGATCGTGTTTGTTTGTGTCTATCGTTTTACGGATCGTATATTTATTGGACTTTTGATGTTATTCAAGTTAAAGTTTATCATTTTTTAAGTGCATATTATAACTGTATTGTGATCCTACATATTGTGAAGTTCTCGGTGAATCTGGAGTTTAATAGTGGGATTTACTATATATATTTTTACCGTTGAAGTTTTGAATTTAAATCCCGCCGCGTCCTTTGTCATGGCAACATCTATTAGCGACTAAAGCTTGGTTTGCAGAATTTTCTCTTGCTTGATGAAAATTTAAGCTACAACTGACTGTCCGTGTTGCAGATTGTATACTATATTCTTCAATTTATTGGTTTTTCCATGTCCTAAAGTTGGAAATTATTTACATATTTGCCGTCAATGTTGAATTACCTGTTTGAACTTTGACATTACACTCATCAATCGTAATTTGAGCTTTCCAACATGTACAGTATGCCGCACATACCCTTGAACATTATTTACATCGTTTTATAACATTTAAAATCATGATCTTTCTCAAAACAGTCTATGCAGTCCTTTTTACTTGGTTGATTTTCCGCGTGGTTCGTCTCACAAATGAAAATCGTAAGACATTATTTTACTCGTCAACAAACCTTCTAACATCTCCTTGTTTTTCTCAAGCCCGTCGTATGAGAAAAGATTCGACGTCACTGTCTATTCTTCGAACAGCTCGATATGCTTCTGCTTTACTACAAAGATCATCTTTACCACTAATGTTGGTCCTCTTGGCAAACGACGTGCAATTAAATCCAGGTCCATCCCATCCTATTACTATTCCTGCTAAGCCGTGTAAAACTAATCCTAACGACCTTAAAGTCCTTTACTTAAATGCCCGAAGTTTGAAGTCTTTCGTCTCTGTTGATAATAACACTTCAAATAAAGTTTGCAAAATAACTTTACTGCAGGAATTGGTTCACGGTGGTGAATATGAAGTTGTCTGTATTAGTGAAACTTGGTTAAACAATACAATCCTTGACGCAGAACTACTCCCAGGTTTTAATATTTTTCGTCGTGACAGGACGGGGAGAATTGGCGGTGGAGTTCTAATCGCGATTAAAGAAAACCTACAAGCTACTCGGCGTTGTGACCTCGAAAGAGATGGACTCGAACTTGCCGTAGTTCAACTCAGTAAAGCGAACAATGAACCAGTAATTCTTTATGTGTATTATCGTCCTCCCGACTCCTCTTCTGATACCGGCCTCAGTCTTCTAAACAACTCCATGGCAATTAACCCGGAGTCATCTTGCATTATCCTAGTTGGTGACTTTAATATTCCTTCTACAGTGTATCTCCTGGTCAGACAGCCCATCAACTCCTGTTAGCACTGGTGGATGCTCCAATGGTGAAAGCCTTTGTGAACTTATCGGCGATAATTTTTGTATCAGTTCGTAGACGGCCCAACCCACCGTGCTGGAAATAAGCTTGATTTGCTGTTTTGTAATCGTACCGAAACCCTGTCCGATGTACTAACTCTCTCCTGTGATGATCATAACTTTCCAACTGATCACTATACTATCGAATTCTTTATTCGCACGAAGTTCAGAAAAGCAAAACCTGTGCGGCGAACAGTCTATGATTGCAACCGAGCTAACTTTCCTGAACTTTGTAAAGCTTTGTCTCAAACAGATCTTCATGGATCTCTTACAGACAACATTGATGAATGTTGGCAGCATTGGAAGGACTCATTTTTAGCAGTTGTATCAAGTTATGTTCCGACCAAAGTTGTAAAGGATACCAACTCTCCTCCCTGGATCGATGGAGAAGTTCGCCATCTAATCCGAAAAAAGTACACCGCTTTACGCAAATTTCGCTTGAAGAAAACGCCTGAACGTAAGGTTAAACTCCGGACATTGTGTCAGCAAGTCAAATATCTTATTCGAACGAAACATAAAAAGTATTTGCAAAAAATTGAAGCTTCATTTCAAGAAAATCCGAAATTGTTTTGGAATTACCATAAAGCGGTACTCCACCACCGTTCAGCATTGAATCCTGTCATATTGCACAACAATGAGACAGCGAAGACCCCAAAACAAAAAGCAGAACTTTTTAATTCATACTTTTGCTCCGTTTTTCGACCACATAAAGCTTTATCTTTCCCTCAAGATTCACCTCTCTTGCTGTCGCCTGTGGAACAACTGTCTGATATAACTGTCTCGGAGCATGAAGTTGCGTATCATCTTGCACACTTGGATCCAACTAAGGCAACAGGCCCCGATGGAATTCCTGCTCGGGTGTTGAAGGAATGCAGTCATGCCATTGCCCCAAGTCTTTGCTCACTCTTTAATCATTCACTACATACTGGTACTGTTCCATCTGAATGGAAATCAGCTGATGTTTCACCAATTCATAAGAAAGATAAGAAAGAACTAGCTATCAAGCTACCTTCCGATTTCACTGCTATCTATCATCAGCAAAGTCTTGGAGCGATGCGTTTGTATTCGTTTCTACGAACATATCCGAGGTTTGATTAACGAAGCTCAGCATGGATTCCTTCAAGGTCGTTCTTGTGTTACGCAGCTTCTTTCTACGTTACATCGTATTGGACAATTGCTTGACAAAAATACCCAGACGGACATTCTATTTCTTGACTTTGCTAAAGCCTTCGATTCAGTGGATCATGTTATTCTTTTAAGAAAGCTGAAAGATTACGGCATCGCAGGAAACCTTTACAGCTGGTTCTCTAACTACCTGAATAACCGAACCCAGCGTGTTGTTGTTGAGGGTGCTGCTTCATCATGGTCCCCTGTCACTTCTGGCGTTCCACAGGGAAGCATCTTGGGTCCAATGCTTTTCGTACTTTTTATTAACGATCTTCCTGATGTAATTCCTGAATCTACTTCAACAGGACTGTACGCTGACGATACCAAATTATTCAGGGAAATCTCAACTCTAAAGGATTGTTCCCAGTTGCAAAAAGCTTTGTCGTGTGCGCATGTTTGGAGTAAGGATAACAACATCAACTTTAATCATTCAAAATGTAAAATATTGAAATTCTCCCGCCGTAAAACACCTTTTGTTTTTGAATATTATTTGGGATCATCCGAATTGAAGCGAGTGAATGATGAAGTTGATCTGGGAATCACAGTGACCAGTAACCTTTCATGGACAACTCACATCAATAAAATAAAAGTCAAGGCGAACAGGTTGCTGGGTCTGCTTAGAAGAACATGTCCATTGCTTACAGACCGCAGTATCCGGCGCACTCTGTATCTCTCGCTCGTCAAGTCACAATTATGCTATGCCACAGAGGTCTGGTCTCCCTCTCAATATAATAACAAATATAATCTGGAGCAAGTTCAAAGGCGTGCAACAAGATGGATCCTTCAATCGAAGAAAGGTGACATAACCTACAGGGACAGATTGCTGGCTCTGAATCTTTTACCATTGGCGTTTGACAGGGAAATGAAGGATTTGACATTTATCTTTAAAACTTTGCATGGTTTTTATGATTTCAATGTTTTCGATTTTGTGTCATTTGTTAATCATAGTCGTACCCGTAATTGTAATAATCCTTCCCTAGTGCTTAAAGCTCCGTCATGTAAAAGTAGCACTTTTCAGGCATCGTTCTTTAACCGTATTGTTCCACTCTGGAATCACACTTGCAAAATTGCTTCTCCTGGAGATCTTCGCAGTTTGGCAACGTTTAAATGCTTCTTGTCAAGAACTTATTTCAATTTATTAAGTAGTAGTTTTGATGTTGACATGTGCTGTACGTGGTCTTTGTATCGTAGCTGTTCGTGCCATATAAATACTTAACTCTGATGTAAACATATACCAGCTCCTCGTGTCAGGTTTTGTTTTATCCTGATTCAGCGTACTGAATTTTTCACATGATTACATTATGCATCATAAATTAAATGTGGTGCAATAGCGTCTTTTGATATAAATCAGCTGGTATATGTTTACCTATTTATAATATTCTTGTAATTACCGAAATTAATTGTAAACAAAATTGAAGTGGGAGAGTGCCTCGCATGGGTCTCTGAGTCCCGTTCGCACTCTTGCCGTTTGAACATCGTTCAATAAAGCTGTTAAAACTAAAACTAAAATGTATTTGAATATTAAAGACCTTTACAGAACGCAAGCCATATGTAGCAAAAGAGGTCGCGCTGTACACTTGCTTCTAACTTTAGTATTTGACAATCTCAATCATGCAAATTAATTAGTTGACATTATTAATGGTTAGCGCTATATATTACATCCCCCCTTTTCTAATAAATTCATTATTAAGAGTTCATTAAGGGGCCATTCACAAAGGATGTCCGGCAAAATTATAGATTTTCTGACCCCTCTTCCCCCCTTGTCCGGCATTGTCCGAATTTAGAGCCCCCCTCCCCTCCCTCCCTCTGGACATCCGTTTATATGTCTTGCAAAAACTCACGATCTGTTTTGAGCGCATAATACGCAATAAGTTTGTAAAAATCTCCTCTTACAAGAACAATCACTTAATAAGGAAACAAGCACCTGCATGTGTTATCGCAATTGTAAAAGGAAGTTTTAATAATATTAAATTCAAAAACCTATTTATCATTTCACAACACTGTTGAATTCATCAATGAAAAAATTAATTCATATTAATAGCAATGACATATACTTAACTTGTTTCAATGGAGGTAATATTGTGAAGTATTCAAAATGTCTGTTTCATAATGGAAGGAGAGTTCAAATTGATGGCAAACAGAAAATATTTGTTTTTGAACTTTTTTTTAAATTCGGACATCCAGATTGCTTAAAACTCCCCTCCCCCACAAGTCCGAGTTTGTCCTGAATTTCCAACCCCTCCTCCTCTCCCTCGGCTCGGACATCCTTTGTGAATGGCCCCTAACCTAATATGAAAAATATGCAAACGTAATCAGTGAATTATTATATGTTACTGTTAGCTGGTATAGAATGTGATGTTTATGTCTTGTATCTTGGATTTTAATTTATAACACTTCCATAGCGACTTGGTTTTAATCGTGCTGCTGGTCTATTTGCTGGAGGTAGATTTGGCTGTGGTGGTTGTCTTCCATTCTTGTTTCTTTCTGGTGGAACTAGTTGTTCTGGCATGATGTAGTCATGATCAACTTGAGACTATCTTGTGCTTTCTCTTGAGTTTTCCGTAGGTGGATTCTATTTCTTCGGTATTGATTTCCATTAGCTGTTACGATTATGTAGCTTCGTGGTGTATCATGCAGAGTTTGACAGCTGCTGGAATACATGATGACTGGGGATCTTTCTTGAACCTCGCAGTATCTCCTTCCTTCAATGGAGGCAAAGATTTGCTTGATTTGTCAAAATATTGCTTTTGCTTCTGTTGGTGTTGACTACGAGTGTTTTCGTCTGCTCATAAGTGCTTGTACTGGTGTAACGCCTTTTATTGGAGTGTTCCAATAGTCCAACAAACCTAGGTGAAGATCTTGATTTGTCTTACAACATTTCTTTAATATGTTTTTTACTGTTTGAGCAGTCTTCTCATGAAGACCCCCAGATTGGGGATACTTAGGGCTGATTGTGGTGTGTATATAAAGCAATAAAATTATAATCACTGGCGAAACGTTTGTACTCTGTCGAGGAAAGTTGTGGCCCATTGTTGGAAATAACAGTTTCTGGGATTTTCGGATGACAGTGTCTGAGTGTCCGCTTTGGTGTCGAGAAGTTCTGCTACTTCGGGGTATCGACTGAATTTATCGAACAAGTAACTGCATGGTTTCATTGGTGTTGATCTCATCCTTAATCGCTTGTATTTTACGGTCAGTTACATTCGATATCTCGTTCGAACTGTTTGTCTATAATATCGAGTGGGAATGCACGTGACAGTGCATCCGCAATGTACATTTCAGCAACTTTCTTGTATACAAGTGTTATGTCATACGCTTGTAATTGTATGAGCATTTTCTGCAGTCCACTATAATGGTTTCTTGAAGATTCTTCGAGGGGTTGTGATCATTTTCGACAATAATTGGTTTGCCGTACACAAACTGGTGGAAACGTTTACATGCGAACACGACAGCAAGGAGTTCCTTCTCTATTTGTGCATACTGACACTGGGTCTCATTCATTGCTTTCGAGGCATAAGCTATAGGTCCGTGATCTTGAATTAAAGCTGTTCCGAGACCGCTCTTTGAAGCTGTATGGTCACAGCTTTTGAAACATAATAACGCAATGTTTCTGATTGAGTAATCAGATTTTTAAGTGATGTAAATGCCTGTTTGTGTCTCTCTAACCAATCAAATTCATTGTTTTTCTTGATGAGTTCTCGTAGAGCTGCTATGACCTCAGAAAGTTTTGGCAATAACTTTGTGATCAAATTTGTCATGCCTAAAAGTCTCTGCAAATCTTGTTTACATGTGGGTCTAGTGTACTCTAGGATTGCTTTGCTTTTATTAATGTCTGATTTAACACTTGTTTGTGTCAATGTCTCTCCTAAATATGTGACTTCTGTTTGGCGAAATTAGCACTTGTCTCGACTAAGTGTCATTTTGATTTCTAACACTCGATTAAGTATTCGCTGAAGATTACGATCATGTTCTTCTCTTCTCCGCCCCAAATCAGAATGTCATCAATCTCTGTTTCACACCCGGGGAGATCACGATATTTCTCATATATTGTTCTGTGAAAATGAACAACCGTGAAACGATACCGTTAAAATTCTGTGTTGAATATAGTAAGATATGAGTTGTACTTGAGTTGTCCTCATCGAGGGGAATTTGCCAGCAACTTGAAGTGGCATTTTGCTTACTGAAATATTTGGCACCTGCGAGTCTACTTGTTATTTCTTGTTGGGTTGGTAATTGATAATGTTCACGTAATAAGGATTTGTTCAAATCACGAGGATCAATGCAAATACGGAATTTGCTAAAACGTTTCTCATTTACGACCATAGAATTTACCCATGCAGTGGGACCTGTGACTGGTTTTATGATTCCTTTCGCCTCCATGTCATTCAATTCATCGAACACTCTACTTCGTAGCGCTGCTGGAAGCTTACGTGGTGGTTGAACCACTGGGTTTGCATCTGGTCTGAGTTTGATAGGGTAGGGCTCTGAAATACGTCCTATACCCTCAAAACATTTGGAGTATTTTTCAAATATTTGTTTGCTATCGAGTCCACTTAGGGAGCTTGGTGGGTGCAACTCGGTGTTGCTGGTTTCTCCACTTCGCAGTTGGTCCACATTATGAAATGTTAATAAGTTTATGCTTTTGCAGCTTGTGCACCCGAGTAGTGATTTACCTCTCTCAACTACATGAAACTCCAGAACTTGCTTTGTTGACTTATGTTCACATTGTAAATTGCATTTGCCCAAGATAGGGATAGAATGTTCTCCATATGCAGTCAGTTTTGCGTTACTTCGTCGTTTCGGAACGAGAAACGTTCACGAGAAACTTCGGCTGCGCTGCATATATCGACTGCCTTCTGTAGAGTTAAATAGGCTTCGCGAAGTAGAATGTCCCGCATATAATTCGATCGCGTATTAACCCATCTTTCAGGTTTTCAAACTGGCATGTTGAGGCAAGGCTGCGTAACTCCGTTACATATTGGTCGATGGATTCGTTCTCTGGTTGATTTCGGGTGTTGAATTTGTGTCGCTCATACGCTGTGTTTTTCTTTGGGCTACAGTACTCTCTAAACGCTGCTATCAATTGTTCTGTCGATCGGTTCCATGTATATGTTACATTCTCGGCTGTCTCGAATTCTGGTGTTGCAAATGTGAATGTTTTGATATTATTAATGGTTAGCGCTATATATCACAACTGTCACTGGGAAATGTCTTTGTTAGAGAGATGCTGTACAGTATTAGAGTGGTGTTCTTAAGGTGATGTTCAACTGTAATCTTTATACTGTAGATACTAGTGTGTTTCAGTGAGCGCTATATTTGGTAATAAATAATTCAAATGATTCTGGAAGCAAGAAAAAGATCACGTTCCACAAGAGCAGAGTCAATCATGCTTGGAAATTTAATTGTTATACATCAGAATTTAGTTTCACCCTTTCTATATGCAATAAAGCGTATTTCAACGGAAAGCTGTTGTACAGTACTTTCTACGTTACATTAAATACACCTCTGTTTTGGAAGATCTGTTATAACTGCACAATTATCTGTGCCATAAATGCAAAATCTAGTCAATATATATATATGTAATATATACAAACCGCGCGAGAGGTCTTTATCTGATTTAAAACATCGAGGCGTTTTAGATCTGATAAAGGCCGAACTGCAAGGTTTGTATATGACTTCTAAAATGGCACGTTTTGTACGCTCGCTGGCGTTGGAATTTTGAAGGTTGATGTTACCTACGCTGTAAAAAATTGAAGGAGAAAATTTGAGCAAGTCTATATCAAATTATATAGATCCGCTACGGGTCATGAGTTTCCTTTGTATTTTGCTTATGAATAATTAATGAATTTTAGAAATATATATATTTAAGGAGTACTTTACAGAGAAAGAGCCAGTAAGAAAAAATTTAAGTGAGTTTTGGTTAGTGTCACGATATAGCACGTGCTATAATCATGATGGTCATTACCGACTATAGTAAAGATCATCGACGAAGAAAAAGTTTAAAATCTACAAAAATGCTTCGAAGAATGTTTCAAGATTAATGTTAATCACTCGTATACGCGAGCCATTTTGAAAATCATGTTAATTATTTCGCAATCCCCCCTTAATTATTAACTCTAAATGACCTACGTCATCGATAAATGTCAATGGTTATCCCATAGAGTACTCTAGTAACCTAGCATAAAGCTCCAAAGTATCCCAAATAGTACAGGAGAAAGCATAAGTTTGGGTTTCGAACGTGCGGTGCCAGTGTGGGTAGAGTAGAGCAAATACGGCGGTTGACTGTTGTGTAAAACTACCTGAAAAATACAATGAGAACTTCGACGTTTCGAGCGAAGGCCCTTCGTCGGGAAGTTAGTAGAATTTCAATTTCAAAGTAAGGGATGTCATTAGGAAGAATTTTCATATCTTGAAAAACGACCCTGAAACATCTTCCATTTTCACCAATAACCCCCTTCCCTCGTTTCGACATAGTAAAAAATATCCGTGAAACCCTAGTCCACAGCTCTCTACCACAGGACTCGTCGTCACCTAATGGCACGTTTCCTTGTGGTGTGAAGCTGTATAAAACCTGTAAGTATATAGATTCTTCCACTACAATTTCGGCATCAAAATCTAAGCACATGTTTTCCCCCGACCCATTCTACTAACTTCCAGACGAAGGGCCTTCGCTCGAAACGTCGAAGTTCTCATTGTATTTTTCAGGTAGTTTTACACAACAGTCAACAGGCGTAAGTTTGGGTTTGTAGAACTACAAGTTTGTGACGCACAAGATTTAAAAAAGAGGAAGAAAATTAGCATTTTAAACTTTCAGACGCCCGATGCAGTAATTAGTCGAATAAGCAGGTTTAAAAATTCCCGAACTTAGCATAAAACTGTCGATCAAAATGTTTATTTTGTTTATATTCATATTCAATAGTTTTATTATGCATAGTCAAAAGAAAAAAATATGCAGCATGATTATACAGAATTCAATAATTAATCGTGTGCAAATGAAAAGTGAAAATAAGAAAAGTGATGCAACGCGTACACGTGTCTATGGTCTAAAATACGTATACAAAAATGGTTCAATTTTACATATCATGAAAGGCATGTTTACACTACGCTCAATTTTTAGCACGGCACAGCTAAAACTGGTACCCGTATCAAATTTACCCGTCCTTGGACTGTCTCAATAGGTAATTCGAACACGGATTAATTTGGTACAGGTACAAATTTTATTCCATTTTATTAACCAATTTTAAGTTTTATCATCAGCTGAAATTGTTTTACGAAAGTCAGTTATCATTAACTAATTTTTTTAACTAAATTACTCATATGCTCTTATACAAAAATATAAATTATTTCCATTGTACTTTCATGGTGTTCATGTATGAATAGTCCCATATAGTGGTAACGTTTCCAAAATAATGGTAAATATTACTGTGTAGCTCATAATTTGTGAAGAAAATACAATGACTGTCATTATTAATCTCATATCATGAATTCGTTTACGATAGGTCGATCAACCGGTTTTCATATATGTCTTTGATTGTTCAAATCAAAAGAAAACACATGGAGCGAATTACTGTATTTATATGATAATACCGATTCAATTGCATGTTTATCATTTTGAAGACTTGTTCTATTAAAATTATTTAAAAAATAGCTGATCAGTAAAGTCATGAAAGCACATTCCTTGCGTCTAGATTGAACGCTAAATATCTCATCGCCTTGATGTATATCAGAGTAAAGAAATATAGCCACGCTTACGTGAATTTTTCTGAAAATGTTCAATCTTTTCCATTCGTTTATTAAGTTTATAATATTTTAGCACATGCTTGGAAGGAAACCATGCGTGCGCATACAATTACCATGTCTTGTTCACTCCCCGTTTAAGAGTGACTTGAAGCTCGATGTTTTCCCCCGGAATTGGACAGACATCTTTCCAACCGATCGACCGACGCGAAGTTGACGTCCGACTTCTCGAGAATACATAGATCCGCACAAAGACTGGGTCGAGTGAACTGTGGAGAAACTTCAGCACGTCAAGAATAGTATACATACATATACATACATTATTCAGCTCACTCCCCATTTGGGGCTTTTCAGTGACCGATTACATCAAGTTCTAGCTTACCTATATCATGTACCTACAGTATTTATTTTTACAATTGTGGTATTTCCTAATCTGTCTATCCTAACCCACCCAGTCAACTTTCCCTGTGGGAGGAAACCGAAGTGCCCGGAGAAAACTTTCGACAGAGCGTTGACTCACTCTTTTCACACGAGTGTGATAGACGGCCGGCCAACTCTTAAAAATGTGCCCAGAAAAAGTGTTTGATGGCATTGTTTGTTACAAGCTGCGAACAGGCATTTTCTTAAAGCTCAGGCATTGACGAACAAGACTATATATGTTGCCATCTCTGATTTTGAATTTACAGCCAAAAATTTGAGAATTTAAAAAATTTTCCTATTGAATTACTATAACAGCAAAAAATTCAAAATTTCATATTGATGTTTTACAAAAATAAACTATATCATTAGAAATTTCACAAAAAAGTATATATAAGACATTTAAACGAGTTGTACGTTTTTCATACCGTATTTTGAGCTGTTGATGCTCAAAAATGCAGAAAATGCACTAATTAATGCTATTCAGTTACTATTTGCCAACTTTAAACCTTCTTTAACCTTCTTTAACTCAAAACGGGCTTGAAAAATCGCATTAGCCATTTAATTGTCTTATGTATACTTTTTGGTGAACGTTCTATTGGCATAGTTTATTTTTGTTAAAAGTGAACTTGAAATTCCGCATTTTTTGCTATTATAGTAATTCAATAGGCAAAACTCTAAAATTCTCAAATTTGTGGCGGTAAATTCAAAATCAGAGGTGGCAACATATATAGTCTTGTTCGCCAATGCATAAGCTTTAAGAAAATGCCTGTTGGCAACTTGTAACAAAAAATGCCATCAGAGTCTAACTTTTATAACTTTGGCCGGCCGTCTATGATGAGTGTCCTCAACGAGAATCGAACTCAAGACTCAGAGGTGAAAGGCGCTTGCTCTGACGACTGCGCCACCGAAGCCCGGTGAAAAGGTCCAAAGGAGAAAAGGTCCAAACAAAAATATGCATGCCGCTTAGCATTTTTACCTAAGAAGTAGAAAATGTCCGCATGAAGAAAACAATGATACGACAAAAACGTCCCATGGCTGACTCGAATAAACAAACACATGAAGAAAACAAAAGAACATTTGATGCGAGAAAAAAGTCCACGAGGACACGACATCATAGGGAAACAAAGGAAACATCTCATGCGAACAACACCAGGGGTCAGGCTGTTCGCACATTGTCCATATTCATGGCGAACATTAATTCATACCATAAAAGCATGCGTCTGGTTTTAGTGCAAAGTTTCCATGGAAACGTTGCAATATTGTTGTGGTGGCAAATTGAGACGAGTCATCTAGTCATACATAGAAGCAGAGTGTAAACTTCCGGGGGGTGCTCGCCATTAACGTGCAAATTTGTGATATAGTAAATTTCTGGAATTTATTGAATTTATTAAAATGATATTAATACGTATTAACTATTATGTACTTTTTTCTTCCAATTTAACGAAACATTTTGATCTACTCCGATCCGTATCAACTAAGTATCGTGATATTATTTACCTTCAAAAATTATGATTGGGTCGTTCAAGACAAAATTACTCCCACTGTAGCATGAATTTGTTCGAGAAATGCGTTAAACTGAGTTATAACTATTAAACATGGCCGAACGCAAGAGCGAATGCCGACAGAGCTACAGGACAGAGCTACAGAGCTACAGGACACATTTTGTACATTTTTAGACGAAGAGCATTGCCCGCATTGCCAAAAGACTTGATTCATTTATTTAAAACTTTGAGCCATTGTCATTGACTAATTGAGGTTTTATTGGCAATGTAAACCAATGACCAAATGGCAAATTGCATTGCGCGACTGTAGTCTGTAGCGTGTATTATAAAACTTTATCGGCTATCGCTCTCCAATATGTTGTTCCAGCAGTATATTTACATAATTCATGAAGTGTTGTAGTCATAGTTAATTTGTAGTCGAGGAAAACTGAGAAGCTGTTTGCGAAGTAGAAGATATTATACACATGTTTTTTTTATAGTCTGTAGACTAAATCGATTGAAAAGAAGCATTAATATTGATATTGCCAAATAAAGTTTATATAACTGTTCATAAAATTGTATTGTAATGGCATAAACTAACATAAAGCTATAAATAATACATTAATGCCACATGTGTACGAAACGTTGCTGGAATAATAGAATATCAATTAATAATGTCAGACTGTAATGCGTGGCCGAATCGGTTATAAATTGATACATACCTATACTTCTATATATTTTTTCATATATTTGCACTTTTATACTGTTTTGATAAACACAAAATTGCTTTTGCACGTGCAATAGTATTGAAAAAAGCATAAATATTAAAGAAAATCTGAACGTAATTCTGTGGCGTTATAGTAACCGGTAAGACCTATTTTTTTAGAAAGCGAAACTATTACAAAAGAACAAAGTTTCGCTCTAAAAGAATTTGGATGGAATTTACACTATAAGTTTTGCCTACCCAAATAGATCTCGAGATCAACTGAATTTTAATATACGGCCTATTTTGCCATTCATTAAACCATACTCCTATAATAGCCATAATTCTCAAATGATGTAAATACAGACTACAGTATGCAGAAAAGTAACATTTTGAGGCTTCGTACGTCATTTACAAAGTAATCGCATGCAATGAATTCGCGTTCTACCTATGTCTATTTTGCCTTTGGCTTTCGGCAATACATCTTTGCACTTTAGCATCTTCTAGTCAGTAATTAAATTGTCACCCTAACATTTACTTCTATTCTTTAGGGATTCTTAAGTTGAAGACAACGATGGATCCACTAAAAGCCAAAGCTAATTATTCCCGGGTATGTCAGCTATTGGTAGATAAAGGAGGCGACGTTTTAAGAGCTGCTTTACATGCGGTACATCCGCCTTCCACTTTAGCTGCCTTATTGAATGCCAACAAAAAGACCTTGCAGAGAATACGATACAGTGTAATTAAAGCCCCGCAATGGAACTTACTCTTTCCATTATCGGGTACACCAGATTCAAACAACTTTGATATAACTTTATTGACTATCCTACTCCGAAATATTTGTGGATTGTTTTCACCAGCTACAGGGTGGAATATTTTGCCTCCAGCCAGCGATACCTCTATATCTGCTAATATTTTGAGGATCAAAATGTTCAGAAATGAGGTATATGGTCATATACCAAATGCTCAATTGGACGACACCACGTTTGAAACATTGTGGCAAGAAATTTCGGGACCTTTAATCAAGCTAGGAATTCGTCAAAAAGATATCGATGAATTAAAGGTGGCTCCTCTTAGCCCTGAAGAAGAAAGTTATATTGAAAAATTGAAAGAATGGAAACAACAAGAGGATGATTTTATGTCAAAATTGAATGACGTGGAAAGAGAAGTTGTTAAACTAAAAAAGACAGTTGAAAATGTTCATCTCACACACGTCGACCAACTGGCCAAGTTTAACTTTACTGGAAAGATTGATGGCCTTTGTAAGAAATTTCAAGACGGCACTAGAAACTGGTTCTTTGATAAGGTGTCAAGTTGGTTTAGGAATGAAGAATCGAGAGTTATGATCCTAACTGCAGGTCCTGGCGTTGGTAAGAGTGTTATATCTGCAAAGGTTTGTGAACTGTATAAACAACGTCGTCAACTCGCAGCTTACCATTTCTGCGACTTTAGAAATTCTGATTACAGCAATCCTCACAAAATTCTCCAGTCCCTTGCCAGTCAAATGTGCCACAATGTTGATGGATTTAGTGATAAACTTACTGAAGTTCTTCGTCGTGAACATTCTCGAGACTCGCTTTCAGACGCATTTCGTGTTCTTTTAAACGATCCATTGCATGCCCTTGACAGATGCAAGCCAATGTTGATCGTTGTTGATGCTTTGGACGAGAGCAAAACTGATGTAAAAAGTGAATTTTTGGAGTTGATATCAGAAAAGTTTCCTGAATTACCAAAATGGATTAAGATATTCATTTCCAGTAGACCGGAGCTACAAGTACAAAAAACACTTCAACATCTATATCCTTTGGAAATCCGTCCTGACGACCACCATCACAATCGCGACTTAGAGCATTTTATTCGGCATTGTTTGCCTAACCTTGATGAAGATAATGTAAGTTCGGTTATTTCGAAGTGCGAGGGCTCGTTTCTGTATGCTTATTACTTAGTGAATGAATTGAAAGAAAAGGATTTGGGAATTGAGCCCAACCTAAGTGATTACATCCCCAAAGGTATTGCCGGATTTTACGAAAAACAGTTCAAACGTTTGAAAACAGGCCTCCAACGTTTTAAGCAAGATACGTGGTCATCTATCTTGAACAGATTTATAAACGTCGTTGCCGCTTCTAAGGAGCCTTCCAATTAAGATTCTTTTTGCATGGGTTTGTCCAGGGACGAGTATGAAATACGTAAGGCGATTATTGACATAATGTCAGAAATTCTCCCAGTTTACGACGATTGTCTAACTGTTTATCATAAGTCATTATGGGATTGGCTGACATTAGACGGGTATGAGGAGCATGCGTTTGTAGCAGATGTTGTAGACGGCAATGAACGTCTCTGGCGTGCTTGTAAGACGATATTCAGCGATATCGATTCGTTAGGATCAGTTTTAGATTTTCAAATTTCACCTGAGAAAATGTACGCTTTGGAAAATGGTGGAAAATATTTGGTAAATTGGGGTGACACGGAGGAATTTTACTGGTTAGTGCACGTTGGGGTAAATTTTTTGAAACTTAAATTTTGTTCGCGTCTGAATGTTGATTTCTCCCGAATTCTTAGCACATATAAGTCCAAACTTCCCGATAATATTTATTGGGGCATTATTCAACTCCATGGTTTCTTGAGAACGATGAAAGAAGGTCACCTTGCGACCATGGGAGCCCAGGCTTATGGAAAAGAAATATGTTACGTATATTTGCAATCACTTGCAAACGGACACTTTGATTTTTTACAAAATTGCGTTAGTTGTAAAAATACAGCTAAAGATATCTTAGATAAAACAAATGCGATTTGGATAGAAGAAGTGACGAATGAAAACAATTCTAATTTCAAAGTTATTTCCAATGCCGCATTTACAGGGAGTACTTGTTATATTTCATTGTCACCAGACAATAAGCTGCTTGCTTGCTTATATCAGAGAGATCAGAAAGTAGAAGTGCTTAAATTACCAAGTCTGACAACTTCTTTCGAGCTGAAGGTAGGTGAACGTCCTCTTTCCCAAAGTTTTATCTTTTCGCCAGATTCTTCATATTTTTTGTGCAATTCAATCAGGTCTTGCGTCTGTATTAAAGAACAAAAGGAAGTGCCCTTTATCCCACATGGCCCTGTATGTATTGAATACTGTTCATTTTCTTCATGTGGAATGAAACTTGTTACATTAGAAGAAAAGTTAATTAAACTGTGGGATGTAAAAAAGAAATATCTATTAGTAGAAGTTGAGAATGTGTATAACTTACCTTATTGTTCGTTTAGTAACTGTAACTCGTATGTTCTTGTTTGGCGTATCGTTAGCAAAGCATCTATCTTGGATGATATAGCTATATTGCAATCTACAACGTTGGAAAGGTTGGATATTAAAAATCTTCGTGTTGACACTTGCTTGACAGATAAAGATTGCTTCCAAATATTTTCACCGCCCCGTTCGTTTGATGATTTTTCTGTTAGGATTAGAATTAATCATATTCGCTTGCCAACCGGTCAGGTAGTTCTAATTTCAAATAGATGTTGTTCAAAGCCTTTAACGTGGAAATACAGAAAGTGTGTAATATCCTCGGATTCTTTTAAAGGTGCCTTGTCTTTGGTAGTGTACGACTTTATAAACCAAGAAACCGTTGCCGTATTTCGGATTGGCTCTTTCCTTAGTTACACTTCTATTGATTGCATATCAATATTGGATGAGAAAAATTTTCTTATTTGGTCACGTTCTGATCAAGTATTTGTCCTATCGTTCGAATCTTTTACAGACACTCCTGATGCTTGTTCTGTTGACAATGCATCTATAAAATGCCGTGCATTATCGCGTGATAATTTGCATGTAGCGTGCTGTTATGAAAATTGTATTCTGACAATTAGGAGTGTCGATAATGGGGAAACATTGCAAACTGTTGTACTGAAACAACCAGTAAAAGCTTGCTGGTGGTCAGAGTCCTACCTTTGGGCTGTTTGTGAAGGTTCTGTCGTAAAATATCCTTACGACGCAACACACACAAACGTCTTGGGAAATGAACTTGAAGAATGTGCTATCAATTTTGAATATGTCCTTAAATTTGCAGAAGGTGTTCTTGTCATTTATGTCAATGGAGAAATCTCGATTTTGAAAATTTGTAACAAAAAGCTTTGTCATCAACAAATACCTTATTCGAAATTTGGTGTCTTTTCTGTTGCAATAAGTTCTGATGGGTGTGCTGTTCTGTTATATTGTACGTCCAAGTCAAATTATCAATTGTGGGAAATAGAATGTGAGAACAGGTGGGAATTACGTTCAACTGGAAGGTTGAATGATATGGTGAAATGGTTCTCTTTCACGGCTACAAACGAGTCTCGAAGTTCCATATGGCTCACATATGGCAGTATTCAGTCATTTGCAAACTATCGAAATCTTTGTTTACTTTCTATTGAGTTCCCAAGTGGTGCGGAAGAGATGCATGAACTTCCTATTGAAGAGTTGCAAGGGGCTATTTATGAAGACTCTGGCATTCTAATTATTTTCCAGTATGAGTGGATACATGTTGTTAACGTGTCAGAAGCCAAAATAATTACTTCCAGATATTTAGGTCGGGTTGGTCCTTTGAGGAGCGTATTATCTTCTTTCTACCTCACCTCAAGAGGTTTGCTTCTCTTGGTTGACAGGAATGGTAACAAGTATTTTAAGATTAATAATATTGAAAAATATTTCCCTTCTTTAATGGATAAATAGTTGAGAATAACATTTGCTGTTTTCTTCTTTCTGGAAATGTTGAATGTAAGTCAATCACTCGTAAAACAACATGAATCATCATTATAAAGTCATATTTAATCTCTCGATGGTAAGTATTGAGGGGCTCTATTATCCAATCCTCGAGCAATTCTTAACATCTTAGTAAAAGTTAGCGTGGAGGCCTGTTACGAAATACGTGGATCGAGATGTTTGAATAATGTAAATTTCGTGGGAAAGACTATTTTTTGAAAATTATATTTCGGACCAGTTCGCACGCCCTGCTTTGTCCAAACATCATGAGAGGTTGAATTATGCTGATTTACTGAATATTTGATTTAAAGAAGTAACTTTAGTTATTTGTAATAAGCGTGCATGTAAACAAGCCCTTGCTAAATGATCTTATAGACAAATGGTTACCCTTTTTAGTAGGTTTATCTATAAAAGCCTTTCTTTCCCTGGAACTGAGTAAAGCCTTAAAATACATAATTAATGAGGATAAATTCAATTATTATTTTCAGTACAAAAAGTTATGGCTCAAAGAGAAAAAGTGTCTGAAAGTTTGAAGACGTAATAGAAACGAATAAAAGCTTTTGTTTAGGACTATAGAATTATTGAACATCGTGTTGCGCTTAACACATAGCGTCGCTTTTGTGGAGATGGTCTATCGAACGCTTTCAAGAAGGGAACACATAAAAATAGTTTATACACAGCAGGTGATTTCAAAAGAATATAATTATAATTGATAATTGAAACAAGTCTCCTTTTTGAGGGCTACTGCATAGAGTAAATCATTTACGAGTACAAGATTCGCCATATTTTCCAGTCGTCATCACTAGCAAGGTGGCAGTGACAACAGAAAAATATGACTTGAGTGCCGAATGTTAGCCAAATCTAAAATTAGAAACATAAGGCGTCATCAGCTATGTATGCAACGGGTCAAAGCATATGCTGTATGGTGCAAGACTGCAGTAATAAAACAAAATTTCGGCGAGATAATTATTTAATGCGATGCATTCAGAATACACCCTTTAGATAATTACGTCACGGTCACTTCCTTGGCCTGGCAGCCTCGCTCCCGTGAATCAAGACGAAAGACTATTCGCTCACGATTAATGAGAACGAGTCTCTCGGGCCAACGAGTAGTCGGTGACGTTTTGAAAGAATTTCGTTTAGCGGCTTTTTCTGTATGCTATGTTTATAAACCAAAAATTGCCAAATATCCAGATCTTTTTCAAGACTGATTGCTAATAGTACGTGGCAAGCCAAATATTCTTCAGGAAAATGCTGACTCATACTTATATATAGTCTCATAGTAATATTACAGTGCACATATAACTGGACAATATATAGCGTCTAAAATTACGTTGTAATCAAATTAGATACTACTAACACTTTAGTTAGAGTATATGCATAGATGTATGTGTAGCAGTATTTTTAAACCGGGAGCACAAAAGAATTAAATAGCTGTAATTATTAAAGGTCGGTATCTACCTATATAAACAGGCTTTGTGATTGGTTGGTTATGAAAGTAAAAGACGATATTCAAAAAACAATATAAATCGTATTTCTAAGTAACGAGTCATCAACACTGATCACCTTTGTTTTAGAAGACCAATCACAAAACATGTTCATATTAGGTAGCTACTTACTGATTATTAGTAGCTGAATGTGTAATCCAAGTTAAAAATACAATTTTGTTCAGCTTTCTTAATTTTAATTGATCATCAAAGACATTCAGATTGAAATTCGTAACTTGTGAACATTTACATTATATATTACTGTACTGTAAAAGCAAAAAGGACTATTTATTATAGTCATAGCTAGAATATACTGAGTTATTAGCAATGAAAGACAATATATAATTGTAGAAATAATCCAATTGTAGTACTAGAGCTGTCCAGAATCAAGAATACTACAGAGGATGGGTACTTAAATGATTTTATTAAGAAATCTATGACAATTGAAACCAAAGCTTAGAATATCTCAATAAATCCTGCTGGTAAAGGATTTCAGACCACACGACGGCCCCGCCATGGGTTGTTAGTTGATCACCACCATGCACAGCCCATCGGATCATCTATACTGTAAAACTCAGAGATCCCAAGGATAGTGCAAAGTTCACGAGGCTAAACTACTCCGTAGATATATAGGTATGTGAATAGGGTATGGATTTGGAAATATATGTCTGGTCAGAGCCATTTTCGCACTAAACTATTTTTCGAACGCAACTGCATAATGTATGACTGAATTATTCGTATTAGTAATGCATTGTTCAATGTACTGCGTAACTACTGTAATCTGTATTTAACCCATTAACTGGCAGTACTCTACCAATGATGAGTAAAATCGTCGGGCGTTAGACGGAGTAAAATGCAAAGTATGGCGCATCTGAGCACATTGCCAGCTAATGGGTTATAAACAAGAGAAAATATCTCGAACTTGCGGTGCCAGTGTAGGTAGAGTGTAGCAAATATACGGGGGTTGACTGTTGTGTAAAACTACCTGAAAAATACAGCAAGAACTTCGACGTTTCGAGCGAAGGTCCATTTTGTACAGTGTTTCCACTTGCAAAATTGTCCAGGTTCTTTATTCTGGCGCCAGAGAGGCATTTCGGAGACTTAATTTTTCCAAATTTTCCCGGGGGAGCATGAGCCCTGACCCTGCCAGATTTCAGGCACATATAGTATTAGATATTAGTTAAATATCTTTCAACATAGTACTGAATCGAAAGTGCAACTAACGTAGTGTTAATATAGATAACAAGCCTCGTCAAATGTATGTTACGTAATATTTACGACAGTTTAGGGTAAACCGGTGCTCTAAACGGCTCTTGCTTTCATTGTGACTTTTTTCAATAAATAATAACGACCTTTCCACTGATTCCAATTTATGGCTTGTCCATATGGGTAGGCAATTCATCTTTTTCGTAATAAACACCAATTTTCAATACAACTTATTTTCAACTCTATATTTTCAACGCAACTTTAAATTTTCAACACAACTTTAGATTTCAATACAAATTGTTATTTTCAACTCTATATCTTGAACGCAACTTTTTATTTCAACCTATATCATGGATCGTTGGCTCGTATATGGTTTACCGCGCTTTTACTGCTGCATTTTACATTCAACAATGGCGGATCGCTCAGGGTTGAAAGAAGTGAGGGCTACTCCTTTAAAAGTTGCTGAACAAATTTCTTCAATTAATTCTTCGAGTTCGTCGACTTTACCAGAGATGAGCTAGGCTAATTCGTCTTCATTAGGTAAAAATAAAATTAAAAACTACCTCTGTCCAGACGAAATCCTTGTATTCTAATATAGTCAGCAGGTTCAACGACATTGAGAACAACCAGCGTATAGCAGAGCACATGTGCTCCACTAATCGGGGACACAAATCACCAGTTCTTCAAGTTCATCATCACAGCCAGACAACAGCAACAGCTTAGCAACATCATTGAACACAGACGGCTTTTTAATAATTGTAATAATTCTTCAGCGAAAGGCAAAAAAACATTGAAGAGGGAAAATCAAACCCAATGGAAGCTGAAGTTTGTTTGTCTTGCCACTACAACAGTTACTGGTCCTCCTTTAAGTGTCAAGAATAAAACTGACCTATGTAATGCAGGCTTGGGGACTGCACGTTGAAACTAGAATTAAATGAAAGAAGTGTCTATTTACACGAGGAAATTGTGAAAAAAATTTCCCGCTTGCCGACACAGGCGGATACGAACTTTTACTTTTTCAAAGAGGAGGTGGTGTCGATGGGAGCTTTCATGTGATTACGCGAGTCAATTGTTACCTGTTTAACTTGTGGCATAGCAGTTGCAATGTGGAAGTTGAAAGAACATCAGAAAAACCATGTCAGCGGGTCACCTCCAAGCGAAAAGGTATGATGTACACATCTTTTTCGGACAAGTGGGATTTAGGGAAATTTAGGGATTGCATTTTTAAAACACTTTACCTTTTGCATTTTATAGAGAAGAAGACCAGATCTCGAAAATACGTTTCTCAGGTACAGGTAATTTTGTATTATAATACCTGTATTCAGCGTATTGTGCGCGGGCTTTCTTACGCTAACGTATAAACAGCTATAACTAACATGTTGCAAAATTGTCACATTTTTGTGTCTCTATTTGCGACACACTTTCATACATGAGATTTTGTTATTTCAATATTCTAGCAAACCTTGAATGCCTCACAAAAAATAATCTTTTGAATTTGGCTTGTAAAATTATTGTGGGCAGATGTACATGTTCTAATACAGCTTTGGAAATTTTATGTGCATGACAATTACAGTATATGTAATACCAATTACTGTATAAACAGTAGACCTTCTTATTCTCTCCCACTCATTAAAACTTTCTTCGTACAATAGATTTGCTAATCGAAAGCAAATGAAAATATGAAAGTCTGAAATTGTAATCCCATCTAATTTCATTCCCATTACACTCGTCATCAATGCATTGTACATTTGATTAATTGAAATAGTGCGGTAATTTTCAGATCGTACACAAATCTACAGTTTACTGTGATATAGACTGCATAGTCATGTTTTCTTAGGAGTAATCATTTTAAGGTGTAGTATGTTTACATGGTAGAATTTGTTCGGCCAAATTTAGGTTTTGCTGAATGTTGATGTAGAGTCGCCGACAGATAATATTTGCCACATATTTTTCAAATATCATTTACAATTTTACATTAAATTAACATGCATCTAAAATTGGTGAATTGACCCTGAAATGTATACACAGGAACTGGGATCATGACATGAACTTTGATCATGACATACACTTGAAATTCGCTTATCTGGAGTTTTTCAAAAGGGAAACAAGTTGTCCCCATAGTGCAAGGGCAGTGGCTTGGCGTGCCTGGATGCTGTCTTTCCAAATGTATAGTTGTTGATACCATACTACACTGCAAATCTAACAAGATCATGTTTTCCCATTTCATACAATAGTGATCATGAGACTGAAAATAATACTGGAAATGAAATGAAACTTTTGAATGAGATTTGACCTGATGCAATTACATCAGAAATAAAAAGATGCTTTACAGGAATGCAACAAAGATTTTAATGCAGCTGCACAACAACGTTTTGGTATGACAGAGAATAATATAAATGTGTGATGAAATATCCAGCAATAGGGGGTTGATAATGAGTAATGATAATGAGTGGGTTGTAAAATATGGATTTGAAGGGTGCATGAGGTGGAGGATGCAGTCAGATGTGGTAATATACATATATAATGTGTTCTGTATATAACACTTTAGGAATTCCCCTAATAGTTATTGGTGATGGAGAGCATAAGGCAGAATTTTCAGCATCACCAGTCGAAGATACCACCTTTCTGTCAAATTTAAGTCCAGGAGCTGCTGTACTAGAGTTTCAGAAACAAGTTATTGATGAAGATCTTCCCAAACAGCGATTTACCGTATTCCGTGTGGACGGTAAAAGTCAATTAAGGAGAGATATAATTGATATTTATAAGAAACCAGATTTGAAACTACGAGCAGCCCCAAAAGTAAGGTTTGAGGAAGAGGATTGGGTTGGCAGCGGACCAGTGAGCGAATTCTTGCTATGGAGGTTGTGGATGAAGGAATTCCACCTTGTTTGAAGAACAGCCTAATTACCGTTTGCCTGTTCATGATCAATCGCTGCGACTGACAGGTTCCTTTAAGGTGGCTTCCTAGGGTTTTTGCATTATAGTGCACTATTTGTATTCAAGAGGCTCCTGTTTCTTCATCTTGCATGATACAAGGACGAAATTCAAAGCAAACATCGAGAATGCTCTCCTGAAGATGTTAGTGTACTACTTTTGTGTTGAAAGTCCATTACCATGGCAACAGCGTACATAGAATAAAGCTTACTTTTTGTCTTCTTCCTTTGCATAGGAAATAATATTGGCTTAATGGTTCTATTTCCTCATTTTTAAAAAATTCTATCCATCTTTGTTTGGAATTCAAAAAAAAAATCAAAAATGAATATTTAGAAATTTTGAGCTCTGACGTCATACAATAGTCGGAAATCTCGTTTCTCGCGTGGGGTCTCGCACGCATTTCGTGGAGAACAATGAAAACACGCGAGTCTTTCAAAGCATTTTTTATTGTTTTTCAAATTCCAAGTTATTCCAAAAAATTATATCGTATTTGATCTACTGTGTCTGTTTATGGCCAACTAAGTGTGGATTATTGCATGTAAGATCAAAGAAAAAGTTGGGTATTTACTGCTTATGACTTGTTACGGCTTTTTCCTAACAGCTAAGACATTCATCATCAGTTCAATCACTTTACCGGCGTCCGATGTTTTCGCAAAGCGGCCGTTGAAATTCTGTTTTTTATGGCAGTTTGTTGTACGAGTTTCGATCCTGTCCGTTTCACGAATAGAGGAAGAGTTTTCTTCATTATTTGAATTATCTTTATTGTCAGAAGTACTGGTCAATGGAGCTGGAAATACTGCAAATACGTGCAGAAAGTTGATATCCCACTGTTCGCAATACGATCCTCGCGTACGGCGGTCAAAAACGGCCAACAATGCCGCTTGCAAAAGCAGCCAAATTAAACCCCATTGTTTTCTCCTATGTTACTTCCAGATATTGCTTTGGATTTTAGAATTATTTTTATGCTTCTTTTTTATGCTTCGCATTTGTTTGAAAAGAGTTTTTCGGAAAAGAAACGCTATATTTGTTTATATTTTGAAGTCCCGCAAATTACACGCGATATCTGAAGTTCCCCCCACATATAGGAAAAACGTAACCCGCGGACATAAAACCCTTGGGGGGTCACCTTAAAGCATTGGGTCGCATTATTGGTCACAGTATACGGTATGGTGGTCCTGGACTACATGGTTTATCTCCTGCAGTAAAACATATTTTAACAACAGACAGGGAGTCCTGTGAACCTCCTCCAATTGTTCCTGAAAACATTGCAGGTATTGACCTACGGCAGATGATAGCACATCATGTAAGTATACTGATTAATTAGTTGTAAAACATCAGGGTACAAAATAACTTTCTAATTTATATCCCTACCATTCTTGTTGTTCCTCTTGTTATATTAGTTACATGTAATTTCAAGCAAATAATTCCAAACCCTTGTCACAGCTGTAGAAAAAGAGGAATTAATGCAATATATTTTGGTAGTTGGAATTGATCCAGACAAATTTCCAACAAATCGGAAATTGGTTATCCAAGAACTTATGATGTTCTTTGTTATTGACAAGAGAAGACTTCAACTAAATGACATTGCAAAGGTCTGCAAAAGGTATATACCTGTAAATTATACACTTGATTTCCTTGGTTAACCCATTAGCTTGCAATGCACCCAGATGCGCCCTACTTTGATAAATTCAATTCGACATACTTAGCAAAGGGGATAATAAATTACAGTGTCTATCACCCATTTTTTTCTATTTGATAAATAGAAAGCATAGTAACTACAAATAAATTTTCGGTATACTTTTTTTGAATATTCATTTTTATTTTCATATTATTTCGTGATATAAAGTGCAGTATATAATTTTGACCGAGCGCGCCGTGGACTGGTACCTGAGATCAGCTGTGACGTAGGGCGAGGAACTCGTGTTGTTTATACAAAGATAAAATATAGTGGGATTCAACTGTATTTCAAGCAAATTGTGACTTCTTTTGAGTCTTATACGGTCCAAAATGTCTTCAAAGCCTTCTGACTCTGATCACTGGTCGGTTTCTGATGATGACTCAGAATTTAACTATATTCCGGGCAATTATACGCTCATTGAAAAGGAGATTATGCAAGCTTCTGACAGTGAAAATGGCGATTGCGAAGATGATCAACAGACTAGCTGTGATGTTGAACCGTATTCTACCGAACCTATGGCGGATGAAGAATGGATTGCAGAGTACAGGCAACGACAAGCGGAGAAAGAACAAAACCTAGCAAGTTTAAAAGATCGTCTAGCGGGAAAAGGAAGCCTTAGTAATTGGTGAGAATTAAAGCTCGAAGCTTCTATGACAAATATTTTGTTCTAAATCTATGTATATAAAAATGTAAAGAGTAATTACTGCCAATTGCAATCAAACGCGCCGCGCGCCGAATTTTATGAGTTGTTTGCCTCAGTCAACGTTACGTTGTCCTTAGATAAACGTTACCTTTAATAAATTCGATATTTTTCACGAATAACAGTTCTCTATTCGCTTGCAAATGATCGTAGGTTATTGTATAAAATCACTATTATTGTCATCACATTTTAGGTGCTCTTGTGGAAATTGCTCTCTAGCCTTGCTTCAGAATGCTAACGAGTGTTTGTGTTGTCAAGACATGGAGAAATGCGTAGAGTCCTTATCAGATGAATGGATGCTTCAAGATATGGAAACTGCTCCACAATGCATAACATTACATCCAGCATTTAACACGATATGCCTCGAAAGATGGTCATTGCGGCTGGCAGCGGGAAAATACAGAACCATTGATAAAAATAGTTATCAGCAAATTGCTTCAGAGGAGGCGTAAGTTAAATTCAATTCAGAATATTCAACCTTGTATTTTTTATTGCGATTGTTAACACTTGGTTAAAATGGTTTCTGAAAGCCAACTAATAAACATCAACTGTATGTGTTTAGCTTTGTCTTTGCAATTGTATTATAAATTGATAGGTCACTTAGAATAGACTCGTCCTACCATATATCATAACTTCAAATTGATAATGTCAAAATTTCATTGATAGGTTCATGAGAAGTCTGGCATATCGGCAGTTTATACACCTTGTGTATGACCGTGCAGGTAAAAATAGAATCCCTCTTCCAGCATGTGCCTACCATGGAATAAGAAGCAAGTTCCAACTAAAAGACAACAATGAAAGCTTTGTTGGCTTTGAAGATGAGGAAATGGATGACTAAGAAATACAAAACAAACTATCCATAGAAGAACTGGGAACATTATGGGGCTATACGCCTTTTCGGGGTTCACAATGCCATCTTTCCAAGTGGGGCAAACACAATGGTAAAGCCATTATCTCGTTCCAGTGGGAGCGCTTGTCCCTATAGAGTCATGCTATTGTTGCTCTATTGTGTTTGCCCCACTTGGCAAGATGGCGTCGCGAACCCCGAAAAGGCGTATCTGAGTAAATAATTATGAACAAAATATATTGTTGAATCTAATCTGTAGATACTGCATAAAAGTTCCTCATCCCTCAATTTGTTTAGCAAAATCACTGTATTAACTAAACCATTAGCTGGCAATGTGCCCACATGCACCCTACTTTAGTATTTTACTTTGTCTAAGGCCAGACGATTTAACTTGTTAGTGGTAGAGTACTTCCAGTTAATGGGTTATTAACAAAACTATATACCAATGTCTCAGGACCCTTTTTGAAATACAGTTGTTACGATCACTGATTAGGCTTCCTGTATAATTATTAAATATTATTTTGTTGACCCATTAGCTGGCAATGCGTGCAGATGCACCCAACTTTAGTATTTTACTCTTTCTAACACCAGGCAATTTTACTCGATGATGGTAGGGTACTGTCAGTTAATGAGTTAATCTCTAAATAGCCCCCCAGCTATGAGACTAATTATGATAATTTAGTTTTTATCAAGACTATACACTTCCTCCAATCATACAGTTGATTTACAGTCCCTGATGATAACCTTTAGGCATATTCAACTATGCCTGCATATTTTTTGGGCAGTCCTTCACATTCTTGTGTCCTTTCATGGGATTCTTGCATGATCTGCAAAGTCTTTTTCTTTTTGGAGCAACAGTTGTTGAAAGGGGCTCAGTCATTAAAATACAAGAAATGTAATTCATTAAATGAAACAACAGAAAATATGTCGAGGGACCTCTTGCACAACCATAGCCTTTCTCCACATTTCTGTTGCTTCCTTTCTTGGTTGCTTTACCAGCATGGTGTTCATGTGAGCAGGTGTCATGCTCACAAGCTCTTCTCTTGCTGCCTTCAACTTTTTGTTCAACTTTCCATGAACAAAAGTGTTGAAAATTTCTTCGACATAATCTAGTGGACATAATGCAGTCATTTTTAATATTTAATTAAGAGGGACTACTTGGTGGATCCTAAACTGATTTTCTTACCATAATTTGGCTTCACTTTGACATTTTGCACAGTAGCCTCCCCATTTTTAAATTTTGGGTAAACTACTTTAATTTGTTCACTGCCATCTTTACTTTTTTTTGTCTTTCCGATGCCGATTGTTGTTGAAGTGAATAGCCGGAATTATATGTCTGAAAAACAATAATGGCATGATATGGATAAACACAGTTAATTTAGTGTTATTCGTTGTAAACTGGAATATTCTAGTACAGTGTGCTGATCAATGAGCTACCAAATCCTGAGTTTCCAAGGACTGCAGTAACCACAAATTAGGTATATTTGGCAAGCGCAAATTATTATAACTAGCATGAGCCTAATATATGTGTATATATGAACTTGTGGTTACATAACTCAGTCGTGAACGTGCTGAAAACACCAGGATTGCAGAACTGCATGTTCTCAAATACTGGGGGCAAATTGGTTGACCACAGAATGAAAGCCCTCCAGACAACCTGTTTGGGCAATTGGCGATGCAATGACTTAGGGTGAGGTTGGTTAGGATCAATTAGGGGCTCATATGTCAAAGATTTAGAGGATTTTTGCAACTATGTAGTTTGAACATATTTTTGAAAATATATAAATTACCCATTTTGGCGTTCTTTTCAGCTAAAACGATCGTTTTGACCTGCAATTTCATTTTACAAAACTGATTAACCAATATTGGTTGTGAATGTTAAAATCATCTATTGATAGTTTGCCAAAACTGCATCTTTTTAATTTAACTATGTGTATTCTTTGCAGCTTACTGTACATATCATTTTCATCACCACAGAAATGGATGAGAAGTTTCCTTGAAAAAATTTCTAATAAAATGCTCTTCGTTATCCAAATTGGCGTTTCCCCAAGAGAATGAAAGGATTATATCAGCTAAAGAAGAGGCCACTGTATTCATTTTTAAGAAAGGGAAGAAGGTGAAGCCAGAAATGCAACAGCTGTGTTCCAGATTTTTACACAGTCAATTATTAGTGGGCAAAGGAAATTTAATCTAAGAGATGAATTTTGGTACTAAGGTTGTTAAAATTGGTCTAGTAGAACCAATCTTATGACTTTTAAAAATAAAGTCTGTTTCGCTCGAAATCACGCATCAGTTATCTCAAGTATCAATAGGTGTTATGACCTCTTACTTTAAGCAGCCATAACATTGGTTTGTACTAGACCTATTTTAGTAATCTTACTGTCAAAATTCATCTCTTAGATTAAATTTATGATGCCCTGCACTGTTAATGAGTGGTCTAAAAACCTGGAACATAGCTATTGCATTTTCTCCTGACACCCTGTATGTTATAGAGATTCTATCGTTACAAATATAAAAAAGTATTGTTGTATAACATAAATAATTATCTACTGCACAATTGAAGGACGTTTTTAGGCTCTGTTTAAAAGGTAGTTGAACTCTTAACTTTGTAAATATTGTGTTTTGTTGGAACATTAAAATGTTTTTGAATAAAATTTCACTGTCAATTTACTGGGTTAACTGATGAATGGTGCAAAATGTGTCAATCCCTTCTAAGTATGTTAGACCCATGTTTTCAGGTAAGATATTCAGCTGCTAGTCATTAAATGGGCACATGGTACTTGGAACTTCCACCAGTTCTGGAGCTTGATCACGAATTGGGCCACGCCAGTACACATCATTATTTTCATAATGCTCCTAATTAAAATAAAATATAATAAGATACCTTATTTATTACTTACCTAACGTTAACAAGCATAAACTAAAAGCTAAAACACTTTTTATTGTCATCATATATAATTATCGTACAAACTATTATATAATTATCATGTTTTATTATTGTAATCACTACAATCAATACCATCATCAATTTTTTTAAATATTACTACTGGTTGCAGTACAGTAGGTGTGTATAGTACCTGTATTGACTCGATGATAGTTATGTGCTGGCACAGTTGTTGCCAGTTGCAGTCCAGTCAGCTAGAGCTGATATGGAGTTCTATTTTTCTCTGTTCGATTTCGGTGATGGATACATGTATCCCTCCAGTTCTTCATATGCCGATTAATAATAGGCAGGAAAACATAATGCAAACGCCATATGTGTGTCTCATCATCTTTGTTCGAAAATCCTTGTTGGTCCATTGAGGAGAACAGGTCATAAAACAAGCTGAGGCAACCACTGAATAAATCCCGCCAAAGTCTCTCAATCCTCTGATTATGAGTGCTTTCCCTAGAAAAAATATGGTTTGCTTGTTTGGTAGCACGGTTTTAACACTGATCTTGAATGAATTCTAACAAACCTGTTGTCATGCTACCCTGTCGAGGTCCACATTGTGGGTGTGACAGCATGTAAGCCGCAGCATCTACATTTGCTCCACCTTTGTCTGAGCGTACTCGTGATGGAAGTCCAAACTTTTCAACACTTTTGAGAAATACCTGCAGAACAACGTCTGCCCTGTTGTTGCCAGATGATTTTAAATACACAGGCATTCTGGAGTAGCGATCTATTCTTCCATGCACAACAATTCTCAAACTAAATCAACAGGAAAACTATTTTAAGAAATTGTTGAGTGTTTTTCTCTAACATATTTAGACAATTTTATTTAACAGGGTGAAATGGGACTCTATCTATTTTATAATATTATTAAATGAAGAATCAAACGTAATATTTATACCCTGCCGTTACTTGGCAAGATTCAGAGAGGCACAACCTCGCTGTGATGATCTTATTCGGCAACGTTGCACACGTTATCCCCTGCTTTGCAGGTATCATTTGATCATTCTTATACCAAAATTAAGATGCTCACTTGACACTTGGCGGACAAGTTCATCTAGCTGATATCACCATCTAGCTGATATCACCATCTAGCTGATTATCACCTTTTAATGTAAAAGTTAACTCACTGTATACATGTATTATTAAATAGTCTGTATCTCTATCTCATTTCAAACTTTACAGCACGAACTTTATTGTGAAGCTCTTAAGCCAGTACATTCTACAGTACCTCCAACAGACTTGTCCGTTGGCTAACTCCAATCACCTTGCTTATATCGGCTACTTTAAATCCCTTTTCTAGAAGAAAAGATATTTGCTCCTCCTTTATATCGAAAGTAGGTCGGCCTCGCTTTTCAGTATTATTTACTACTGGAGCTGTTGCTCTATGCACTAGACTCCTTTGACTCGCTTGGTCAAGGTTATTTAGGGTATTTTATGCTTGTCCGACTTGCTCAACGATGGAAATCATCGACATCCAAATTTACAAGTAACCGTTGCAGATAGTCTAGTTTCAATAAATGAATATGTCCAGGATATTAATCACGCTGTAAACTGCGTCCAAAAGATATTGTTTGTCAGCCTCCTCCATTTTGCTTGTAGTTTGTTTCACCATCATTACATGAAGATAAGGAACTTGGAAGATCATAACAAACCCGCGATCAGCAGGGACAATACTAGCCCACGATCCATGATATGAGTGGATTGGGGTTGTATAAAAAAGTTGAAAGATCTAACGTAGTGCCATCTTCAAGTTTCTTGAGTTAAATAGGCGTATGGAAAAAAAGTATAACTATTTTGTTCTTCCATTGATGACAAGTATCGAGTTAGCGTGGATGTCTTACACTGTCCGGCTATAGATTCTTGTCTCGCTGTTATTGATTGCTAACACTTAAGCCCCGTATAGACGAGCAAGTTTTCATTGACAAGTTCTTTGACGAGTTTATTTGTTCGTGTGTACGGCAAACAAGGTTTTTCGATCAACTTTCCCTTGACAAATTTTTCGAGCCCGCATATGTAGTAAGTAGTAGTAAAACTTTATTTAATGACGCTGGCCTCGTCAACGGTTAGTTGATTTCCACGAGGGGCGTCAAACAATTAAAAATTACAAAGCTATTTACAAGATATTTACATAAATATATATACAATAGTACATAAGTAATATTTTGGTGTGACCCATGGATTGCAAAGTATTACAGTACAGGTGCCCGGTTAATACTCTGTTTCAATAAATTCTTAAAAGAGTAAATTGATTCGGCTAGTTTTGTATCAAGGGGAAGACTATTCCAAAGTTTGGCCCCGCTATATTTAAAACTTTTCTTAAGAAATTCTCGTTTTGGCTTAGCAAGGGCTAAATCTGTGTGACCATTTCTGAGGTCATAATTGGTTTGGATCAGATTTCTTCTGATCAATGTCCCTTTCGAATTAGGTCCAGTATAATCATTCAAGACTTTGTACAACAGTATAGATTTAATTGTACATCGACTTGTATCCAAATTTACCCAAGCAAGAGATCGAAGAACATCAGCAGATCTGGGTGTTTGTAGGAAGGATGCAGGGTGTTTGTAGGAAGATAAGGTTTCATGCGTTTCATAATTGCTAAGTCAGCCCCAACTTTCTTACAAATTGTTTCAATATGTTCATTCCAGGTAAGATTTTCGCCTAAGGCAACGACAAGACATGTGAATGAACTAACTCGGGGTATGCTTTGATTATTTAGCATTACAGGAAGATCACAATTCATAGCATTAATTTTGTGCTTTGACCCTATGTACATTAGTTTGGTCTTAGTTGGATGGTGTTGCAGCTTGTTTCTACAAAGCCATTCACCGATTTTTTTCAAATCGTTATTAAGATTTTCGGTAAGTTCCATTAGGTTATTACCGGTTGAAGAAATTTGAGTATCGTCAGCATAGAGATAAGGCGTAATTTTGTTGAGGCAATCCGGAAGATCATTAATGTAAACTAAAAACAATAAAGGACCAAGAATCGATCCCTGCGGAACACCGCAAACAATCATTTTTGAGGATGACATTTTTCCATTAAAAATACAAACTTGCTCTCTATTTGTTAGATACGATTCAAACCAACCCAACTCAACATTAGTTATTCCGAATTGGTATTTCAACTTGTGAAAAAGGATTTTGTGATTAATTGATTGAGTCAAAGGCTTTCCGAATGTCAAGAAAAACAGCACCATTCAACTGACCATTATCCATATTTTCATTAAATGTATCGCACATCTCAATAAGAGCGGTAATTAATGAATACTTCACGTATACCTATCATAATTATAGTGGCAGGAGATGAGTGTGCAGTACTGAGCGTGCTGCGCATTTTTTTTAAAGTTTTCCTAGTTGGCCGTACAAACGAACAATCTTCCTTGTTCAAAAGCTGGCATGAATAGCTGGCATGAAGTATGTACGAATTATCTACATTGAGTACGAAATATTTACATTGTATACGATGCATCTACTTCGTGTATACGAAGTATCTACTTTGTGTACAAAGTACCTATATTGTGTACGAAATATCTACATTGAGTACGAAATATTTACATTGTATACGATGGATCTACTTTGTATACGATACATCTACATTGTGTACGAAGTATCTACTGTGTGTATGACGTATCTACATTGTGTATGAAGTATCTACATTGTATGGGAAGTATCTGCATTGTGTACGATGTATCTATAGATTGTGTACGAAATGTCTATTTATGTACAAAGTATCTACATTGTATAGAAAGTATTTACATTTGGTACGATGTATCTGCATTGCGCACAATGTATCCACATTGTGTACGGAATATCTACTCCGTGTATGATGTACTTAGATTCTATAGGAAACATCTACTTTGTGCACGATATGTCTCCATTGTGTAGGGAGTATCTACTTTGTGTACGAAGTATCTATTTTGTGTACGAATTAAGTATCTACATTGTATAAAACTCTTAACCACCATTTAACTACCAGTTTTGTAGTTAAATAGTAGATAAGTCTAAAATAGGCGATTCTGATTGGTTATCGTGTGTAAAGATTTTTAAATAAATAAATCAAGGCATGCTTTGAAGGCAATAAGATCAATGATTTTGTTTTATTTCATCAACTTTTTTAGTCAGCTAACAATGTTAGGAAAAGCCATTTTACAACCTCTTTTGTTTGAATGGAGTTAAGGATAGTGAAAAAATCGATACTCACATTTATGCTTTCCACCCCATATCAGACATAACAATCCTTAACGTATCGAAGCTTGAGCGTCGCATTGATTGAGCTCTGTTTACTGGACTGCATGATAGACAGTATAATAAATCTGACACATGATTGGGTTAATTTGGCTTGGGGGTTAACAATCCCCCAGCCGCTTTATTTTAAATCTTAATAACAGAAATTAATTAATTATATATATATTGCACATGAAAGATGTGCTCAAACAGTTTTGCCCAGTAAAGGTGAGGGCAAGATACGCCAAAGCATCTTACTCTGCGAAGTTTTTTGAGGAACGATTTTGATCAACAATCTTTGACAATTTTCTATGGGGCAATCTACTTTTGACATGCTTTCACACATTGTTGATCCCACAAATATATAACTTCTTTAATTTAAAAAAGGTCGTCTGTTGACTTTACCGCATGCAACATTGAAACAGGTGGGAGGAGGGAGGGTAAGATATGAGAACAATATAGAATATACGCCTATAATCTGAATTCTTTATAGCTGGCACTGTTCGTTTCTGAAGAAGAAGCAGAATTCTATTAAAACTAGAGACATATGTAGATGACCAAACTATGTTACAGTATAGGCGATATAAGGATATATCAATGTGTGATATAGAGACAATTTTGTTTTAGTAGATAATTCAAAACGAGATCTAGATATTTTTTTACATAATTTATGTAAGGTTCTCAACTATATAAATACCTTTCTCATGTTTGAGACATTGATTATCGTAAACAATACCCAGTGAGTGGATAGTTATTTTGTTGTGCTTTGGTTTAAAGATAATATAACTTGTTTTCTTAATATTTACGCAAAGTTTGTTGGATTTCATCCAGTTATTATAACAACAATTGATTCTGTATTTAACACAGAAATTAGGTGTTTTGGATCCGAATGAGAATAGAAAATGCTAGTGTCATCCGCAAAAAGCAAAGTCTCTGCCGTTCTCGTAGCTTTTGGTAAATCATTAATGTAAAGCAAATAGAGCTCACAGGTTTGAAGTTTGAAGATTTTGTGGCGATATCGCCGGCGAACTCATCGAAAATCCACACGATAATTAATTAAATATATCAGGGGCATCAGCTTTGATAGTCTTTACATTTGAATTTATGTAAAGTGAGAATATAATCAAAATAACGAAATTTGCAGTCAATCGATAATTTGCAATCATATTATGCTAATTATTTAACATCTAATCACATCTTAACGACATGCTATTATTCTAACTTAACACTGACCTTATCATTTTTAGCTCGGCTGCACTTTAGTGCAGTAGAACTATTGCAATATACTAGGGTCCGTTTCCGTGTCCGCGTCCTGTTTATAATATTTCTTCTAATATAAACATATTTAAAGCTTCCGCTAAAATACAATTTGTGATAATAAGCTGAGTCTGAAAGGGGGTACTGTGTTTTGAATTCCTATCTTCGATTTATAAAGTAAGTGTTTAAATGTTGAATGTAAAACATAATATTATGGCTTCTCTACATGTCTATTCAACTTTTAAGTCATAATCATATTTGATTAAGGAGCAAACTTTGCCTGCCGGGTAATCAGTGCGGTTATGTGGCGCGGATTGCGAATATGATAAACAGCGCGGATTGCCGATATAATCAGTAGCGGAAGTTACGCGAATCGCAACAAAGCATCCGTTCATAACCATCCGTCATAACCATCGTTCATTCTTAACCGCCCTGTTACACCATACTCTTACGATAAGTAGTAAATATTAAAATAAAACATAACATTAATATAAATTAAAAGTAGCATCTCAACATTCGCTTTATCATTTGCTCTGGATCGACGCGGACAGGGGCAGGGACGCGGTCGCCAGATTATTGCAATATCTCTACTGCACTAAAAAGCGAGATGAAATACATTGCAGATTAAATTAGGATAATTATAGGAAGATCGTTCGATGCATTTTTGTACTTGAGCAGCATGTTTCAATGACAGGAATGACAAAATATTCCTTCCAATATATTTACGTTATGAAACATGGTAACTTATTCCAAATGTTTTTGCTTCTAATTAAGTTGTTTTGGAATTAGGCGTAGTTTAAAAAGTTATGCACATCTGGTCAAAAGGGGGGAGGAATAATTATGGTGTAGTCCTAAAATTATATATTAACAGGGGGGGGGGGTATTTTACGAGAGGCCTTGGGTCAGAAACCGGCAGAATTTGGATATCTGAAAAATGATTTCCAGCATAGGTGACCATATAGAATAGCATCCAGGTGCCGGTTGTTCAAAAGCCGGTTAACGCTAACCCCGGGTTAAATTTTAACCTGCTGTTCTGGTTTGTATACTTCTACATGTTTGTAAAACTAAATAAACTATATAAACAAAAACTTCTATCGCCCAGTACTAGGTTGTAGAAAAAAGTATTCATATTAATATAACCGATGTCGGGAAACTTGTATGAAAGTTACCACTAACCCAGGGTTAAGTTAACCGGCTTTTGAACAACCGGTCCCTGAATATTAGGAAAATTAGCATTACTGGTCTGACTTTCTGAAATTGTATAGAAATTGATTGGAATAACTGTATTTTAGTTGTACAATAATGCCAATCTTATTAAATTGGAAAAAAATTGTTATGTAATCAAATGTTATTTCCGTCTTGTCGAAAGTAATTAAGCTCAAATATCATCAATTTCACGTGTTCGACACATGTCTGTCTGTTTTGTTTCTCGATAGAATCACGAAATTCCCGAATGTTAATTAAATAAATTTCTTCGTTAGGTTCGCAGTATTTTGATGGTTTCGCAGTATTTGGAACATGATTGGGGGGGGGGGATGAATATTTACTGGGGGTGTTTCTTTCAATGGACATGGTTTCTATCGGGGCATCAAGCATACATGCCGCTTAAAGTTGTTCAAATACGTGGAGGCGTCCTTTGCTTAAACTCTTAATGGAATAGCCGAAAGTTATCCTCTTGTTCAACTCGTCAGTTACTCTGTTAATTGCATGCATTCAAGGAAATAACTGTTCTCCCAGAAATTACGAGATCATGAGAAGAGGTGTTTAAACACCAAGCAAAGAAAAATGTTTGAAGTCCATGAATTTACAAAAAAAAGTAGCGGTTTGGTTTGAAGTTAAAATTTGGTATGGATAATTATTCGACTTAAAGAATGTGTGTCAACCGGCATGCATTGCGCGCTATTTTTTTATTATGATTCGGGAATGCTACTTCATTTTATATTCGCGTATTCAACAATCGTAATCACGCAAGAGAGCATTTTAGACCCTGCCACTGACAAGTAAATCGTCTGGCGTTAGACAGAGTAAAATACTAAAGTAGGACGTATATGGGCGCATTGCCAGGATGTTCCCGCAGATTGGGTTAAATCAGGGGCAATGACTTTTTAAATCATGAATGCTGGAGGAACATGCTGCAAAACCACAGGTTGGTCGCACAAGTGTAAAGAGTGTGAATGTGCAAAAAAACAAACAATAATATATCATTTAACCATTGTATGTAATAAAAAAGCCAATATCAAGCATGCATGAACAAAATATCTCCCTAGAATACAAAAATGTCATTTATTTTAAAATATTCCGCCGTTCTCATTGAAGCGCGGAATGTATGCCTGATGATACACATTCTTTACGTTTGCTAATTGCCACTAAATCCTGCTTAAGTATCTGACGCTAGTCCCACCCACATCTTTGTGACGTCACCGCACGTACGATTTCTTTCCACCTGCCTTGGTGATTATATCGTTAGCAACTCTGTTCGGTATATTACTGCCAGACAGAAAGCACGTTAGACGACTTCAATCATGTTTAAAACGGCAACTTTTACCTTGCTGATGCTCATAATTGCAAGCATTAATGCAAACAACTGTGCCCCCAGGGATTACCAGATCATCAGAAGAGGTGAGTTATCTATGTTTATTTCATAAAAATATTGTCGACAAATTGTGAATGACTGTTTAAAAAGCCTGGCTGAAAATTGTTTCAAATCTTACACACAAGTTGGAAATCGTCATTCTTTTGTAAAGAATTATTTTGCCAGCTTTTGTAAAAACTTTAAACTTTAGGTGGTCCATCGTTACCTCCAGATGAGATCATATCAAGTCAGAATGTTACATCTTCGATTGTCCAGATAGGATGTTACACTTTTTGCAAAGAAGAACCGAAATGTGTTGGATTCAACTACAGAACAACAATCAATGTCGAAAACTGCCAACTTACAAACGTTACCAGGAAGAGAAACACAACAAAGACAGGAGATTGGACATTGTTACGTGATGTTGAAGCGGTATGTTGTAATTTTGCCAGAAATTTTAAATTTATGGGTAAATAATTTTTAAGTTTGGTTCAAAAAATGTGCCTGTACAATATAGCAACGCAATATGTGCAATGGAGAAAGAAGCCTTGAAGATTTCGTCAGTCGAATAGACAAATGGAAACATGAAATGTCCAATGGATATTTGTGTTTCCTGTGGATAAACCATCCCATCTGCCTAACAATTTTTAGAAACAATTAAATTATTTTGAAACAATTAATATAATGTGTTTTCTTTGTTCAGTTTGAAAAACTACATTCTGTCTTGCGGATTTATGTAGGCTAGAGTTACACTATAACGGACCGGATTACTTTCCATACAGATGGCGAAAAACAAGTGTATTTACACTATGCCGTTCAGCGGCGTGTCGAGCTCCTTCCCTTTACCGTTTCCAAGGAAACAAGTAACAATTTAGCTCCAAAACGTGGATTTTGTACTGGAATCGTTTCGGAATGCCCTGTTTGCACTGCTTCGGCACATACCGGATAACTTTTCATATCACCTCCAAAGCGGAGTGATCTTGAAAATATCGTTTAGAGCTATTCGACATTGCAAGTATCAACAAGACAAATATTGTCGACATGGCGTATTTCTCCGTCTAATAGAAGAAACATTTGTTGGATCAAATTGGGTTTTTAATATACCTAAATGGGGGCTTAATGGACCTGTGGAAGTCGTTTTAGATTTCGAAGGACCGAGAATAGCGATCGCATACACTAGAGGGCAAAAACACTTCTTGCCCTAGAATATTCCATATTTGCAAAAACTCTTCAAAATCCTGCCATAAAAGTGCCGAAATTTAATATCGCTCGTTTCAGCCGCTATTTACCTAGGCTAAGAGCATGTCATGGTAATAGTATGCAAGATGGAAGATATGTTTGTAGCCGACGAACTCGTACGAAAACTATTGGCCCATTCCAGCCGCACTTCAAACGAGCTCGCGTAAACGGCGAATTCAATTAAGGTTGTCATTTCGAAGATAAAACTCGAACCGAAATAATACTCCTGTTAACGTGCCTATATTATGTAATAGCCCTATACGAATGGGGGCATGGAAATTGTGTTTGACAAAACTTCACGAACAATTAAGAACCAAAAAGCCAGCATGTTTATAGCCGGCTTATAAGTTCAAACGAACATGACAACTTTACTTGTTAATTATATCACGCAAAATGCGTCTTGGCTGTTTGCTAAATACACACGATCATTAAAATATGAATTTCATATACGGTAGTGTATTTTCTTATTCTATATTGAAAATGTTTCTCTGTTTAACTTTTGGCTATTCGATAATGTGCCCGCACAAAATTGATATCGTTATATTTAAGTTCAAAATTACCGCTAGCTATAACGTATTTGGGCTTGTAGCAGCTGCGATCAGCAGAAATGCGTGTAGTCCACTAGCTCTTATCACAATAAAGTATACTTTCATTAGAATTTTTGGCTATGAGAAATATATATATGTGCACCTCTAGCATTTATATTTTAATCCCCGAGCCACGCGCGAGGCGCATGTGCGAGGGTACTAATTCCGCTAGCATACTCAAAAGTATGGCGGATTGTCAGGAGTGGAATGAGTGAGTTTTTTAAACATATGAGAAAATAGTTTGAAGAAATTGGCAATGAAGCATTACTAGGCCAACAACAATGTGATTTGTTTTCTTGTTTATATCTTTGACGATTTTCACGGTGTCAATTTAAAAAAAATGTTGGTTTAGGCCAAGTAAAAAAAATTGGTTAGTGTTCTTTTTTCCAATTTTTTGTTTAGGGGGAGGTATTTTTGTGTCTTTTTAGTCCCAACTCTAAATATGAGCATATTTATTATATTGAGGTTTTCTAGCACCCGATAGTGCATAGGACAATAGTAGGGACTATTCATAAATATGTAATGTTAAAATTTAAACGCAAAGCGCGTGTGCCAGGGTACTAATTCCGCTGGCGATGTCTAAAATCCATCAAGTTTTGCGGGCGCGTCATTTTGTCTCATGGGTGGATCTCCCACTGATCTCAAAAGTATGGCGGATTGTCAGGAATGGAATGAGTGAGTTTTTAAAAACATATGAGAAAATAGTTTGAAGAAATTGGCAATGAAGTATTTTTTTCTCGTTTACTTCAAAATGTTAAGAAGAAGTAGTTAAATATCATGCAAGAAGTCACGGCACGGCAAGAAGCATTAGCCATTACTAGGCCAACAACAGAGCAAATTTATAAATGGTTTAGGTCTCTGTCGGTTTAAGTTATTATTATTATTATTATTATTATTAATCTTTATTAACCAATTTAACTGGCAACTCCTCACAACAAACGTGTGGGCTTACAATATAAAACTTAACTATAGAATTAATTAAAATATAGTGTAATGATTATTAAGATACTGTACTGCTAAAATTATATTATTATGAATAATATAACTACAAAGTATATTCTATTACTCGAAAATTCTCATTATGACGTTATACAAAGTTAAAAAGACATCTATCTAAAAACACCCTTTTGAATCTTTCTGTGCGAACACTCGGTAGTTCATAATCGTGTCCGCGATTACGTAGTTCCAATTGGCATTTAGGCGGCAGCAAGACGTGTAAGGCATGATTAGGATCTGTGGTAATTTTTCCCCATAATTTTCTATCTCTTGTATTTAAAATGTCCACGATAGATAACTGTTGAAGAAGATATCCATACTTGTATGAGCGATTTAAAAATTTGTCAATTTGATTGAGATACTTGGAGTAAGACGTACATCCCCAAACTTCTATGCCAAAGATTAATATTGATAGAATGAGACTATGAAAAAGAAGATCCAACTCTCTCCTGGAAAACCCGTAGTATTTACAAATCCGGACAATGTACATTCTATTACAGGCTTTAGTCATAAGTTCATCAAAATGCATATCCCAAATAATTGGGTTCTCTTGGAACGTTACCCCAAGAATTTTTAACCAGCTTTTACGAGATATCGTAGGTAACGGCTCAGGAAGTGATGATATTTTTTTCCGTGTATAACCATCTCCCATGTCTTCTTGTAGTTCAGTTTCATACGGTTAGTATCCGCCCAGTTGCTAATATTTTTAGTTTCTATTAGCGAAGTGTCATTATCGTTTGTAACTTTGACCCCTAAATTAATATCATCTGCAAATTTGACGATTAGGTTAGAAGGTGAGACAGGTCTTATGTCATTGATCATGATTGAAAACAAGATTGGCCCCAATACTGTTCCTTGAGGGACCCCAGGATTTATAGGTAAATACTCTGTTTATCGACAACAACTCGTTGGTGATGCCATCGACAACAAATCGTTGGTGTCTATTTGTCAAGAAATTAATGACCCAGTTTATAATATAAGGGTTTATAGGTCGTATCTTCAGCTTGTTGCATAAAATCTCGTGCGGTACAGTGTCGAAAGCTTTGCTGAAGTCAAACGAAAAAACTCTGACCATCCTGGCGTCTCCATCCAGCCATTCCAACCAAGTGTGTTGGGCTTTTATTAGTGCCATTGTAGAATTGTAACCCTTTTTATAAGCATATTGATCTTTGTGAAAGAAATTTTCCATGGGTTGAGTTAATTCAGTTTTATAAATTGCTCTTTCAAAGAGGCGCATTATTATATTAGTCAATGAAATAGGTCGGAGTTGGTTAGTTTCAGTTAAAGGATTTTCTTTTGGGAGTGGTAAAAGATTTGCCAATTTCCAAATGTCTGGAACAACACCAATCTTAATTGAGCTATTGAAGATTGTAGTTACTACAGGCGCGATATCGTATGCATAGTTGTTCCAAAACCAATAAGGTAAGTCATCTGGCCCTGAGGCTGTTCGTTTCTGATTCAGTAATAATTTGCAAACAGTATGGACCGATAATTCAGGAATTTTTGTGCCACTAGGAATATGAACGGGTAGAGGAGTAGTATAATCATTATCCGTGTTTATACTTTGAAAATATTCGTTCATTCGCTTTGGGTCAAAGATATAACTTAAAGGTACCTCACCATTGGCACGCCCTGTTATATTATTGACTAATGACCACCATCTTTTTGACCCACAGTTTTGGTTCTTATTTTCTTGTTTTACCGCTTTAAGCTGGTTCTCGCGGATAAGACAGTTTACTCTTTCTTGCAGTACACGATTTCTTTCACTGTCTTTCTTGCGAATAGCATTTTTCCTTAACTTTAGAAGATGTTTAACTGTCGGAGAGAAGAAAGGGGGATCTCTAGTAGATGCACGAGTTTTAATGATTGGAAAACATTCGTCAAAGATTGGCCATATCTTGTTATAAAAAGCATATATCATTTCGCTTGGACAAGTTGTACCACTGGTGATGGTATCCCATTGAACATCCTCCATTTTTTGTGACATCCTTAACTTATATTATGCTGTCTCAAGTCACGAAACTCTACCGTTTTTCTTATGGCTTTTTTCTTTACCACAGGTTTAAGCAAAACAGCCAAATGATCAGATCGCACAAGGCCTTTTACCGCTTTGGCCTTTTCCCAATAATTGGGCACATTGGTTATAAACACATCAAGAATATTTTGACCACGAGTTGGAACCTTCACAATCTGAGCTAAAGAATGATAATTCAGCAATGTCTTTATTTCTAATTGTTTATGTCCCCAGCAATAATTAATTTTGCATCGGGCACTGATGATAGTAGTCGTTCACATGAATCAATCAGGACATCAAGCAGGTCATCAGGGAGGTATTCAGAAGAAGGAGGATGATATAGTGCCACTACATAGAATACAGAATTATCAGTAGTTATTTTAGTCCACAAACATTCATACGGATTCGAAATTCTTCTAGCCTCTCGAGTTGCCAGTCATTTCTGCAGAAAACAGCTAATCCACCCCCCTGTCTATCATAAAGCCTGTCTTTTCGTATTACTGAAAAACCGTCAGGGCATACTGCCTGATTAGAAATGGTAGATTTAAGCCAAGTTTCTGTGACAATACCGAGATCAACATCATGATTCTTCAATTCTAGGTACAAAGCTGAGCTGGCATCAGGTTTAGCTAAGGATCTAGCATTTATTACTATACAGGTGGGGATAGAACGACACTTTGGAGGACCAGTTTTACTAACACATATATTAATTAGATTGTTCAAGTTGCGCGACGATGGGTTTATGGGATTATTATTAGCATGTATCAGATTAGCATGAGTCAGATTCGTGGATCGGTTTGTGATTCGGACGGGTATGGGTAACTCTAATGTTTTCTCAATTCCGATTCTTGGGGGTGTGGTTGAGCCATAGTAACTCACTTGGAGACATTGTAGTGTTTTGGAAGGTAACAGAGGGTTTCCATTAAAGGTCTTGGGTAACGGGGAGTTTGGTTGGGACGAGAAGCTAGGTGGGGGGGAGTTGCAGGATAAGGAAGATTTGGTCGAAACTGAATGCTTTCCATTTTCTGCAATCTCATATCGAGCTGGTTCATTAAAAAAGTTATTTGATTTATTGATGACAAAAAAGGACTGTTATTATTTTCGATCGTGTATTTCCGAGGGGGAGGCGGATGAGCATGAGAAAAGTCACATCTAGGCCCTTTTTTACAAAAACCCTTAAGCAGGTAAGGGCAAAACGTGTTTCTCTTAACTTCACGGGACAGTTGTCTGGACCTGTCGTTATTAACTAAGTTTAGATGAGAAAAATCGCATCTGTCGCCTTTTACACATCGACCGCGCTGCACTATAAACGGGCATGGAATATTTTCCTTTCTTGACAAATCGTTGTTGAATGATCTGTGATTTCGTATATATATTTGATTGTTTTGAGAATGTCTTTCATTATCATTATGAGGTGCCTGTTTGGTTGCACTTGTTTGTGGATTAGTTATGCTTGAAGAGATTGAATTATGTAAAGCGGTGTTATTACCATGAGTGATGTTATGGATGATTGAAGCTACAGAGTCATCTGCAATGTAAACAGCAATGTAAACAGTTGGTTATACACTGCTTTCCATTCAATGTCAGTGTAGTTGTAAGTTTTTTAGTTTTGCCGATTATCTCGAGGAGACATAAACAAAGTCAAAGACGAACTTTATCGCAAAGCGTATATCAGTTGAAAAGCAGTTAAGTTTTATAAACATTTCAGAAGGTTTTAGCAAACGTCTAACGTCAAATTTAAAAACAAATATATGCATTATATAATGCATAATTACATACCTACATTATATGTTTCGGGCATTGAAAATTCTATAGTTAAAAGTATTAATTTTTCAAGTCATGCAATTTGTAGAAAAAAATTAAAAAAAAACCATACGAAAAACGTTTCTGTGTAACTATGTCGACCACACATGGCGACAAATAGTTCGCTACAGCGATATATCGGACATATTTTGGTGCTATAGTCGTTCGGTGCTATAGAGGGGTTGCTGCATGCATGTATTTCTAGTTATTATGTCATGTAGAAAAGTTGCGTAATTTTATGTCTCGCCTTCATTCAATCAGTTAATCATGCACAAACATTATATAAAAGCAAATGTGCAATGTGTTCAAAAGATAAATGGAATATTCATGAATTGATATAACAAATTTCAATCATTTCAATATGCGAGAGTGTCAAGTTTTTCGATGTGTTTTCTTCTTCTAAAGTGTCTATACATATATTTAAAAAGACTACTGAAAACCATTTGCCCATTTAGTATAAATAAATTATATACTTTTTGATGCAATTGAGGCTTCCTCGAACTTTTTCTTCTCTTAGGCCGCATAATTTATATAGTAATGTGGATACGTTTCGACCTCCTTTGTGTGTGTGTGTGTGTGTGGGGGGGGGGGGTGGCTCAAGGGGCCCGCAACAGCATTAGCATAAGTTGATGAACAGTCGCTGATGACCATGAATTCATAGATTATTTTCACTTTTCGCGCCGTTCGCATTTTCGCTAGAGTAACAACACAGTTAACATTCCATGTTGCATTATCACGCGCATTGGAGCGTAACGTTGGAATGGCCTGTTAGATAAGCATTTGTCATGACATAAAAATGAAAAATGCTCTTTGATTGTCAGTTTTGATTTACAGGACTGTTTTTTTTTTATAAATTCTAACGAGAAGTATACGTGTATGACGGGAAATAAAGGCGAAAAGCCAATGTAAAAGTTTTGAAATCTATACTTCAATTTCTAAATATTGTGCAAAGGTACATTTCTGCAGAGTCAGAGGTAGTTTAGGTGAGGGCAGATAAAATTTATGTGACTATTGCTGTCTGAGTATTAACCCGTTCCTCCATTTTACAGGCTACAGACGATGTACTTTTATTTTTTACTTTTACTTGAAGTAGTTTTTAAAACTCCTTTGTACTTTCTATTCGAGACCGCAACCTGTAAGGAAAAGCTAACTGCACTGCATTTTTTAAACATCAAGTAATTATTACGAAGTGACGACAGACATGAAAAATAAAATTGTGTGTATGCTTCCTTTGCTCAAATAATAGCTAATCAAGATTGTACTAGTGAGTTATAATCCCCGAGCCGGCGCGAAGCGCGGTGCAAGGCTATTAATTTCCCTCGGATATTTACACCGGAGTGTGTAACAAAATAGCGTAATCCAAAGTCGTGCGCCGCGATGCCATTGACCTACGTCATGGACTGGTCCTACGTTATGCGCATGCGCGAGATCAGGCCGAAGGAAAACTGGTAACTAGCAACCACATGATTGGCTAAGACAAATAATTTGTTTTTCAATGTATCTGTCAGAAATTTAACAGACATTTTTCCACAAAGTTGAAACATTTTAGACGACTTTTAGTTTACTTAAACTTTGACTGAAGACCGTAAAAAGACAATATTTTCGATTTTTTATGCGTTTTAAACGGGTAAGTGTCTATTTAGCATACTTGCTGTTGCCGTATTTGCATGCAGTATGGCTGATTATATTTGCAAAGGCGTAGGTCATTGATTAATCTTAAAAAGTATTTTAGTAAAAATTCAAATATGTTATAGTAAAAATAAGAAACAACAAATCTCAAAAACTTCATTTCAACTGACAAAGACGAAATATGAAAATACCGTTTTTTGACGTTCAAAAAGCAGTTGAAGTTTTATGAAAATTTCGAAACGTTTTGTGAGACGTCTAAGGTTAATATTTACAGTTAATGAAAGTTTTTTCAGGGAGTTTTACACAACTCAACCGCCAAATCTACTTTATAAGTGGGGCAATTGATAATTTTACTGTTAAAAGTACAAATTTTATGACTATTTTGCCATTTTGTACAAACAAAATATATATAGGGCCAGTTGCGTGTTACAATGGTTACAGTGATCGACAAAATACTTCATGTTACAATAACTTTTGGGGAATATAATTGCTTAGTTCGAATGGGCGAGGGGATTCTGCATTCATGTATTTATTGTCCACGCTTGCTATTATCCAAATCAAATTGCATACCGTGTACTCCTTAGTTCATACATGTACTATAAACAATATTTGAGGTTATCTGCTTATATATTAGGATATTTACCCAAATTTATGTTACGAGAATATCCTAATAATGGTAAAACCGGCTTGCTTTACTCAACTGTAACTAGAGTGCACTCTGCAGAAATTACGCACGTCCGCTAGCATATTAAGTCAAATTGGCCATTTGCATGACGTCACAAATATGTAAAAACAATGAGTGACTGGGACGCATGGAGAACAGTGAGATTTCCAAAACAATGAAAAGACAATGAAAGAATTACGACCACTGGATCCCGCTGTTGTTATGCTAAGTTACCTGCACAAGGACTATTTTGACCCCTTGTCTTCTTTACGTTTCTCTGACAGGCAAAACTAAAAAAGCTTTATAAAGCTCGCAAGGGAGCTTCGATATCACAATGGAGAACATATTATGTATAATCAAAATTTGCCTTAGAGCAAAATGTTGTCAAGGCATGGGTCTATTCTCGCATAAATTATGCATGCACTAATTACGTATTCAGTTCTGTTCAGCCGGAGAAACAAGCTAAATTTTTGTACATTTCTCCACAAATTTTCATTCAAACTAAATAATCTTTAGATAACAATGGATTCTCAAATACTTGCTTTTTTCATTATATCTGTCTTTTCGTAGTTCGCTAGTTCAGCTTTCTCACAGACGGGAGAATATAATAGCGACGACGATATAAACACTGTTGATCTTTTGGTATTTCGTTGTTTTGACAGCTCTCTCACTAATGGAGAATTGGCAATCATATAAACAGGCTTCTAGGATAGCTCCCTTACGAATGGAAAGGTTCTGGTGTTGACCTGGTGTTTACAAATCTCTACAAAACATTGCGATAAGACGAAACTCGAAAGTATAGGCTGTCCAAAGCATGGTATTAACGACAACAATTACAGAGCAACAAGAGAAATTTGATGCTCTTCAGTGTATGGAAATATTGAAAATAACTGGCCAACTGAAACCGAGCTGATGTGATGCAAACCGGAAATCCAGGACACATTTTTCACAATTCGCGACTGCAATAAAACTTGCATTTTAAGACTCATGCCCGGCCTATAGGCCTGGGCACGAGTAATTACTTCTACTTTAATCTACTCAAGTGAAAAATCAAGGTAATTTAGTCACCACTGATAATCGGATTCAAGGATTCAATCTCAGGATTCATTGATTCAATCTTAGTATTCAAAGATTCAATCCTAAGATTCGAGGTTCAATCTTAGGATAAAATGATTCAATTATTCAAGGATTATGTCTATATTTGTAAAATTGTTCTATTATAGGTAAGCGTCGCATTCGTTATATTTCTCGTCTCAGAAAGCCGCTTGTTATTACTTCGTATTAGGCAATAACAGTTCACTAGATACGAAAATATATTTAATACTAATAAGGAATTTATAAATGGAAAATTTTACCATGCATACATTGTCGCAATTATGTGAAGTAACCACAAAATATGCAGAACTCAGCCAAATTATTGTTTTTTCGCCCAAAATTTCCTGATTTTGTTCCGTGACGTCATTATATATTAATGACGGTTGAGAAGTCTCAAAGGAGTAGGACCAAGCTGTATAATTGATGTGTTCCCCTCGTATGCTAATGATGATGTCCAGCCTCATATACTAATGATGTTGCGGTACTAATTTTATGCTAATAATATTGCCCCCTTCTCATTTTATGCTAATGAATTTGCCCCCCCCCACTCCCCCCTACAGCCTCAAAACCTACCTACATTACTACTCACATATACATGCACTGACCATAACCAATAGATATTACAAAATCTACGACATTTCTGATGTGTGCTGTGAGGTAGTATAATGTTAAACGTTCATTACAATGTACATTTCTTGTCAAATACGCATGCGTATAGCTGATGATATTATTATATCGAGTATTGAATTGGTAAAATAATGACTTACCCTTTTTTTACACCTTTCACTTACTTCTGTATTTTTGGAATCAATTTCGTATAGACAAAGACCGAGGAGGAAAGAATGAGAAATAATGACAATAGAAATGCAGGTACTGATTTGCATATTAAAGTGTGGCTAAGAATATCACAAATTATGGGTAAATATCAAGATTTGTTCTTGCCATCTCGTTCGATTGAAATATAAGTAGAAGGTGTTTGTTGATGGAATACAAGACGGAAATGTAATAGCATTTTTAGACTTAGCCAGGTATAAAATGTCTCGTTCTATACATTCGGATTCAGAATATAACGAAAAAAAAATACCAAAACACGATGGCATCACTACAATCATATATACACGACTTTGCGGTTAACGCTCAGCAACTGGACTCTGTAGCTCAGTTGGTTAGAGCGCTGTACCAGAATCGCAGGACCGCAGGTCCGATGCATGCAAGAGGCCTAAAGTTGCATTTTTCGCAACTGCTCATGGCTAAGTTTAAAAATGTATATAAATTTTTGTTCGTGTATCCATCTACATATCACAACTCACTGTATTTTTAAATCAAGGGCGCAGGCATGTCTTCACCAACATGCATATCAAAACCTACGCGAAAGAAACAGGTTTAAACTGTTACACCCTTCCGGAAAGTATTTTGTATTGGTTATACAGCCTCGCGTTCGTCAGCGAGACCTCGGGTTTTAGAGCCGTTACTTTTGTTACTGGTAACGTAATAGAATAAGGTTACTGGGGCGGAAATCTTATGTAGAATAAAAGTGTCAAAGTTCACTAGATTTTGATTTTCAGAATACAAACTGAGGAAGCGCAGTCTTCGCGGTTATACTATCTACTATAACTTCATGATTATGTCACGAGTAGGCCTAACTAGATTAAAGACTGTAAAGCCAATGTCTCAAACACCAAAACGAAGCTCTATAACTAAAGATCTTAACTAGAAAAGGTAGAGAATTTCAGGGAAATTTTAATCTACTTGTGTCTAACACGTTGCAAAGCTAAGTGAAAAATGTATTTTTCCTGATTTCCTGGACACAATTTAAATAAAACTGCATTTTTAGCACGAAATTGGGCGAAAGCGTTGTTAATAATTAAGATGTGGTAAGATTTTGGCAACATATTTATCTATAAAATAAATATTTCCAAAATTTTGCTAATGTCAGAAACAACGCATGATAACATGTAGAATAAAACCTTGGACAGAAAAGTGGAAATTTCGAAAGAATTGCATGGACTAAATGTCAACGACAATGCCACTGTAGTTTTTTGAAAATTCACGCAAATTGATCCAACATGAATAAAACAAATTCATTATGATAATTAGTATTTAGCAACACACGAAAAAACGTTGCTAAAATCGAGATATCTCACCCCAAATTACAAAAATTGCGAATATTTGAGGTTGGCGCTGCGTTTGCAGCGACAAGTAGTTGGATTGTTTTACAGGAAAGCGTGAGGTTGGCACTGCAACTGCAGCGACAACTAGTTACAGTTTTTGCAGAAACGCTTTGAGGTTCGCACTGCAATTGCAGCGACAAATATTAATATTAATTAAAGATTTTTCAGGAAAGCTTTGAGTTTGGCACTGCATTTGTAGCAACAACTAGTTAGAAAAGCTTTGAAGTTGGCAGGACCATTTGTTAGACATTTTTAATGCAAGCTTTGAGGTTGACACGACCATTTGCGCGACAAGTGTTATACATTTTTAATGCAAGCTTTGAGGTTGACACGGCAAAAGCAAAGAGGATAAAAGAAGCATTTTTAATTTAAAATAGCAACAAAGAAATGTTTCTGGAAAAAAATCCCTAAAGTCGCATTATTAGCACTAGATTTAATGCTGTTGCGCATTTGAGAAAAACAATTGAAATATTGGCCAAAAATTTATATATGATGGTTTATGCATTGATATTTTTGCATGGTTCCAATAGAATAAAAAACCATGGATCTCCATATTGCGGAACCTTATCTATTTTAAAAATACTACCCCCAAAATTCCACGATTGTCATAATATTAGAACTTGGTATCAGTTAAATATAGTGTAAAGTTTATACAATGGATGGATCCATACAAGAACATTAGATTAACACTAACCCAAATTATAAAATTTTATCAGTAAATTCATCAACATGTCTCACAGCACAGCTATAAAGCCTGGGCAAACTAACAATCTGATTGATACATGCGTGAGAGCAGATAATATCAGTGTCTGCCAAGCTGCATACGACCACTGATTTTCATATTCTACATGCCAATGGTTAACAATGATCAAAATCTACAATTAATATATTGTTGTTAAATGAAGTAACCTGTATCACTGCTTCTAAAAAAATTGCAATACTGTTACTGTGCCCGCATCACTGGCCTCCAATATGACGTATTTTTAAAATGAATTGTATTCAAAATAGTTTACACTCAGACTATGGTCTGTTAACAATAGAACACGTTTAAAATCGGTATAAGGTTAGGTACCGTTTCAGGTTTTTGTCCGTGCAATCCCTATTCAGTATGTCATACTGAGTACAGTCAGAACTGTAATTCGTTGTAATAAGCGTAATCCCGATAAACGATCAATTGATTACTATATATACCTGGAGCATTAAGTTATAGAATATGTAAAACTACAAATATTTTGGTCATCAGTGATGCAAAATCCACGCAGACATTAGCATTACAGCAGTGATGTACCCAATTCATAGTATGGATTATTAAGGGTACTGTTATTACTGTACATTGTTAATTGTAGACTTTTGAGCCACAATCCTATAACAGGACTGGTGGAAATTTGCATACCCATATTGGCAGTCACAAGTGATTATGGACGTGACATGTCTCAAGATGAAATACCTGTACGACAAAAATAGCTAAGAGGTCATAGTCTCAGCTTTCGATTAAAAGATAAGTTATTATTACAGATTTCTCTGATCTCAAACTGAAGTGTTTGGTGTAGAAATATACCGGAATGAAGAGTAATATTCAGTGCCATTAACAATAAAACTGAATTACAGCACTAAGACAGAATGGAAGTGTCACTACAGTTTGTCAAATTATCACCAAGATTTTCTTATCTCACTGATAGTGGAACATGACAATCAATATACATATGCATGCATGTACAACAAGTTGTTCCTGTCAGCTATGTCTATGGCATATTGCTAGGTATGGAGTATAAAAGGAAAATAACGTACTAGCTCATGAAAAGTTTTACATAATAAAATTGCTTTTTAAGCATATGGACACAATTTTTATTGCAATACAATTTCTTACAACAAAAGACATTGTTTCCATACGAAAATGAGGCGAGAGTTTCTCTACATTTTTTCGTCTTGTAACCTCTGTTTCCAGGCTTATTGGTTATGTCTTGTCGGCATAGTTATTGTAGCCATTTGGTTGTTCAAGGCGTCTTAACCAGACAGCGGTTAATAAAAGATTTCACCAATAAATTTATACAGTAGTCTCAAACTACCACAGCATCAATCATTAGTGTTGGTCTGACAACAGAAATATGTCCATGGTATGCCCATATTTCCATCTCATGGCCCCAGAGAGGGCAAAGGAAAACACCGACTCAAATAGAACTTGTTTGAAAGGTGCCTATTTTTCTGCCAGCCAAAGCAAAGACATGATATTGTTTTTCCAGGGCTTGCACGCCTTTCCTCCGCGCGCCCGATTTTCCCTTTCCGGCAGAAACTATATCTATGCCGTTATTTAATCTCCCAATACTGGAATTTAAGTGTGACATGTTCAAAAATATTCAGCTTACTGTTGTGGCAGTTTTGCTTGGTACTGTTACCCAAGGTTTTGCTGGGCAGAATCAATGTTTTATTTCAATAGTCCAAATATGTATGTTTCTGTACTCTGCAGTTTATTTGTGCTCAACGACATTCAGAAGTTTTTACCGAGGTATGGCATTATTGGCGTCATTCGATTAACCTGTTAAAATCGTATTCGCCATTGCCTGATATTATTTTTAATATACAGTCACAGGTCACGGTGATCGTCAAGTGTGTGTCCATTGATCGAGATTGATCGGTGATTGATCGGTCAAAATACTATTGTATAAATTATATCATTGGTCCCTTACCATTGCCATGGGCATTGCCATTGGATGTTACAAGTAAACTCGCAATACGCGATTTGTAATTTGTCTGTTTCGCCGTTTAACGGATAATGAGAGACAGTGTACCTAGCACGCCGTGCAGCCGTATAGCTATATTTCAAGTTGCATGTTCACTATCAGCCACTACGAGGCATTTCCAATATCAATGAAGCTTAAGACAGTATATAAAACTCCGGCTCAACTGGAATTACAGTTGGTCATTTAAATCAACAGTGTCGGCGTTTTGATAAATATGCGCTTCAAAAACTTTATACAGTGAACTTGATATAATTCTGAGCTTGTCTTCATGCAAGTTGAAAATTGTCAGCCGCGTCGGCATTATGGTCAAGATTATATATTAATGAATCATGTAATCACGAGCAGCATTTGACTGGGGAGTAACTTTGAGTTAATTATTTAATGTTTCGCTGTTCAACCGCTCCCCATAATGAATAATGTGTTTTGCCGTTTAACAGCTCATCCTGACTTCTTGTATATACAGAGCTGATGGTGATTTTATGTTGTACATTTGTACACAATTCGCTGTTTCGGCGTTCAATTAATCATGCATGTAACCAGCGCAGCTTGTATAAAGGTAACGCAACTGTACGCAGCTTGTATATTAACAACTGCTGTAGCTTGGTTTTAACGAAGTTGTTCCTTTTCCGCCTCGTCGGCGTTTTGATGAACGCATATTATAAATTTAAGACTAAGTCAATCTTCGGTTTGATCTCATATTTCACCAATACGGAGCGACCATTTTAAAATATGTTTTCGCAATGTTGACCGTTCGGTCGCTGTCTCCACTTATACGCCGAAACGGCATTTAAATAAAGTATAATGCCGATTCGGGAAGATTTCGTGTTCAGGTCTGAAACTGAGTAAGTTTCTCGTCCTTTATATTTTGCCGCTTCGGGGAGATCTTTTAGACTTTGTTATTACGACAGTCTTGCTCGTCGAGTGTACCAGGAAATCTCAATAGATTTCAGCCAACAGGCAACTTAGACGGTTTGTGGTTGGACTTTGGAGTAATGTGCCAGTCTTTCCCCGTCAAAGATCGATGTTGTGTGAAGTCGATGTTGTTGGCGGTTGTAGCATCGTCAGCCATCATGCACAAGGTCACATTTCTTTAGCCGTTTTGTCGACTTAGAGTACCAACTGTGTCCTGAAAATCCTACATAGTGAAAATCTCCCCAAATACTACGTTAGGAACAATCAATTCGTTTACTTTGAAGTAGGGAACGCCAAATATATTTACATATTTTCTTCCCACTAAAAATTTGCATTCGAATACTCTGCATCCTTGGTTGCAAATTAAACACTCGATCTGCGTGCGCATGTCTCGCGTGACTCCTTAGTGACATAGTCCAATGACGAAATAGAACTAAGTTCACTGTCGATTTCAAAGCCGAGAACTTTCGCTGAACTAACTTGAGCTAGTATGTGGCCATTTGTCGTAACCAATCCCATCTCCAAGTCATCAGAATTGCCTTTTTTGATCAAACGCTTGACAGTAATAAGGATAGCCTTAGTTAGTCTTTGAATCATTGAGTGGCAATTTGTTGCAATTAGCCCAAAGACGTCATGAACTGCTGAACTGAGAGAGGACCGGAGTATATCGATAGCATTTACATCGGCAGAGGCTGTTAAAGTTGTGTCGTCTGCGTATAGGTCGGCTGTAACGTACGAGGAGGTCACGCAAAGCGGAAGGTCATTGATGAATAAAATAAACAATAGCGTTACAAGGATACTTCCCTATGGCACTCTGTGTGGAATGTGTACCATTTCAGACTCTTTCCCATCAACAGGGACAAACTGTTGCCTATCACTGAGGTAAGACTGAAACCACTGCAACGATCGAGTATATAGTCCATATGCTTGTAACTTTAACAGAAGCACTTTATGGCCCACCTTATCGAAGGCCTTACGGTAATGAACAAGCACTAGATCGCTCACCAATTTTTGTCTTGGTCAATAACAAATGGTCAATGAGCCTGACTAGTGCTGTCTCTGTGCAGTGATGCCTGCGAAAACAAGCTTGTTGACAATAAAGTAAATTGTTGTTAGTCAGATCAATGTAAAGGCTGAGATGGACATGCTTTTCTAAGACCTTAGATATAACGGGCAACAGATAGACAATAGTTACTAAATGTCCAATCGGTCACCAGTTTTAAAAAGTGGGAAAACATTTGCAGTTTTCCGTGTTTGAGGTAATGCGAATGAATCAATAGAAATTTTAATCAATTTATCAACAGATGGAGCAATATTTTCAGCAGTTTTCAACATTGTGGCACCAAGTTTATCTTAGGGTATCAATGACAAAGTTCGTAGTAATCGCAGGAGTCGAAAAAAAATGACGGATCTTTCTTGGAATTGAAAGAACGAAATCTTTCAGTTTAGTAATGTCAAAGGAAATATCGAGCAATGGTGAACGTAGATTGTCAGCGACAGATGAAAAATAAGAACTTAGTTTCGCAAAATGTTCAGGATCAGAACTATTGTGGTAATCTCTTAGAAAATCCAAATTCTGCCTTCCACTTGTATCACTCATTAAGGATTTAATTGTCTTCATAATTGTCTTCCTGGCATTGTTCACATCATCATCGAGACAGCTTTTGTAAAACTTATTCTTAGCACTCTTTATCATATTCACGACTCTGTTTCTCGTTGGCAGATAATTCGGCCAATTATCATGATGGCCACTACGTTTTGCCAAATTTAACACTTGGTCCCTTGAAGAATGCCCTTTTCATATAAGCTGCCTTGGTTGACAAATTTAACACGTTCTTGACGCCAAGGACAACAAGAATCCAGGACAATGTTAAACAATTTCTCCCTGTAGTGACGCATATAATTAATTTCGTCAATGACGAATGCTGTTTCCTAAGGATTTCTAATAGATCTGCTGTAAAGTGCAGTTCATTAAAGTTCTTCATGTCATGATAGGTGATGGTATAAACAGGATTATCTGCACGCCTCCCATTAGTACTCTTGTAATTATGCATGCCAGGCAATTTGTTGAATTAGCCCAAAGACGTCATGAGCAGCTGAACAGAAACTGAAAGAGGACCGGAGTATATCGATAGCATTTACATCGGCAGAGGCTGTTAAAGTTGTATCGTCTGCGTATAGGTCGACTGAAACGTAAAGGAGGTCATTGATTAATAATTACGTTCCAGGGATACTTTCCTATGGCACTCCGTGTGGAACGTGTATTATTTCAGACTCTTTCGCATCAACGGAGACAAACTGTTGTCTATCACTAAGATAAGACTGATATACCACTGCAACGATCGAGTATCTAGTCCATATTCTTGGAACTTTAACAGAAGGACTTTATGGTCCACCATATCAAAAGTTAAGCGTTACAGCCGTTAATCAACAAGCACTGGACCGCTCACCTAATTTTCGTGCAGGTTGAATAGCAAATGGTCAATGAGTCTGACTAGTGCAGTCCTTGTGCTGTGATGCCTGCGAAAAAACCAGATTGTTGACAACAAAATAAACGGTTGTTAGTCTGATTATATACTCCAATCGCTGTATTCGAACTAATCTTCTTTAGGGCATCAATGAAATGTTCGTAGAAATCGGAGGAGGTATTTTTGGAAAATACGAAATTTTTCAGTTTGGTAATGTGAAAGAGAATATCGGGCAATAGTGAACGTAGATTGTCAGCGACAGACGAAAAATTAGAGTTATTTTCGCGAAAGGTTCAGCATCAGAATTATTATGGTAATCTTTCCACTTGTATCACTCAATAAGGATTAAATTGTCTTCCACATCCTTCTATGATTGTTCACATCCTCATCGAGACAGCTTTTATAAAACTTATTCCATATTCACAACTCTGTTTCTCGTTGACCGATTATTCGACTAATCACCAGGATGTCCTTTGAGGAATGGCCCGGTTCATACAAGGTGCCTTGGTTGACATATTTAACGAACCTCGAGACCTACGAGATCTTTCACCAGTACCGCCACCAAGTTCATCATACCAAAATGCAAAACAATCCTTCTTCATACGAACAACCCGTGTCTGGAACATTCTCGCGGAAGAACTAAAACTGGAGACTAGTGGTCTCTGGATATTCAAGTCTATTCTTTCTAAATGTTATATGACTTCATTAAGAACTTCTTACGACGTTGACGATCCTCGCTCATTCAAAACAATACGTCTAAAGTGTAAGTGTGTTTGTAGTCTTATCTATCCGATCTCGTGTTGCATGTAGATATTGTGTTTTCGTTTGTTGTTCTGGTCGTCATTAATCCACATGTAAAAGGCATGAATGTCAATTTTATGCAAGGGAGCACTTGAAATCCAAGGGAAGTTAACCAAGGACCGTCCACTTGTAAACTTCATTACATTCTCAGTAACCAGTTCGTTCAAAATGGCCTTGAAATCTTTGGAATCAGACCTGACAGTGTGTTTTCCAGCCTTTTTCATCATCTTAATACATGTGTCATAATAATTGTCCAGCATTGTCTTATTAACAAACTGGAACTTGCAGATTCTTAAAACTGCCTTCTCAGTCAGATTCCTACCAAGCTTCTGGACTTGTTCTTTTAGCGTCTCAATTTGATGCTCAAGATTTTGGTCTAAGGGGACTTTAGACTCTCTCACAGACCGATTCCACATTAACCTGTATGCCTGACGTGGTGTCAATGGGCTATGAACTTGAAATGTGTAGTACCATGCCTCCAGTGTATACTTGGTACTATCAGAGTCATTTTTGAAGTGAAGAAACATTTTCCAGCACCTGACATTTCTGTCTCCATCTCCTTCAGCTATGGCATCAAGAAACACGGTAAACAGTAGGCCATAACTAATCAAACAACAGTTATTATTATATCTATCATCTTTCTCGCTAGATTCTGGTGATGGCATGACCGAATTATCGCTGAAAATAATGTCTGGAATAACAGGTGGAGGGCCATGTTCATGGCTTCGCTTGCTCTTTCCATCATGTTTGAAAGATGCTGGGCACCCTGGCGATCTGCACTTATATCTACCATCTGGAGCAACCTGTTACTGTGCAATGATTTGCTGGGTTTCTTCTTCATTATAAAACAGCATTTACAATTTCAGATGCTTTGGAGTCAGCACATGCAAAAGTCTCTATAATTATAATAGCTTTAACCACCTTAAACAAATAGATCTTCCCAAGAATACTATAACTATAACCTGGTTCGACAGAATGTGGGATGTTCATAGTCACTGGTGTTGAATCAAAGGATGACATTACAAGGAGCTTTAGTGCTGCTGGCACTTCTCTTGCTTTAAATTCCAACATGAAAAAGTCCCTGGACTGAGCGTAAGCTCCTTGCATACCAGCTTTAACATTTCTTCGGTTAATAAGATTTCGATCACTGCACATAGTGCAGGGCTTTCCAGATGATTTAGGTGTATATGGTTGTTTTAAGATATTCTATAAAAATTTAAATAATGGTAAGTTAGTAAAGAAGACTATTACTTACGTACAGTTAGCCATCATGAGTGATTGGTTCTCTACTAGCAGGATATTAGCTCATATCCTCTTCAGATTTGGACAATTAAATGAAGAGGAAATTCAAGTTTTACTTGAAACAAGTACGCCAAAATGTTCTGTTCATATCCAGAGCTTGTGTATATAATAAAATAGTTATTCTACTCACTCTCATCGTATATGACTGATAGCCGACTCGGCGCTATCGCGCCTCGTCGGCTATCAGCTCATATACGACTCGAGTTCGTAGAATAACTGTTAAATATACCCCCACTATATTTTGTAGAATTACTATGCTAGCTTGAACGGAAGTTTCAGGATTTTATATCGGCTGAAATAACTATCATATCATGCCAATGCATTGATATTTTGATTGTTCAAAATAGTCAAGTTACCAAATTTAATATTGCTTTAAAAATCCTTTAAAAAAACTCCCGAAAAATGTTAAGCCCGAATTTGGACAAGTCGCAATATTGGTGTCGCCAACGCTAAGAGATTCTAGAAGGAGGCAAGTAGCTGGTTAACGCTAACGACGTAATGATGGGGAGAGGGGATTTTTTGGGACACCCTGCATGTATGCTATATTTCAAGTTATAAATTATATTGCCATACTCAGACAATCACGCATAAATAGACCATTTTCAATCAAATTTAAGCTACAGGGAGAAAACTCAGATGATTAAATTTTCAATTGTAAACGTTTTCGAAGTAACTATAACTTTAATGTTTGACACGCCCCAAAATTGTTTCCATAGAGGCATTTCCAAGTGAATTCACATATAAAATGGTTCGACAACTATCATTCAAACAACCCAAACGCACGGCATGTGCTATATATATATACTGTGTTTGAAAATATTTAAACTAAATCTGTTCAGGAGATATACAGCACATAATTATACGGAATAAAGTACAAAACAGAAACCTAAAAATAAACTGATGATCATTTCCTGATGGGATCGAAGAATGTCAATTTTTCACAAAAGTATTTTAACTCTACCGACATAAAATGCCTTTTATCTAAACTGAAACAGTTGCGATTCAGCAATGTTAAAATTATAATTTTGCGTTGAATTGATATTCATAATATATTTTCACAACATATTTAGTTGACTTTTCTGAATCAGCCACATTATCATCAGAAGAACAACAATTTCGAGACCACCTGGAAGGATGGTTGCCAAAGACAGGGAATTGGAAGATTTGTTGGCGTGCCACAAGAGATGGATGGGAAAGCACGAAATTCCACTCAAATTGTGATGACAAGAAACCCACATTAACCATTGTTAAGGTCGTCAAGAATAAGACGGACTTGATATTTGGTGGATACGCAACCGCATCATGGAATGCCGGCGTCAGAGGATGTAAGTATATATAACTTTTAGTTAGACATTATTCCAATATGGTGCACTACTGTTTCTTTCAAGGTATATTGTAGTGAATTTAATTTCCAGTAATTTTTGTTCTCCACTAAGCAAAATCTGTTCATTAGAGACAGAAGGTCAAGAACGAAAGCGTATTTACAGTGCATTCTAAATTTATCAGTTAATTGCATGTGGTCTCTAACATAAATTTGTTCATTAATAACAATATTAATATCTATAACAGCATAATTATCATAATAACTAACATTCTAACTGGAACACAATCATAATCTTCGCCGAATGATTAGCAACTAATCTACACAGTCCTAGCGATCCTATACTAATTCTTTGGTTTAAATTATAATTCTTATTTCGAATAATTACCCTACACTAAAGACTACAATAATACATAAATATATTCAGAGCTGTGAAAAATAGAAAATAATATTTGGAGTTAGCATTTATCTTATATATTCTTTAAATATTATTCCTGCCACTGTAAGATTTCAGACAGCGATGAAGTTTCAGCAATGTTCGTTCCCAACAAAAATAATGCTATAAAACAGCATTGACATCCCGTTATATCTGTCGAAGGGGGAAGAATGGATTAACTTATCTTTTGACACACCAGGAATTTCATTAGCTCCTGGTGTAATTAGAGACTAACTTGGAGCCTGGGATGCAAGCTGCTAAGATGAGCTTGGAAGCGCTGCTAGGGATGCCTTTCCTTTTCCAAGGTTGCTGCGAACGTGACAAGAAGGCTAGCTCAAGAGTTTAATTTGCAAGCAAAGGATGTACTCGGTCCTGTGTGCCATGGAAAAACTGAGGACTGCACAGTCAGAGAATTAGAAGAGCAACTATCATGGCCACACCAGAGTCACCATAATTAGCTCGGCCATATCCCCCCTCTCTTTCCTCTCTCAAATAATTTAGGGTGGTAATGCGTAAAATCTCCCTAATGAGCAAATCCGTGGTTAAACCATTCACATCCGGCTTCCAGCTGGAGAAAAATAACGGTTTGCTGATAAAGAGGCATGGCTTGACGAATATTCAAAATTTCTATGAGCAGGGAACCACAAGAAGTTGTTTCCCTCTTGGTAAAACCTTCATTCGGGGGCAAAACGGCAGACAAAAAAGAACGGTATGTATTGATAGTCTTACACTCCAATTCCTCCTCAAACGAGCAAGCTAAGAGGACCGTTATATCTGTCGAATGGGGAAGAATGGATTAACTTGTCTTCTGACACACCAGGAATGCCATTAGCTCCTGGCGTGGTAAGCTGCTAAGATGAGCTTGGAAGAGCTGCTAGGGATGCCTTTCCTTTCCAAGGTTACTGTGAACGTGACAAGAGGCTAGCTCAAGAGTTTAATTCGTAAGCAAAGGATGTACTTGGTCCTGTGTGACATGGAAGAGCAAATATCAGGGCCACACTAGAGTCACCATAATTAGCTCGACCATCTCCCATCTCTCTTTCCTCTCTCAAATTACTTAGGGTGGTAATGAGTAAAATCTCGCTAATGACCAAATCCGTGGTTAAACCATTCACATCCGGCTTCCAGCTGAAGAAAAATAACGATTTAGTGGAAGAGAAAAGGATATTTATTGCACAACAAGAACATTTATTTCAATTTTGCATGAATGAGTGGAATGTTGCTTGACAAAGTTTCTAATTGCTCGAGTGGAGAAAGTGACGAGACTCCGATTCTGCTGTAACATTAAGAGCACCCGACAAATGTTCGGCACTTAGAAATATCATGCGTTTCAGTGCCCATTCCCAAAGATCTAGCGCCAAGCTAGAGATAACCAGAGAGTGGCTACCAACCGAGAAAATATTGTCCGTGCGCAGGCGCCTATGAAAGGAAACACACAACGCGCCAGAAGTAGAAATCTTGGAAAATTTGAGGAGGAGCAAAATGAATAACAGTGGACGGCAAGCTGATAAAGAACTGAAGTTGCTAGGTGATCTGTAAACAGGAAATGATGTTTTGTTCCAGTAGTTAGTCCTGATCTGCTGTATACAGTGATTGTTGATGGATAGAGCATTGATAAATCGAAACTTCTGTGTTTGAGATATCACTCAACTCATAGGCGTACGAGCCGGGGGGGCTGGGGGGGCTGCAGCCCCCCCAGACTCGGTGAACCGTCAATTTTTCGGCCAAAATTTGGGCAATATATTTCCGTTTTTCGGGCACAGAGTCAAGCAATGAGACGATAAAAAGACCATAATATGGCATGAACATTTTTATTTCAGAGAAAAATCAAATTATATCATGATATATTATTTAGCAATTATGGAACGAGGTTGAGCGTGATATGAAGAATTATCATGCCCGAAGTTTGCCGTTATCAACCGAAGCCGCAGGCTGAGGTTGATAACATGATAATTCTTCATATCACGCGAAAACCGAGTTCAATAATTGTTTTATTATTTATTTAAAAAATTAAAAATATCTTGCGAACCTTGAGGAAGCCATTTGTTTTTCCACGGCAGTGTTGGGCCTGTTGGCAGTTTGTCATTGTCAACGAGTCAATATGATTGTCGTCGCCATAACCATGACAACGAAGTCATATTGACGCGTCAATAATTATCATATTGACTCGCTCGACCATATTTGGCAAGCTGTCGCCGCGTAAAGAGCCTGGACACGAGGTTGTTGAGTTGATATGACGATTTCACAGTTGGCTGTTAGCCAATCAGAAACCAGGAATTTTTTAAATAAATAATAATGTATAATAAAAGAGTTCGCAGTTTACGGTTTTGCTTAAAAGAGTTCGCAGTTTACGGTTTTGCTTATACTATAATACTAACGAGTAACGACATCACGCAATATGACATTATCAGAATATTCTAGATTTCAGAGTATTGATATTTGATATGATATATTAATTTTGTTACGCTTGCGTAAGCTCCACGCTTGCGTAATAAGCTTCACGCTTGCATAAGCTTGAACTATAAATAGCATATCAAGTAATTTCTGATTATGGACATTATATAATTACCTAAAATAGCTTTAGACGACTCTATAAAAGCGCGGCTAGCTCTGTAGCTCATACCCACAGCGTTGTTAATTGTTGTTTGGTATTAAGAAGTTTTAGCGTTTTAAGTATTATTAAAAAAACCTAAAATTCCTCGACTACGATTCTTGTTACGGGCTTACGGCGTTACAAACTGTAATAAAAATTTAAAAAGACACAAGACGCTAATTGCTATTATGGATGGCAAACGATCTAAATTGTCTCAGAAGAATCAAAAGCACACTTACCGTCTTCGCATCAGTTGTTCTGAATGCAGTAAAGTCATAGACTCCGATTACAAAGACCGCCATGTCAAAAGTCAGCACCTTGGAAAAAATGTGAAATTTACCACAGTCATATCTCCTTCTCAAACCCAACTGAATTTCACCAGGAAAAGTGACGATGAACCCGTAGGCGTAGCCAAACGACCTAAACTACTAGATCCAGCTCCGGATGATTCTGTTAAAAGTGTGGTAAACTCGTCTCAGAGTGTCCAGGATTCGTCGGAACAAAATAAACTTGTAGATCCGTCACAATGTGAAGACGACACAAACAACTCGGATATATCACAATTTGATACAAATTCAATCTCGTCCGATGCCTTGCAGTTTAAAAATTTTCCTTATCTTTGGATCCCCCGATATGCATGTGGCACAAACTCAGAATCGTTAGAAGCACATACAGGTAATACAAATGTAGACTCATTGGATACCCCGTCACCTACTCTTCATTCGGTTTCGAATTATTTGCTCGATTTCCAGCCTGACAATATGGGCGAATTCCCTTCTCCACGGAGAGATAGCTCTCTGTCGCCGGAGATTACCCATATAATCGAGTCCCCTGAAACAAATCTTGACGAGAAAAAAGATAAACCCTACGAACCCAATGCTCCAGTGGTGTCAAATAGCGACCAGGACGGCCCTCGCCAACCAGTAGTGGGCTAGTACAATCCCACCACGTTTGGCAATGATTCTTTCCAGAGAGATTTCCAAGCGGAGTGGTACAAACAGTGCCCTTGGCTGAACTATTCAATTGACAATCACGAGGCGTCTTGTTTTGCATGTGAGCGATTTTCGAATGATGATTCTTTTCATTTCACCAACTGGAAGAAAACGGAGCGACTGAATAAACACCATGTGAGCGTAAACCATGAAGTAGCCATGTCTAAATGGATAAGCTATCGATCGAACACAAGACGGCAAACATCGGTCATGAAACAACTGCATACCGCTCACAAAGACTATGTTGAAATGAACCGCAAGTATATGAAAGTCATTATGGAATCTTTATTCTACACTGCCCAACAGAATATCGCCCAAAGATGGCACGAAGAGAAACGTGATGATATTGGCAACTTCTCCGACGTAAATCGTGGTAACTTTTTGGAATTGTTACGTGTACGTTGCATCGACATTCCGTGGCTCGAACAAATGTTGAAAACTCACTTAGGAAAGCATACGCAATGAACGGCACCAGGGATTCAAAATGAAAATTCTTCAAATATTAGCTGATCTTATACTAGAAAGAATTCAGCAAGATTGCATCGCCAGTGGGCCATTTGGCGTGATCGTGGACGAGACATCCGACATCAGTCGTCATGAGCAAGTCTCCATATGCCTTAGTTTTATCGCCGATGGGGTTAAAAAAGAAGCGTTTGTCGGCTTTTACGAAACGAAAACAACCGACGGCAAAACGCTATACGATCTGATAACGAAGGCGATCTCGGATCTCAACCTGGACTTGACCAATATAGTTGGCAAATGTTTTGACGGTGCAGCTAACATGAGTGGCAAAGAGAAGGGAGTAGCCGCCCGGATGAAGGAGTGTTCTCCACTTGCTGTATATGCATGTGCATTGTTACGGTCATTTACTTAACCTAGTATTGCAAGACACGATGTCAGAAGTCGAACCACTACGAAATGCACTCGGAACTATTCAGAGTCTGTACAATTTACTTGAGGCAAGTTCGAAACGGCACGCCATGTTCGGTGATATTGAAGTTGAACGCTATCATCTGATGTAGGCTCTTAAATCCCTAAGTGTAACGCGTTGGTCTTGTCGATGGGAAGGGGTCAAGGCTGTCACCGAACAGATCGAGCGAATTGTGAAGGCCCTCAATAAACTGGCCAACGACAAAGACCCAAAAACATATTCCGACAGCAGGGCCCTGCTAAATGCGTTTTAGTTTTTGAGTTTGTTCTGGGACTTTGTATACTGAAAGTCATCTTGTCAAACACCAGTGCTCTGAGTACTTATTTACAGGGTAAGGACGTTGATGTTATTAACGCTCGACGAAACGCAACACTTACTATCAAGACCTTGAAAGGCTGCCGAACGAGGAAAGCTACGAACTAATTTGGAAACGAGCAAATCAAATCAGTGGTGACGTTAAATCTTGGACCCAGAATACTGTATTTGTTACCTTTCGTGATGCACGTGTACCACGGAAAAAGCCTTCCCGACGTGTACAATATCTCGCCGGTGAGTCAGCAACGTCCAACACGGAAGCAATGACACCTATGCAGCACTACAGAGTCAATACCTATTACAACTCTCTTGACCATGTTTTGGCAGAACTGGAAACTCGTTTTCAAGGAAATGACCAGGACGTGCTGTGTGGTTTGGGTGCGGTTATTCTGAGCGAAAAACCTTCAGAGTCAGATTTTGAGCTCATTGGTAACTTCTATGGTCTCGACAAAGATCTAATAGAAGTCGATCAGAAACTCTTTAACCATTTCAAACAAAGTAACGCTGAGATTTCTCGCAATCGTGTACAAACAGCTTCCAAGGTTATAGATCTGCTTTACAAAAACGAACTATGTGAAATGGTACCCGAGTTCACGAAAGCCGCTACCGTTTTAGCAGTAATTACAGCAACATCTTGTTCGGCCGAAAGGTCATTTAGTGGGCTCCGACGATTGAAGACGTACCTACGGAGTACCATGGGCGAGAAGAGGCTTAGCAACATGGCATTGATAAACATTGAAAGGGAGTATGCAAATCGAGTGATAAGAGACGACATGGAAAGAATGATTGACATTTTTGGCAAGCGGAAAGGTCGCAATGCTCATTTCTTTTAACTTGCATGGATAAGTGAAGATCTGTAAGAAACTGCATGAGAGATTCTCAGGCTGCTCGTGAAAAACTTTAAACTTGATAGCTGAATTAGCTCCTGAGTCTTATTGAAGGGAGCATTTATATAGTATCAGAACAGTCAGGAACTTTGAAATAACGAAAATATACTGTACAGACGTTATAGGTCGTTCTAATGCTTGAATCGAAAAGATCTTAAGATATGTTAACATATTGTAAATTTATTTATATTGTTTGTTTGTTTATAAAGACAATCGTCACAGCTCTGTGGAAAACATGTTTTAATTAATGACCGATACATTTTGAAAATTCACGTGATCAGGAACGAAAAATTTTCGGGCAATTAGCCGGAATTTTCGGGCAACAAGCCTCAGCCCCCCCCCCCCCCCAATTGAGATTAGCCCCGTACGCCTATGACTCAACTGTTTAGCAATGAAAGCAATTTAGGAAGTATAAGTGTCAATTAAATATGCAATTTTAATTAAATTTTAACGAAAAGACAACTCCAATCCAGGTCAACTGACGAATATCTGAATGACCAGGTCCTGCCTGGAATGTCCCCACCCCCAAGTAGGTCGCTATTTTAGGAGTTGACTATTTGCAGATACATGATTGGCCTATCAATATCATTACTAAATTGCATTTACGAAGTCCTAGATTTTAAATATTTTGGCGAAGCATTGCGCCAGACTTCTCACGGCTACAGCTACTTGTCCCAATCACTGATCTGAAAATATAGTATCTGGATCGAGCTTCTATATAAGCCAGTTTTGGATTTGGCGGCCATATTGGAGTGACCACCAATGGCCGTCGTAAGTCGAAGCAATTTGAAGGAAGTATTTTCAATTTGCGCTGTGTTGGACGATGGAATTATTGAAGTTTAATTGGAAATATGTAAAGGAGTTTGTATATTGTTAAAAGTCACCGATTTGGGTTGATTTCGGCCGTTTCTCGGCGAAAAAACTGTTCGCATGTGTATGTTGTTGTCAGTCATGAGAGTGAGCATATTCACATGAAAATTTTAGGATAAATCGCCGTACTGTGTCTTTCGGCGTTGTAATCAAAGAAATTACAAGAAAGGAGACAGTTCCACATGTGAACGTAATACTGGGCAAATAGTGATGGTGAAAGATCGGCCTTAAAACGGGTTTTTGTGACGATTAAAGTCGACGAACTTTGCGTGTTGTAGCTACAACAATTAATAGTTGATTGTTGTTGTCCGGCGAACGGACGTTGTTCATACTTGTATCAAATACGACAGTATATTTAACAGGTCCAAGAAAATAGTTCATTGTTTGCTGAAGCACAATAAATAAAAAGTACTTATGTATTTACTAAATTATACTGGTCAGATTGACGGAATTTGTCAGAATGTGCAGTACCACTACAAACTTGTCTACTGTGTCTCAAGAGATTGATTACAGGCCATCTATATAAAACAGGATGCTGTGGTATTTAGTTTCCTTATGAATTAAGTGAACAATTTATTTACAACATGTATTTTAAGCTTGAATCTGTGCGGATGAAGCAGGGGTGGTGCTAGTGGGGAATACATGCTCTGTTGGCAACCCCAGGCTCCATTGGGGAAATACACCAATATATCAGGGATTGTCATATTCAGTTACTATGTTTGAGCTACAAACCATGTAATATGCATTAAGACATTAAGAATCTGAAATTTAAATTATTTTTCAGTATCCATTCCAACTGAGTTACCCATTCCTGACCCATCTCACTGTTACAAGTAACAATACCAACATAAGACACAACAGTCAACAACTAGACACTGAATAAGTTGGTATCATGATACACTAAGATGCATATAAACCTTAAGCAAACTTCTGTACATCTGTCTTGAATGTTGATCAATTAAGACATTTAATGTTATACCAATGTTAGCTTATACCATACTACAATGAAGCTTTGTAGTATCCAGTCAGGATACAAGTCATTCACAGTTTAGTATCCAACACCACTGAATTTTAGTATCTTGTGGATATTGGGATACTGCAAATTTCAGACCTTGCCTTAAAAGGATGGCCTAATATATTTAGCTCCTGTTCTTTCCTGTGCCAAGGAATTGACACCATATTTGACAAGTAGATTAGGAACCTAATGGTATAAATCTAGTTTAAAGACATATTAAAAATAAATTTGAATTAATAAAAACATTTGTCAATGAGAAATTTTACAATAGCATTGGGCAATTATCATGGTATGCTGATTTATTGCATACAGTTTTTTGCACAATTCTTCACAAGATACAAAAGTTTCAGACAGGTAAAATCTTTCAAAGAAATTGAAAACATACTTTTACAAGAAATATGTTTATGACTTCACTACAAACATAATACTAAATTTGAAGCAACTGAGCATAGAAAGTATTTATAAGTATACTATTATTTACAAGCACTATAAATTCTACATGTCCTATATGTCCTATATGGCGACAGTGCATCACGGCCACTTACGCGTAAAGTTTCTGTTAACAAATTCGTTTTCAGCATGAATCAGTGATTCCTCATTATTTATACGCGCAATATTACTTCCACAAGACGTCCTGTCTCGTTTCTTGATTTACTATTACTGCGGAAGGCCACATATTGTAGCTACAACACGCAAATTTCGTCGACTTTAATCGTCACAAAAACCCGTTTTAAGGCCGATCTTTCACAATCACTATTTGCCCAGTATTACTTTCCCATGTGGAACTGTCTCCTTTCTTCTTGTAATTTCGTTGATTACTATGCCGAGAGGCACAGTACGGCGATTTATTCCAAAATTTTCACTTGAATATGCTCACTCATGGCTGACAACAACATACACACGCGAACAGTTTTTTCGCCGAGAAACGCCCGAAATCAACCCAAATCGGTGACTTTTAACAATATACAAACTCCTTTACATATTTCCAATTAAACTTCAATAATTCCATCGCCCAACACAGCGCAAATTGAAAATACTTCCTTCAAATTGCTTCGACTTACGACGGTCATTGGTGGTCACTCCAAAATGGCCGCCAAATCCAAGACTGGCTTCAGGTATAGAAGCTCGATCCAGGTACTATATTTTCAGATCAGTGGTCCCAATACATCAATAATCAATTCTGCTGCGTCAGCCTTCGAATTTTCACAGCTTAGTCTTACCAGTTTCAATCTTTCGCCTACACTGTATTAATTAATACCAGTAGGTACGTTAGTTAAACACTAATTCTCGCTAGGCATCTTGTCGTAAATTGAATGATACAGTTAAGAAATATAAAAGACTTTCCGTGTTTACATACAGTTATATCAACACGAGTGGAAATTGGGAACACGAGAAATTGTGTGGAAACACGACGCCCGGAGGGCGGAGTGTTTTCACACAATTTCGAGTTTTCCCAATTTCCACGAGTGTTGATATAACTGTATGTAAACACGGAAAGTGTTTTATATTTTTTTTATAATATAGCACTAAGAAATATAAAGTACAACTTTAAAATAATTATTTAAAGAGCGGCTGGAAATTTTCCGTGTTTACATCGAGTTATGTAAACACGGCTCTCAGCCAATCAACGTTGAGAGTTTGCAAATGCTATATTATAATCTACTATATCATTAAATGAAGAGTTATTGATAATTCTCTACTGACCATAGGTATTTTTCAAAATTCGTTTTAATTGAACATTTTCAATTGTACTGAAACCCGATGTGGAATGGAAGGGGGGGGGGGGGGGTAGTGTAATCAAATAATGATCTTCATTAAGACTGTTTCTTTTTGTTGTTTCTTGCTATAAAGGGAAGGCGAATCGTGTTAGAGCATTTTTAACATGTAACTAGCCCCGCATGCCTTATGAATTGCTGTAGCAGAATAATATCTTCAAAGCTTTGGAAAATTAGGATTGATATAACAGCGTTTTTTTCAATCAATTTACACCACGTCAATATCGCATCAACATTCCTAATACGTTAATATAATTAGGAAACAATAGCGCAAAATTGGAGCTTTTACTTCATTCACATTTACTTTTGTTTTAAGTGGGCATAAAAATTTGGCGGATTAGATAATATCATTAGCAGGGCATAAAGTATATCGTAACTTCTCACTAAAAATTATGCAACCTATACGATTTGCCTTCGTAATAAATTGCTGTAAGATTCTCGAGCTCTCCTTCCAAGATTTTCCATAACGTCAATGGTCATGGCTAGGAATGTGGCAATATCAATCTGGCTAGCGCGTTATGTTTGGGATTAAACTTTTAGTATTTTTGATTCTGTAATGTTAGTCGGCAAAATAGCCCACCGTTAAAAAGCTTATTTTGTAAGGATTCCAATGGTGTTAATTTCATTGCCAGGGAGTAAATATTTTGCAAAGGAGATCGTACTCAAAGTGCTCTTGCGACAACTTGCGACAACATAATTAAAATGTGACCGACCTCTTTCTGGTCACAGGTAAATCACACGGTTTTTAAAACAGAAGTTATAATCGACCAAAGGTACTAAATATACAGTATAATTAGTTTACGATAATAATGAATATCAGATTACAAATGTGTTAAAACTCACGGAGATCTGTAAAACAATGTGTTTAGCGATTTCAATGTGTTTAGCGATCGTCCGTTTTGGGTGAGGGGCGCCAAAGATACAGGCGCTCAAAGCCGTCAACCTTTGGCGGTTGATATTCGACGCTGCCGTTCAGAAAGAGTTAATACAGTTTATTTTATAAGCAGTGCTTGATGGCGATCGTAGCGAAATGCCTTCATCTACTACCCTAACTGTGAGTCTATGGCCCTAATTCCATCACAATACACCGGCAGGATGGGATGCGATCGAATTCTAAACAAAGTAATGTAGTTCAATAGTTTCAATTGCCATATTTGTCATGCGAACGTTCGTTTCCACGGGTACAAGTAAGGCGAGGCGTTCAACACTTCGAGGGAGAGTAACAGCTTCACTTATTCCGTAGTAATCTTGCGGATTGTTTCCAACATGGAAGTTCTTGTACGTAACTAAAACACGTCGAACCATACCATTTTCACTGGGGAAGACTTCCTTAACCACGCATTACATTCTTGTCAGCAACAATCACTACATCACCAGATTTGGCGCGCATAATGGCATCCATTTCAATTCACCCATTTCACCCAGAAATTCTTCATTGCTGTTGCACAAGGTGATATCGCGTCTTAGGATACTGATCATAAACACAATGTTAATTGCCATTCACCGGGATTTTTCGATGCTGCACGTCCTAACAATATTCGGAGTGAGCACGTTTAGGTCAGAATCGATCGAAAGTAATGTTCTAATGGGCCTTTCGTTAGGAGGTAAGGACACCGTTAATAATTCAGGCACTGGGAAACGTCGTTTGACCACGGCAAAAACAAGTGCTCTTTTGGCAGCTTTTAAAGGAGACTCAACTGCTCCCTGATCCAAACACCCATGTCAATCCATTTTGTGCACCATTCTTATGGAACTTGCCTCGATCGATTTTCTGCCAAGCTTCTTTGAGGTCTGTTCCACTAATGCGAATCTTCACCCAATTTGTTCGGAGAACGACCACGTGTAAGCCAATCGGCTGTGTTGTTTGAGACATACATGCCCAGCAGGTCTGAATCTCCCCAATTCTGACTCTTTCATATACTTTGAAGTGTGTGCTGGTTTTATTGATCATGCTCAGAACGGTTTCCGAATCGACCAATTGCAATACTCTCTCGAATTCAAACGGCTTGTCGGCTTCGATCACTTTCCACCCTCGTTTGGAGAGCACTGCAGCATTCAATTCCATTTGCGGAGTGGACAACTTATTTATGGGAGCGATTCGGGATTTAGCCACAATCAGTCGACATCAATACAGTCCTTTTTTCAAGATCCATCTGATATAGACAGCATAACCATAGGCTAGGTCACTCCAGTGAACTCTATATATACTGTAACGATAACTGTAGGTAAACATGCCCGTACTTGCCTGAAGCCAAGATGGCGGCCAATAGAAGCTCGTTACTATGGTGATTGTAGGTATAAATGTGCGTGTTTTTTGCGTGGGCCTGTCACGAAGAGTCGGAGCACTGGAGCGAGTTAAAATTTGTTAAAAGTTTTTTTCCAGTTTTTGCACGAAAATACTCATTTTTAGTGATACATAACCTATATATAAGACAAAAATTAAATAAAAAGCTAACATTGATGAAACTTTAGTCCGTATTACTCTTTGTTCTTTTCAAATTCCTCACAGAAAGTCCTGAAAAAACAAAAGTTTGCCGAAGTTGAGATAACTTTGCTATCTATAACAAAATGTTTCTCAAATTTACTTACTCTGAAAGACGACTTTCTCTAGTTTCCCAGAGGCATAAAAAAGCTCGACTGAACAAACAGTACGCTGAAAAATTATATAACTTTCCGATAAAATGATGCAAATTTTTCGTACGGAAAGGCGGAATTTAGTGAATTTCCGCGCAGGGGCCTGGATCATACCTACAAGACGAAGCTTCAAAATTCGAGCCGCAGTTATCGTTCCAGTATATATAGAGTTCACTGGGTCACTCCCATCGCTAATAATTATGAGTCGCGGGCGACCAACGGCATCTTCAGGTCGTAAACGACGAGAAACCCGTGACTGTTCGAGCTTGAACAACGTAGTCCAAAAACGAAGCGATTTAGCAGTGAGGTCGGCTGGAAGCGGTGTATCTCAGTCGAGGTTTCGTGACCTTACCTTTGCTAACAATGTGAAAGGGCATACAAGACCGAGTGGGTCGTAGATTTTCGTCGCCTGCTGAAGCACTGTCCGTTTTGTCAAGACGTCAGGCAAAGACTTTGGCAAATTAATCTATTTAAGATCTGCCCCGGTGCGTATTCCACGCCTTTTCTTGCTGAAATTTACAGTAACTTCATAAAAGATTGTATCCCTTCGAGAATCGCATCCAAGGCCGAGTATACGTAGGTTTGCGTCGGTTCATTCTAGCATACTTAACGATTTACCGCTTTGTTCTCTTTAGTTGTCTTCGCGAAATGTTTCTTGAACAAGACTTGGGCATTCTCCACGAAACTGCCAGCATTTTACTGAAAATCCATCTTTCGCTAGCATGTTCTCCGTTTCTTTCGCAACTTTTAGAGCACAACACAGAGTTGGACGAAAGTCAATAAGATCGTCAACGTAACTTAATTTCTTCAACAATTCAGCAGCTTCCCAGCGGTCCTCTTTGAATCGGTCCGCTATCTTGTAAATTGCTTCCGTAGTGATAGCTGGTGCTGGCGTGTCCCCATATTGACACGTTCAATCATGAAAACATTTGGAGGTCGATCAAGTTCAAGATATCGCCAGAGAAAACGATGCCAATGCTTCTCCAATTATTTCAAGAAGACAGAGTTGAACATTTTTCTGATATCACCAACTACTGCCACTGCTTCTTCTCGCCAACTTAGCAGGATGCCGATCAGATTATCCATGTGACAATCTGGTCCTTTGGCCAAACAGGAATTAAACGTCACTCCCTTATAGATTTGACTGGAGGTAAATACGATGCGAACGGGCGTGGAGTGTGACTTAGGGTTGAGAACTGGCAAGTGAAATATGTAGAACACAGGACCTTTCCACTCCTGGATCTCCTGGGCCGTAAGCTGACGTTCTACTTTGCGCTGTACCATATCATTCATCTGCTCTTTGTATGTGCTTGCCCACTGTTCATCCACAACGGGGTCTTGTCTCTGTGCCAAGCTCTTCACCCTCAATAAACTTTCCAATATGTCTTTCTTCTCGATTATTCGATATTAAATGAATAGTGTTTGTCAAGTTGTAGAGACCTTGATCTTGACCAATCAGCAGACATGGGGCCAGCGATATTGGCATAAATTCCGGTTGTGTATCGAGTTGAACTTTATACGTTTCCACTTTAACTTTCACGTCATGGATCACCTTCACGAGGTTTGAGTCATGCTTAATTCCTTCAATCAGTTCTGGATGAGTGCCCTGAAGACAGATAGCTAACTCACCACTCATTATGCTTAAATTCTCCCCATATCGTGTTCTTGTTGTTTAGGATGTAGACCAAAGAAATCACATCCGAGGAGGACATCGACATGACTTGATCTTCTCTGTAGAGACTCAGAGTCATACTATGGAAATATGTTCTTAAGAACTTCATAATCTAGTTTGCTCACAGAACCGGGGATTTGATCCATTCCATACGTGGTACAGGGATAAATAGGCACCTTGAGAAGTATGGGTTTCTTTAATTCCGTGCAACTGCTTCATCTTTATTTTCCTCTTGAATTTTTTCTTTGCGACTCTTGCATTCGCAAAGTAACTGATGATGTTGACTACTTCCACATGGACAACAATCTTTCTTGGGACAGTTTTGTCTTCTGTGGTTTCCGAAACATTTGAAGCAAGCATCAATCTGTTTCAAGAGTTCATACTTTCCATCCTTCCGGCTGACTGGTAATTTCTGGAACTCTTTACATTGAACAGTGGTATGATTGATAGTGTCTTTTCTGTGAGACGGATAAGCACGCTTGTAATACTTCTTAGGGCTTTGCGTTCCCGCATAATAACCTTGTTGCTTTCCTCCGTCATTCTTGGGAAATTCATTTCTCTTTCTTTTTGACTGAACTTCAGTTATTCGATCAAAAGCTTCTCGTTCACCTCTTGAGAATTTCATGAAGAATTTCGCCTTCTCACTGGAAGTCATGGCTCTGTATTTTCGTTGCCATTCAACCTTCAAATGACAAGGCAACAGTTCGGTGACGAAATCAACATCTCTCATTGTCAGAATGTTCAGGTTTCCTAGCTCTTCCAGTTGACAATAGGCCGATTTAACTTCATCCACAAGTTCTACTAAGCCTTTGTAGTCATCGTCTGACACTGCCTTTAGTTTATGCAAACTTTCTGAAGCCGCCTGGACACTGGCACCAACATATTCGTAATAACTTTCTAACTTCCGCCACATAACATCATAACCTTCAGGCCTTGTAACACACACTGATCTTATTCGTTTGCTTGCTTCGCCCTTTAAGGATCTTTTGAGCTCATGAGATAGGGTTGTCTTGCTTTGATACGCCGTTTCTGCCACCGATTTTCAAAGTGCTTTAAATTTTGATTTGGTACATTTACAGAGGGAATGATACTTATTCCAGGGAGGGTTAGGGTATTGCAATGGTGTTGGTATAAGCTGATCAAAATTTGTTGAGGAAAACCTATTATGGGAAGGTGGAGGGAAGTGAAATGAGGCTGTACTGGTACTTAAATGGTGGGAGAAACTTGCTAGATTGATTGTTGTGGAGCACTAGCACTGGTAGGTACACTTATACCAAGTGAGGTGCAGTGAGACTGGGACTAGTATTAGTATGTTGACTAATGTTATCGGACAGGTTATCGCCATCACTCCCTGGAGTGGTTGGTTCATCTCAGTGTACGTAGTATCTCGATTGACAAAGAACTGATAATACCAGTTCGGATTACTTCGCGTATCTGTAACACTAAAATAAATCTGAAAGTAAAGAAGGGACAAAAGTTACTCACCTGAACTTAATTGAAATACTATAAATAAAAAAACTTTTAAATAATCCTGACCCAGTTAGAATTATCCAGCCACCAAAAAATTTCCTTTCTAATGTGAGGACCATATCTAATAAAGTTGATGATTTGGATTTGGTTCTAAAAATGAATGAAGTAGACCTCGCTGGAATAACAGAGACTTGGTTGAATTTAAGTGTTCCTGATAGCTGTGTAAATATACAGGGCTATAACTTAGTTCGAAACGACCGCGGTGAGAAACGGGGTGGAGGATATTTGTGCATTTGTTAAATCTTCAATCCCTTTCGTGACGCTTCCAAATCTTGGCTGCCCTAACCATGAGTGTTTGTGGGTAAAACTCAGACCTTACCGACTTCCAAGAGAAATTTTATCTATTATTGTTTGTGTGACATACAACCCACCTCTTGCAGATAGTAACGAATTATATGAGTACATGATTGCCTCTTTGGACAACATCTTATTGCAATACCCAGAGCAGGTGTCATCGTTATGGGCGACTTTAATCAGTTTGATACTAACCACTTTGTAGAAATTCATCTCTTAATTTAAGCAAATTGTTAAGAAAGCAACTCGTGGAAACGCGACTTTGGATATAATACTTACCAATATAAAGCGTTGGTATAAAGAACCAGATATTCTTCCCGCTGTTGGCCAATCATATCATGTCAATCATGTTACATCCACTTGATGAACGTTATCGCACCAATACAACTACCAAAATTTGGATGAGAAAACGAAATCCATCAAACATGCAGGCTTCTGGTCGCTTCCTCTCAAATCTAGATTGGAGTGTACTTTCCCAGTTACCTTCTTGTCAAAGTATGTGTGATCTGTTTTATGACATCATACTTATGGACCTGGATACAATTATTCCTGCAAAAGCGGTCAGACTCCACTATAAAGATAAAGCGTGGATGACGCCTGAAATAGAAATGTTTATTTCCAAAAGACAAAAAGCTCTTAGCTTGGGAAATAAGGCTGAATACAATAAACTAAGGAACAAAGTAATCCGTGTCATCAAGCAAGCTAAATTTAATTTTCATGAATCTCAAGTGTGCCATTTAAAAAATTCAAAGCCAAAAAAATGGTGGAGTGCAATAAAAAATTTGGTTGGCTCTTCTTCAAAAGCAGTTTTCAATTCTGCTGAGGTAAATGGAATCATCTTACAAGCAAAAGCACTAGCGCCCGCAGTTAACAATGCATTTATTGCTGCCACCCAACCACCACCTCCCCTACAGAATGTGAAAAAATTCCTATTGAAGAATCCAGGGACCCCTACACTATCTCTGACTTTGCAATTGAATCCCATCTAAAGAAAATTAAATCCAACAAAACACTTGGTCCAGATGGCATACCGAATTGGATTCTCAATACGTTTTCCATGGAGCTCTCATTAAACAGGCACAGGTCCCAAGGGAGTGGAAAGAAGCAAATGTTATTCCAGTCCCAAAGACAACTCCAGTAACAGATATATCCTCGGATCTTCCACCTATATCACTAACTACATTATCAAAAATTATTGAATCGTTCCAATTTCGAAGGATCATGGATGGTATTCATCCGATATTGGATCAAAGACAATTTGGTTCATTAAAAGGATGTTCTCCTGTGGATGCGTTAATTAGCATGTTCCACTGTTGGTTTTCGGAGACAGATGGCAATGGCGAAACTGTACGTGTTTTCCTATTAGATTTTAGTCAGGCATTTGATAGAATCAATCATCAAATCCTCATAAATAAGATGCGATTACTCGGCATTGATAATTCTTTAATTAATTGGGTGATTGACTTTCTCATGCAAAGAAGACCAAGGGTGAAGTTGGGCCCCATGTTATCGGATTGGTCATTTGTAAATGGTGGCCTACAGCAGGGTACAATTCTTGGCCCGCTTCTTTTTCTCGTTATGGTCAACGATTCAGCCATCACTCATAACAACCGATGGAAATATGTTGACGACACTAGTCTCTCGGAAACAATCATTAAAGGTAAACAAAGTCATTTGCAAACTGTTATTGACGATATAGAGAAATGGTGTACAGAGAATGATGTGGTACTTAACCACACCTGAGCTGATCATTTCGTTTGCTAAAGATACACCGAACCTTCATCCACTGTTCGTTGGAAAGCATTGTATTTCCCGGATTTCATCGGCAAAAGTCCTTGGTCTTTTTTTCTCGTCTGATCTCCGCTGTATCTTGCATGTCGAATATACTGTAACATAAGCATCAAAGGGACTTTACTTTCTCCGAGTACTTAAACGAAGCGGAGTTGGAGAGAATTCTCTGATCCAAGTGTTTTTTACATGTATACGGCCTGTCCTTGAATATACATATCAGGTTTGGAATTACTGTGCTCCAGATTATTTAAAAGAAGAGGTTGAAAGAATACAAAAACCCGCTTTACGAATAATATATCCCGGTCTATCATATCGGGAAGCCTTGAAATTTAAAGAAATCCAATCACTTAGTCAAAGAAGAAATGATATATGTATGTTATATTTAAAAAAACTTATTTACCCCGAACACATGTTAACTCGTTCCTGACAGACGTGAGAACTTAGTCAATTATACCGTTCGTAACGATAATCATGTCAATCAAATTGACTGTAAAACTAATAGATTTCGAAATTAATTTTTACCTTTAACTTAGTTTATCTTATAATGACTCATTAAATTAAATTTGATTTCTATAATTCGGATAGTATTAACATTAATTGTTTTTAACATTCCTAAATAGTTTCTTTACTATGTAATTTAAAACTTTTCATGTAGTATATATTATTAAGAGTTGCTTATTATTTGTACTTAAATTTGTAATCAATCCTGTATATTTCAGCTTTTAGCTGCTATTCAGATTGGTAAAAATGTTAACTAAGCCAACACTAGTTGTCAGAGTATGATAGGACTTGGGTTATCAGCAATCAAAGTCGTTACAGGTACAAATTTAGGTGCTGATGTACCAATAGTACTAACAGTACATGTCTCAGTCACTGTAGGTAAGGGGATGTCATTCACCATCCCTTCATTGGTGGGTCCTGTAGGGGTCGGGCTAGTCTGTGTGCCAGGATGGGTCTTAGATAACATGTGAGACCCATTTGATGAAGTAGCATTATTTTGGGAATCATCTACATTAGAGAGTGCAGCAGCTACACCCACAGTATTTACTTGATTTTGACCAGAGGTTGATGGAGCCTTTTCAGAACTTTGACATGCAGATATGTGCAAGTTTATTGCTCTAACTTGATTGTAAATTTGCCCAATGATCTTATAAATTAATTCAGCCTGTAACTGAATATCTGGCTCTGACTGTAAGGACACAATCAAATCATCTAACATTGATTGCAAATCTTGTTTATCTAATTTCAAAGCTTGTTTATTTGGATTTATAGAGTTAATGTTTTTATCAACAACTTCATGCAACTCACCTATTCGACAACCATCTAGCTTTAATGCGATTTTTACGGTTCTGTCGCTTTATTCTTTCTGGTTTCGTCTTGAGCAGTCTTTTGTCGCAAGAACACATCTCTAGCCTCGTCGTAACTCCGTTTTACATTGTTTCTATAGTCACTAATGTCTTCGCCGTTTACTATACGATGTTCAACGTGGTCTTCTTTTAACACGAGCTGTTCAAACTCTTCATTCACAACCCAAAAGTCGTCATAAGTTTTTTCACGTTCAACCATCAAACTTTTCAATATTTCATACTCCGTCTCTCGTTGGGCTGCACCGATAAAACGTCTTGAAGCCAAAGTAACCGCTGTTTTGGCTTTACTTCTCTCTTGTTTCTTGTCTTGGACACTCATTTATGGTATCTACCAATGACAAAACGATAACTACCTTCAAGAAACTTTGAGTATTTGGCTTAAAAAACTCCTTTAAAGTCGGTTTCTTTAATATAGCTCTCAAATGTCACCTCCGATATTTGCGCTCACAAGTGTTTTACTTTAGCGGTATTCATCGCCAAATGATACAGTTGTATGCACCATGTTTTAATGCGCACTACTGAATATTCAAACAATAAAAACTCACAAACAAAATATTTTTAAACTAGTTATCTTTACTTTACAACAACAACCTTATGCGCGTGCGGTAAAACACTGTAGTCCATTACAAACGTTCTTTTCACGTGTTTTTATATCACCGCAGGCTCAAACCTCAAGCAGTACTTGATGGCGCTCGTAGCGAAATGCCTTCATCTACCCAGGGGCGTAGCGATAGGGGGGCGCGGGGGGGGTGCTGGACCCCCCCAATGATACCTCCGTCGGCAAAATTGGATTCTTGTCAAATTTAAGGTTTATAGAATATTAATATGTTATTTCGGAAAAATTGAAAAACGTCGGGAAAATTTTAAGAAAAAGGCGATAAAATGTCGGGAAATGAAAAGGATAATAAAATGCCGGGAAAATGGAAATTAAAAGACGATAGAATGTCGGGAAATGAAAAGGACGATAAAATTGAAAGGTGATAAAATGTCGGGGAAAAGGAAAGGGGCAAAGGGCGACCTAAATTGTAAACTGTTTAGTTACATCTGTCCATTTTGTGTTGTTCAGAACGATCTTATATCGATCTGTATATGTATAAGTCTCATTTAATAATTATATAATAAAATTACCTTGATTTATTATGAAACGATATTTATGAACAAATCATTGACCACGCCCTTTCCACGCCCACTCTGTCGGCAAAATTGTGGCTTGGACCCCCCCAAACACAAAGCCTTCGCTACGCCCCTGCATCTACCCCCCTAACTATGAGTCTATGACCCTAAATCCATCCCAATACAATTTCGTTTGATAATTGTAAAATAATTGTGAACCAAACAGTTTCGGAAAAATGAATGATAAAATATTTAATTATTTCGTTCGTCCGCGTAAAATTATTTTATTTAACAATAAATTCTATTTGTTTTGACAGATAGATATAGATCTGCTCCAGACTCCTTTTTGTTTTCTCTTCTCAACAATGACAACCTACCACCTTTCAAAGCTCTGTTGAAGAATCAGAATGATGCGTACGCAATTGTTTGTTCCAATCGATATGGACCAACATTTGGTGCAGGTCATGACTTGTACATTGCCAACAATGCTGGGTCAAATACCAATTCCTACACAAATTTTGGTCACACTTACCAACCTCCATCAGGTTACACCTACGGCAAAACCAACACACTATCCCTCCTTGCAGGGAGTTATTACTTCACCCCATCGGAAGTTGAAGTGTTATATCTTACCTAGACTTTCGCTCATTCTTCATCATATTAAGATAAATATTATCGAAAAACAAACTTTAGCATAGTAATTTTTAGAAAGGCTCTGCTTTAATTTCCTTTTATTCAACTCTAAATATCATTTTATTAAGGTTTACTCGTTTCTGATCCGTTAAAGACATGAGAAATGTATTTTAATTAATTTAATTTCTTTTAATTTCCTCAGAAATTTCTTTTAAAAGGAGTATTAAGGAAAAAATGTACCACAGCTGCACACATACGGGAAACTCCTTTCGACCAATCAGAGCATTTGTTTCTATGCTCTGGCGTACGACTTTTGAGTTTCGGAAAACAGTAAAAGATGAAACATTTTATGCAAACTGCACAAACGAATCATCCCACGGTTCAGGATTTCTCAAGTTTTGGATTGAAATTGATAAATCAGGAAAAAAAAATCTAAAATTCGTTGCTGCGATAAACGTTTACTCGCTTTGTTCTAAAAATAGATTATTTTAAAAACGCCATGTAACTTTTATAATATCTGTGTTGACTAGCGATACTGGACTTGCTAAAATGTATTAAAAGAAAATTACACTTGTTCTCGAAGTATTAAATGAAAAATCACACTTGCATTTGGCGAAATATTTATAATTCCGCTCGTGCTTACACACTTGCGGTATTAACGACTTTAAGATCTACTAAATCTACGACGTGGACGTGACGAAAAACAGTCGCTATTCTCACAGTTTCAGCTACACGGGTACAAGCTATGGAATCCGGTTGTAAAAAAGTCAGAGACGCGAGAAAAGCAAATTAAAACTGGTTTCCAAACATTAGCGATTGTTTTTTCGTCACGTCCGCGTCCTATATTAGGCATATCTTAAAGTCCCAGTAATAAGTATTACGCCAAACACGCGTACGATTTTTCATTAATGCTACTCGGACCGTGTAATTTCCTATACAAATATACTTAGGAGATTTATATAAATTTCAATTAGAAGTTTAGTAATTAAAACATAATATAACTGACATCATTACTCTCAGAGAGAAAAATAGATGGCATAGAACAGCGCGGAAAGACATAACTTAAACTAATCTGGAAGTTATTTTGATTATTTCACATGGAAATAATTTTCTCTCGCTGCAGTGGAATATACACAACAAAATTAGAAAATGTGTTCAATCAGGGAATATATACTGTATGGAGTAAATAGGACGAAATAGAGGATAGAGTGGCCAACACAATTTTTTTCCAAGAAGATAAGATTCGTGTCTTTAGCATCAAACTGGTTAAATTTTTTAACGTACAAGAACTTGAGAACTGTTCTTGTTGAATTTTCCGGTAATTTAGTCATAAAGACCCGAAGCTTATTTTATAGACGCTGTCTACACCGGTTTCTCACGTTCAACATATTCTCCAATGACGAATTTTTTATTTTTCAATATCATGTGTCTTAACATTAATTGTTTTATCATGCACAAGTATGCTTTCCAATTCCTAAACGCTCAGATAAATATTTCACAAATTTCGTACTAGAAGGACATTTTATTGAAATATTTCAAATTCAACTTTTCCCGTAATCTCCTTTAATTGCAATAATTTTCAGATGTTAGGAAAATGATGACTTGGTCAACGCAACTTGCATATGAAATAGATTAACACTAAATTATATGTTTGGCTAACATTGGGTTGATTACCTCAGAAATATACATTTTTTTGCATGTATGCAGACAGCTAATTTTAATTTTAATTTAAATGACTTGAAAGATTGCAGAATCTGAGATTCACTGAAACAGGAAGTACTCGTTTTTGCACGACCTTGACTCCCCTACTTCAAAAAAATGTGTAAACATCTTGTAAATATAGAAAATATCACAGGACGAAAAACATGATGTGCAATAAATTTTATTTGCTGGATATTTGGCAATTTCTTGTAAGGAAACATACCATATTTGCAAAGAAGGAAAGGCTGTTCAAACGCTTACACGTTTGTACACGAATTGGTTCACCATAATTCTTGCTGCCATTAAATTCGTAAATGTGTGTGCCATTTTCAAATAATTATTTGGCAGTTATACAATGGTTGCAATCTATTCCACTTGCGCCTTTGTCAACTCTCCATTGGTCAGAAACATAACAGCAAATCTATTTTTTGTCCTGTGTTTTGTAGGAATGATAGTTTCATGATAAAATTTCAAAAATAATTGCACTGCATGCTCTCATCTGTATTGAGAAAATCAATACATATAGATCGTACTATATAGTATTATCAGGTTAACTCCATAACTTGTATCTAATATATATACTCAATCGTCATTGGACGTTTAGTTATTTTTGGTCTAGATGAAGATGAATGTAATTTTTCTGTATTAGGCGCAAAATATATAATAATTACACAAGTCTGTTACGCTCATGCGCAGATCTACTAAACATTTACAAAATTACGTTTGGCGGTCAGTTAAAACTAATTGCGAAATTATAATAGGTTAAAAATTGCAAAGGCATGTTTCCATATAAAAACCATATTTGGTCGACCTTCGATACGTGCATGGCATTGTTTATTTTACATTGTCTGAGCTTCATATTCACCACCGTTTTTTATTTGACAAACCTAATGTATTGTGGCTTCTCTTTTCATCGCATTTCTCGATTTTGTATAAAATTTTGAGCTTCACCAGCTATATATTACCAATTCAGACAATGGAATGGACTTGATTGCCGCAAACAATTATGACATACATATTCAGCATAGCTTAATGCGCTTTTATTATAATGAAATTAAGAATGTAAAATTAACCTACGTTTTACTCTTTCGTTCTGTAATATCCTTCACTTAAGCTGAGCACTCGCACAGATATATGCACCAATTTAGCACTTGATGTATTGAATTTAAAATAAACGTGTTAAAATTCATTATGTATGTTTTAATGCAAAGAGTATTTCAATTATTAAATTTCATGCAGGTTCTTGTAAATCATTGCAAAGAATGGAGAGTAGCCATAAGATATCCAGGGTCTTCGCTTTCCTCCAGCTCAAGATATCAGGTAGCTTATTGGTGACATCTATACGGAGTTAACAAAATCACCAAACTTGCACAGAATAGTTACAGCAATTCCTGTTACGCTAACAAAATATAACGGATATACTTACGAAAAAAATATCACTTTGTTTGCCTTTGAATATCAAAACATACTGTAATTTTCCTTTTCTCTCTCGAACGATTTTTATTATTATAATTCATCATTGTCTACGCTGACTAAAATTTCGGACGCTTGCTTAAATATTGATTTAAAGCGTATAATTATATAATTTTCCCTTATCATATAATTATAGTGATCAGTTTTACCAAATAATACCTTTCCTGTATCAATGTGAAGAAAAAATAAACTGCCATGCAATCCCACTTTCATGCATAAGTGCTCTTTCAATTTTCAGACATTCGGCCAAATGGATGTCGCCTATACCCGCATGACATTCGGCAGTGCAAGTTTTGGACAAACGTCAAGCTTCGTATCAGCTGCACTGACACAAGAAAATATCGTTTCACAGCTCAAGGCATGATTTTTACTGGCGAGAAAAAGATAAATCTCAATTTGCGTAACGTACGACAACATGCTAAAATTGAATTACCGGCCTCTTATGATAAACCCCGCGGTATATTTATCCAGTGGCGTTGCAAGATTGGGAAAAGTAGTCTGCATGGTTTGAACACCCAATATTTTCTCCTCAAATATGGAAAACTAAAAATATCTCCCTCACTCCACCCCGTGGTGACGCCAGGGATTTTTTGACAGTATACTGTATAAAAATACATAGCAAATCCGATAGGCGGTCTTTCGCCTCCTGCTCTGGTCTTTCGCCAGTGTTTACATTGGATCTGATGCGGATTGTCTCGACAAACAAAGTATCTGAGCTTTGAACACAGAGTTATAATTCAGGCTGGATAGTCTGCACATTTGCGTTTTTTATGGGAAATAGCGTGCCCAGTTATATAGAGATCCCGGATCAGTCCAGAACTCGCTCATGCAGGGGATCAAACAAGTTTCTCATATATATACATCAGATCAAAATTCAACATCAAACGCCTGTTTGTGGAGAACGAGCAAGCCCGGGAACATCTACTCTCTGTATGCAGTCCCAAAAGCGATTCCAAACGTGAAATAATTTAGTTTTATTTAGATAGTTTTATTTAGTTCATTTAGATAGGCCTGCTCTGGGATCTTAACGCGCCTTAAATTGCCCTAACTCCCCTTAAATTGCGGCTAAAAATTGGCTACGTTACTCTTAAATCGCCTAAACTCCCACTAAATCGCCTAAACTCGCCAATTAAATTTAAATGCTGAAAATAGTAAATACTTTATACAGTGTAAACACCCTTTCCCCAGGAAGGGGGGGGGGTTCTGGTTGTTTATTTCAGACAAGATTGGGAGGGGGATTATCGGAGGGGGCTTGCTGGAGACAGGGGGCTTAACCAAAACACAATAAGTTACATGCTTATTGATAGTAGCCTAAACACAGTATGCATTAGTCATTGGAAAGCCCCGCACCCCCCTACCCGGGGGACATCTCCCGTTATACGTGGCATTCTTACTAGTAAACATGACTAAAGTGCCCCGCTACCCGGGTACCAAAAATGAAGGCTACCATAGTAAATTAATTAGTAAATTTCAACAAACTATTTCGAAAATTGCTCCAATTTTGGCTTTTTGAGGGCAAACATGCAATCCAGAGTTTGTCAAAACTTTTCCAAAACTTTGCCAAAGTAGGTAAATATTTGCACTTTGTCTGTTAGTTGTATCTTGCAATGTATATAAAGTCAATACATTATCCAGTAAAAGCTACTTTTAGTAAAACAATGTCTATAGTGTATAGGTAAATGTCCATGAACAAGGCTTAATAATACATCTCGAATAGGAAAATACCCGCTGATTCTGCCCATAATCCCTGGTCATCATGATACATAGGTACAGAGGCATATAACAGATAGTCTAATCTGCAAATAAATCCCGCTATTTCCTTGCATGTCCCGGATAGGGGGGTGCGGGGCTTTACAATAACTGGTGCATAAGTTACATACTATCAAGCATAGGTATGTAATATGACATAGGAACCCTTATAATTAATGTCCTCATTCAGAGAATGTGGAAAATGTACGGCGAAATTGAGGATGGAGTAACAAAAACAGTTCCTCACAAGACCAAATGTTCTTAATAACACCTGTCTTAAAATCAATCGCTTTACCAGAAGCATGATATCCTGTTGTTAAACGCTAGGGTATATACTTCAACGACAAATTTCGTTATTGACATATTTCAAATTCAACTTTTCCCGTGGTCTTCTTCAGTTACAAACAAAATTTTGGGCTGTTAAAAAAGGATGACTTATGGTGAAAGCAACCTGTAAAAGATATACTAAAACTATATAGATAATTAGAGTTGCTGTTAAAACATGATGCATAACTGCATGTATGGCAGTTAATTTCAATTTGCAAAACCTGAAAGATTCATAACAGCGAATTCTGTGTTTTTGCATGACCTTAATTTCCCGACTTGCAAAAAGTTGTAAATAGCTTGTAAATATTGAAAATTAAATTACGGAGAACGAGAAACATGGTAAGCTGAATGTTTGGCAACTTTTTCCTAAAATGAAATATACTGTATTTGCAAAGGTACACAATAATTATGTTGGTATTGTCAGCAATATCTTAAGATTGTAAATGTACGTGTTATTTGCGAAATATTTTTAGTCAACTGCCATGGCCTTGGAAAGTATACAATGGTTGCAAATATTTTCCACTTACATCTTTATCAACTCTGCAGCAGTAACAATCACAACAGCAAATCTATTTTTTTCGTCCTGTTAATATATTAATGGTAAAATTTGAATATATTCGCACTGCATGTTCTCCTGCATTGAGTATTATCGGCACATGTAGACTGCATTGTAATTTCATTGTCAGGTTCAATCGTCATTGGACGTTTAGTTCTTTGTTGATTGAATATAATTCTTGTGTATAATTGGTTGCTAACTATTATTATTATTAAATGGGAGTCATGTCTGTTCTACTTGTGCGCTGGTCAATATAAAAACATTTACAAAATTTCATTTTCGTCGTACATTTCATCACACATGCCACACATGACCGGCATGAATTTTCGATATTCAACACCAAAACCTGCATATCGCTGGTCAGTTGAGATTTATTGCCGTTCAATTGCCAATTTATAATAGGTTAAAAATTGCAAACGCATGTTTGTTCATAACAATTAAAAGTCGTACATATTCAGAGGCACTTGTCGACTTTCGAGGGTAGGTTCTTTATGTAGCCCTACACCAATTTAACCCTAACCCCCACCCTAACCAACCGGAATCCTGACCCTATGGGCTGTATGTTATCACAGTCTATAATTGGTGAAGGGCTATTTATTTATTATTATTATTACTATTAATTTATATTGCGCATAAATCAATGAAAGTACATTTTCCAATGCGCATTACAAGAATTAAAAGAACAACATTATATACATATTATAAAATTTATTAATTCCCATATTCCTAAAAACTATAGTCTAAATTTCAAACGAAAGCTTTCTTAAATAAAAATGTCTTCAGAGTCATCAAAGACTTATTAAATATATCAAATGGAGGCGCACATTCGCAGCGACCCAGGTAAAGCGTTCCATAACTTGGGTGCTGCATATATACAAAAGCCCTATCACCCAATTTAGCATAGGACAGCGCCGATCGATGGAGGGGCCAACATCAGGCTGTTGTTAGTCCGCAAGTTATATCTGATGAACTACATAAAGAATCATCCTTTCGATACGTGACATTGTTCATTTTCCCCTTGTGTTAGCATCACTTCGTACAATGTTCTAAGCCTATCAAACCATACCTTAATGACAGCGCATTTCTCGCGGTAAGTGCTTTTCTTACGAATTAAGGCAGCGGAACGGACTTGACAGTCTCTTTATATAATGAAATTAGGAAGGTTAAGTTAAAGAACATTTTACTATTTGTTTCTCTGACATACCTGAAGTATATATGCATGAATTTGGCACTTAATGTAATGAATGTAAAATAAATATGTTAAAATTCATTTTGTATTTTTATAGATTTTTAAGTTTAGATATTTAAGATTTTTAAGTTTTTTAAGTTTTTAAGTTTAGATATAGGTAATGAGAACCATAATGGTGGTGTATCAAACACGAGTGTAACAACAGTCCCTGAGTAAGCTGTGAAATAGTAAAAATTAAGTGTGAAATATGATCATGTATTGGCCACATGTTGGTCGCAAAATTTATTGTCATATGTAAAAACTATAAAAGTTAAATGTTTATATGAATGTAAACCTAAAAAAATGAGAGTATGTGAGAAGTAAAAATTAAAGGTTGAGCTTGTAGCGTATGTAAGGTTTATGTGTGTTTTATAAATGTAAATTGTGGTGCATAAAAAATTTTTAAGTTTAGATATAGGTAATGAGAACCATAATGGTGGTGTATCAAACACGAGTGTAACAACAGTCCCTGAGTAAGCTGTGAAATAGTAAAAATTAAGTGTGAAATATGATCATGTATTGGCCACATGTTGGTCGCAAAATTTATTGTCATATGTAAAAAACTATAAAAGTTAAATGTTTATATGAATGTAAACCTAAAAAAATGAGAGTATGTGAGAAGTAAAAATTAAAGGTTGAGCTTGTAGCGTATGTAAGGTTTATGTGTGTTTTATAAATGTAAATTGTGGTGCATAAAAAATTGTGTGCCCCAGGCTCATACGAGACTGGTCACGCTGTACTGAAAAGCTTGTATAGAGGCATGTAATTATTAGGTAAAGAGAAGAAGGAAATATATATGTATGTATTTCAGAATCCCCGTACGCGTTTCGTCCCTCATGGACTCATCAGCGGGGATGAGGGTTGGCACATGTTTGAGAAAGATAGAAGAATGAAACTTGAAAGGCAAACAAAATTAATATATGTACGATATAAAAGTTGTAGTGTCATACCAAACTCGTTGTTGTTCTTGTTTAAACCGATGCGACGGGCCATTGTTGAGACTTGTGAGCTCGAGAAAACAAAATGTAGTTGCGAGAGCGCTTGTAGGGAACAGTCTTGCTGCGACTACTGTGGCAGAAAGGGCCGAATACTGAATTTGCGTTAGTATAAATTGCGTGTGTTCTGTCATGCGCATTAGGGCTGTAATTATAATATGTGGATAGTTGGGGTAAAGAGAGGATAACGATTGTGATGGGGGGATGAATTGGTGTATGGATCAGGAAGTTAGAAGTACTTCATGTAGTGTTTGTAGTTTAGTAATTCTGTGTATCGGTTGTTTATTTCTTGTGTGACGTTCCAAATGTGGATTTGTGTACTGGAATGGTGTGGTTAATATCAAGAGAAAATAGTCTCAGGTTAATTCAACCTCATTATGTCAAGGACAGAAGTAAAATTATTTCTTGTAAAAGTCGACGTAGTTGGTAAGTGTGTCAATGTGTATGTACGCAAGAAAAATTTACAACAGTTGGTTAAGAAATATTGAAATTGATAATGTTATTTTTACATTGGTAAAATGTGCACCCATGGTGAGACTAAGTGTAACTAATTGCATAGGTGTTCCCATTGAACATACAAGACGTGGGACCTATGGTAATTAATTGTGCTGAAATTATTGAATATAAGTTATGCTACACAATTGTGATATGTCCTCTTGAATTGGCTATGTTATGTACAATTTTGTGTGAATATATGAATATAATGAAATTTTCATTAGGTGTTCATATTAAATACTATTGGTTTCCAAGCGAATTATTTTGTGTGTGGTAGATCTTGACAATTGGTATATCCATATATGTGTGATTGATTTGTACAAGTACAGTAGTGTCTAAGAGGCCATTAGAGTTCTTATTCATTTCTGCATCCATTGTGAACTTGTTGAGGTGTTATCGGATTCTTTACACGGTTCAAGTGATTAGAGGCATGTGGTGAAAGGGTTTAATACTCTCGAGTTTCTTGTGAGTGATTCTTTATTATCATCCAGTGTGTCCATTGTGTGTGTTTTAGCATGTCTGTATCACTTCTTGCAAGATTGGATTTTTGGGGGTAATTGGGTATGTAGATGGTAATATATGGGTATTTAACCAATGGTCAATGGTGTGTTAGGTTAGTCAAGTATAGTGTATTCAAATTATTTTGTGTTATTATTAGTCTTGAGTTTTGCTGTTACCAGTGTGTCCTTGAGATTTCTGTTTCTTTGATATGCTACAATTGGAGGTTCTAGCCATAGAATTCGCAATGTAGGATCATTTTCAATAATGCTCCAGTGTTTGCGTAGTATTTGAGCAATGTATTTAGTATTGTTGTTGTATGGTATTGTGAAGATAGGGCTGTTGTTTGTTTTAGGGGTATGGTCTTTGTTAAGTAATTCATGTTGGGTAAATTGTAATGCTTTGTTGAAATTCGCTATTATGTTGTCATGTCTATACCCACGGTGGATCAGTCCAATGAGTAGCTGGTCTAGTCGTTGTTTTAGTTTGTCGTTGTCAGTGATAATACGTCTGTATCGTAGTGACTGGCTGTAAATAACGGCATTCCTGCATGCTTGAGGATGGAATGAGTTTTGGTGTAATAGGAGGGTTCTGTCTGTTGGTTTAATGTATAGATCTGATTCAAGTTTATTATTGGAGAATAAATCGTGACTCTTTGATCTCGATGTATAACTGCTTTGATATTGATTATTTCAAGATGGCAGACTACTAAAGGCTAGCCTGCGTGGCCGGCCCTCGTTGCAGAGACGTAGCCAGGTTTTTCAGTCAAGGGGGGCCGAAAACGTAAAATATAACCAGCATGCCCGACGGCGACCCACATTTTGCACGTGTTGCACTTCGGTCACTCTTCGGAAATCAACGGAAGAATTCGTAATATTGTAGCCACTGATCTATCTATAACTGATCAATACATATAAGCATCAAATCGAAGCCATTGTCATTGAATCAATGCTGAAATACGCCCAAATTCTCAAAACATCATGTAGGAAAAGTAAAATATAATATTTGCATGACGTATCGGCGTGATAAAAATAATAAAAATGTTTTGCTAGTCAGAATTTTACCAAGGGGGGCCGAGAATGTCGCCCCTCTAACTACGTCTCTGCCTCGTTGGAGGGGAAAAGAAGAACAGGGAAAGAGGGCCTGCAAGAAAACTCAGCTTTCATGACTAAACGCCCTAATAAAGGCTGATTAAAATTGACCAATACAAATGCAGCTGGACTATAGGGGAAACCCCAAACCGAAGGAAATGAGTTCGCTTGTGCATAAACATGTCAATCAAGACGAATAAATGTAATAATATATTCCTGTGTGCGTAAACATGTCAATTAATTATTGGTGTTGACCAATCAAATTCTACGTTCAAAAATTGAACGGCGTTTAGTCATGAAAGCTGGGTTTTCTTGCAGGCCCTCATTCCCTGTTCTTCTTTTCCCCTCGAACGAGTGCCGGCCACGCAGGCTAACTAAAGGCGAGCATATATGTATTCCACTGTTTTGGGTGGCGTAATCCTGGGTTTCATCGAAGTGCCGTTTTTGCAGAATGCTGCATAACCCTACCAATAATATCTAAGGAGTGCTCTACCACGCTCTAATATTGGCCAATTGACTATTAATTTTGTCAAAATACATGTACAATACTTACGATCAGAGAACGTTTGAACCATAAATATCTTAGGATATCACGCAGTATCTTGAAAAAAGCTTAAAGAAATAAATGTGTTTTAACACTAAACGAGGAAGGTCACGACGATGGCCCGAGTGCAGAGGAGGTTGGACAGCAGACCGCAAAGCATCATGGGTAAAGAGCGTATGTTTCCACGTGCGGCCTCATTTATGCGTTAACTGCCGTGAAGTCAACATCTCTGGCCATAGCAAATTCTGCGAAAATGGACGCTATTGATACAGAGACTCAATGCCATCATTATGGATGTGTTTAGTGTTTGTGTATCGATGTATAACAAGGCTCTTTGAGTCCGTTTAATGGATTTATTTGTGCAGAAATCTCAAAGGCTGCATGTGATCAGCTGGTCTTGTGGTCAATACAAAAATGTTCATGTGTTGAAAATTCTATATGTAATTTGTGGACCCTTTGTTCAGTGTTGCACGTGTTGCATTTTATATACTTAATTAAGTAAATGTTTCATAAGCTGACCCACTGCCTGGATCTTCTGTATTTGTAATGTACATTGTGCAACTAGTGAGGAGTGTAGTACAGACAGTTAACTAAATATTTATTGGCCAGATTGATTCTGCTGGCATCAAAGGATTCGACTTTTAACATATATTTAGTTATTTATTTATCCCAATAGCACATTGTGACAACCCGCATATTGGGGTTGTCAAAGAACTTCTATATACTTTTGCAACATAAATTACTGGTGAAATGTAGACAAAACAAACTTTACAGTAATATACAGTTCCATTTTTATGCATATTCTCTACATATATAAAGAAATATTAAAGAAAGCAAATATTCACCAAGAAGGCAAATTAACAATACAATGATAGAATTCTACCCAAAATACAAATCTGTAAATAAACAACAAATTTTATTTCTAAAATTTTCTTCTAAAACTCAGCACTTATTTTAAACAGTAAAGTCCACTTCTTCAGAAAAAAACGAGCAATCACTGCGTCAATTGTCGAAATTCGAGGTGTTCAACTTCAAAGATTGTTGACAGAAATGGCATCGGATTAATACAATATGACGACGTACAGCCTACATAAAAGATCAAAATAACGTTTACCTTACAAAATACTGCTCACATAGGTAGATCAATAGTTATTGAAATAGCATGGATGCATTCCAGGAAAAAAATTGAATAACAATGACAAAATATTCGATATTTGCGAGTCGAGTGGGCCGTCAGACAACAAAATTGCAGACAGAGCCAGACACTAGCCCAGATATAAAATCGCTAAACAACACACAAATAACTCCTAAATCTCCTAAAATTTATTCAAAAGTACTTTAACGCTTACTCTAAAGAATAACGCTCTTTATATTAAAGAAGTTTCAAGATTCATTCGGAAAAACAAGCTTTGGTGGCTCAATATCTTCCTAAACTATTAGACGCCATTTTGGCAAACGTCGAAATGACTATGGTCACTTCAATGCCTAATATCTCGAAAACTACCAGGGGATCACCGGGATCATTCCAGCAGATTTAAAGTTTATACATTTGTCTTCATCTTTATACAAAAATTACGAAAATCGAACCATGGAAATTCTAGATACTTTAGTTTGAGAATTGTAAACAGACGCGGACTTAAGTCAACACGTCGCGAAGACACGACTAACTTCAATCATTAAAACAAACAAAAACACGTTTCATAATTTCTAAAATATCCATCAAAAACTGATCAAGCAAATACGTTTAAACATATAATTCATTGATATTACAAAAAATATATATGTTCCGTATTTATGAGACCAATGCAAATTTGACAGCCACTTGCTTCTTGCGAGCGCTGAGAAAAATATCATGTGACAGCTGTCCAACCTCCTCTGGCCCGAGTGCATGACGAATAATATATAGACTTTCTGGCATGAAAAATATACCGCATGCATGCACCTGGTTCTGGGTTCACGTGCAGCGAAAAGCGGCAATGACGTTTGCAGCTCGCCTCTCCAACTTAGTACGTGGAAAATAATAATAAAAGTCGAGTTGTTCCAAGTCTAAATAATATACTGACAAAGGGAGGAAACTTTTAAAGAGTAAGTATCATGGAAATAATCCATGAAGTATCATGGAAGTGTTTTGACTTCACGCCTTTCGGACTCTGCAAAAAAGTTGGCCGACTTTTTAAACTACATGGACAAGATTGATCGTTTTCGTAGTTTTGACAAGAAACTACTGCTAAGAATTCGCCAGCAAATATTGAACGGTCTAGCGTACTTGCATGGAAAGGAAACCGCGCACCGTGATTTAAAATAAAAAAAACACCTTGGTCAGCAACCAGCACTACTGCCGTTTATCCCACGAAGAAAAGACGAAGATCTTTTACCAAAATGTTTTTGGATTTCAAAGCTGGACCGTTCGATATTTGGTGACCAATTCTTAGCAGGAATTTCTCGTCAAAACTACGAAAACAATCAATCTTGTGCATGTAATTTAAAATGTCGGCCAAGTTGCAAACTTCTTTGGAGAGTCCGAACGGCGCGAAGTCAAAGCACATGTATTCTAGCGTTATTAAAACCGGTGAATTAGAGAACTCTTAAATGCAACAACGTTCTTCTGTGTTTCAAGACTTTATCAGTTTCGCCTCTTTCCTAATACAGTATTCGTTGTTCGCTGCCTCGCTTGACACTTTCCTCACGACAACTATCTCTTCCCGAAACTTCCCTCTAAAACCTACCTTTTTCTCTCCTACCTTTTCAAGCTCAAATAACTCCAGGTCGTCGTTCGACTGGCATACAAACGACTTAAGCGATAGTGTAGGTAATTTAAAGAATATTTTGTACAACCACGAGGTTCTTTTGTTGGTCGCCAAAGTTTCGCTATTCTGTGGTTTTGCCAAGAAATAATAGTGTCTCCAATTTCCAAAATTGAAATTTCCCTATTTCTTATGGTCCTTTTACTCCGGTACCCGCTACCCGCTACCCGTTACCCGGTATCTGCTACCCGTATACCGGTACCCGCGTTTTTCCACTTTGTCCAATCAAACTTTTATTTATAAATGTCAATTTCCGTTTAAATATTAAGTAGGTACATAATAAAATTTATCATCTCAGCGGAGTAAACATGAAAGAGGCTTGCTTTGATCAATATCTTGGGTTTCAAGATGCTAATCTCCGGATTTTTTATCTATATAATTCTGAAAGCGTGAGTTGGTGTTGGTTTTTGTTTTCATTTATGTGCTGCTGCTAAATATTAAAACCTGCTGTTGCAAACATAGGCGAACGAGACAGGTGAACGGGAAGCCAACTACCCACCCCCTCCCCTCAAAAATTTGAAAAAATACGAAACTCGGAATATACGGAGAAAGATCGATAAAATTCGGGCAAATTTATCTAAAAAAGAGTTAAATTCAGGTTCAGTGTAAATATTAATTTTCTTACGAAACACACATTGCTTCGTTTATACAAGCTCGATTATCTGCGAGTATAATCGTAGAAATTATGTGTTTACAATAGACTGGCTATCATATTGAAGTTCAACGCGCTGAAAATGTTATGTTAACATACAAATTTAAAAAAACACAGACAAGAATGCAATTTAACAATTTCAAATTTGTGACCAGTGATTATTAATGCAGGGAGCGACAGTTCAACAAGAATGGGTCAATTACATCAGTCAGTTTCGTCTTGTGTTTCCATAATACGTTATATAACTGCCCTCAAGTACAGAAAATGTAGTTTATGAGGCAAACGGATTTTCCCAGCTGGATACCAGGTTTACACCACCAACAAAGAACACCAGCTGCAATCCTGGATAAAACATCTGCGACACTACCAAATATTGGACTAACTTTTCTTAATATAAACGCAAATTCTTACCCCCACTATTCAATGTTGTTTATAATTTAAGAACACAGTTAAAGCATTTGTAGTAAGTCCAACATTATTTTCTTTGGAGGGAGGGCGAATTCATGGGGAGTTAATGAATAGATTATTGTAGTTGTGTAATAAGAAAAGTCAAAGTTATAAAAGAGTATCGTTGGTGATTCTGGTTAGGATTGTAGTCTAATTTCTTAGAGTACACATTTTTTGGCATGCAAAAATTTCGGTCTGATATCAGCAAGAAGTTTCAGGAAAACTAAGGAATTTCAGAAGTCGTACCATGGAATTCTTGAATTTGGCTGGGGAGGGCGGCAGCCTCCCGGTTTAGTCAGAAATATTAATTAGTCTGGCAATTTGTACTTCAAGAGTCGGGCAATCTTCCTGTTTACCTGAAATCAATTTGGTCTTTCCAACAAACAATGAAACAAATATTATTCGATAAACAATGAAACTAATATTTTCTCTTCGTTCCTCAGCCGCTCCATGCACAAAATCTCACCCCAAAACGCCGGAAATGGCATTTTAGAGACTCTACTTTTTAATTCGCTCGGCCAATCAACGTGAGGCTAGTTGAACATGATTGGCTTGAAAAATTTTAAAAACCTGTCAAATCAAATGATCTTGACAAATATTAGACATGCAGGGTACAGTATTAGACCGTTAGAGTCATAAAATTGAAAACCCGGTGAATATTTCACTCGCAATAGGCTGTTTTGTTTTACTTTGAGAAATAGTCAACTTAATATCGTGAAACTTTTTGAAGGAATTTTCAATACTTTTAAAGGAAATTTCGATCAAAATCACCACAAAAAAAGGAAATATTCATTTTGGATAGTGGAAGCACTGTCAGAGTCATCAGTCATGTGACTCATATTGGGAACGCCAAATGCCCAAAAGAAAATATGTTGTTTTATGTGGTCAAAATAATCTCTTAATTTCATTATTCTGGTGAATTTGAAAGATGTTTTGCTTTCTGCAATAGACAAAGGTAATACTGTGTATTAATTTGTTTTTATATATTTCTCCTAGTGCGTTTAAGATTGTGTAATTTTCAAATATATTTCGATGTCTGGATCACAAATTATCATACAGATTTGTATAAAAGTATCAATAAAATGGTAATATTAGTAAATATATATGAACTCTTTGACATTTAGTGATACACTGCAATATAGCATAGTTATTAGTCAGTACAATCTAGTGCTGACATATGGCATATGCATGACAGTGCATTTAATGAGTGGTGTGACATACCTATACACAATACAGTACTGCACAATTCATGCATGTTAATTAAATCATTCGAGATAACATGTACCTCCAACATGTAACAAAGTACCTCCACATTTTAGACAAGGAGAACAATAATTTACTACATAAATTTACATTTCTAGTGGCAGTCCGTATGAAATCTTGTATTTTTATGTGCCAGACAGTCATGTGGAAATTTTTCGTGTGTGCACCAAAACACTCAAATTATTCTACAATGTTTAAGCCAGTTTCAACGATTAACATCATCTAATATTTTTGTGCCCCAAGTAACAAACTTCCAGCACTTTTAACATTTTTGTGCACCGATTGTTGCGCTAGCCAACACACTTGTGCACCGAACATGTGAAGGTTCCAGCTCTTTCTTTCCATACTGGGTGGCAGTGGTGTAGAACTAAATTCATAAGTAGGGGGACTGTCTAGACAAGAATGTTACAAAACGTGAAAACATCTGTGTATTCTCAGTTCCGACTTTGGTATAAAACTACAGCAAAAACAATCCAAACTGCAGTGAAAACATTGTAAAAATAAAGAAATTCCATAGATTATCTGTTCTATTGAACATCATCACTTTGAAGTCGTACCGAAATATGAGTGTGTGACTTCAACCCGGAACACAGAATGGATTAGGTCATAAGTAACCCTCATAAGTAATCCCATGGCCGCATGTTTATACAATATTCATGCCTGAAATAGTCCTAAGTGATTATTATATATGTTCTAGCATTCTTGTAAAAAAAGAAGGATGGCTCAGCCCCCCATACCCTGAGGAAGGAGAGCCCACTCCCAGGTGTCCTCCCTCTTCTACACCACTGTCTAGTGGGGCTATCTCCACCCCTTACTTCTGGAATGTTACTGTAAAATACAGATTGTGGTTTGGGAGATTTTTTTGTTTGAGCTCAAGGTGTAGTCCAGTAGCCCGCCCTTGTTGTAGTGGAGAAGACAAACAGGGAGGGAGGGCATGCCTTCACCTTTCCTGATTAAATGCTGTTCAATTTTTGAATGAAGAATTTTATTGGTCAACACCAATAATTAATTGACATATTTATGGATGTATTATCATATACGAAGTTGTTATTTGTCAGGTCACGTAAATCCTTAAGCTTTGGGTATTTGTCTGTGAATTACTGTAAGTTGATCAGCTCATTCAAATGGTCAGGTAGTTTTAGACCTGAACCTTGCCCCCTCTCAACCCCTTCATTACCCCAACCAAGCAGGCAACCTATTTGAAGGAACTCACATTTTTCTCCCCTTTTCTAAGCTGGGATTCGAACCTGCATGCAAGCACTCACAAGGTGGATGCCATAAGCACTTGACTACTGAGGATTAATTTGCTTGAAAATTATTGAAATTTATGATATGATTTTCAGATCATCATATGTTGAAAGAACGAGGAAAATAGTTGTGCTGGACAAATAGCATTTTCATATTACAGTGAGTAGTAACCTGTCGCAGAAAAATACCCATTACATATAAACTACTTACTAACTGAGAGTGAGGGGTGTACAGGAAAAACGGAGGTCTTGCTGAACAAGACCGAGGTTCAATATTTTTCCTTACAGGCCGAACGGTTGAGGTTAGTAAGTTGTTTATTATATGGCAATTAATTAATTTAGCTTTTATTTGTAAAAGTTGAAAACATTTGCAGAGTTGGTCACACAAAAGCAAAGATCAACATACAACACATTTTTATAAAATATTGACTCCACAGATATAGAGATATTTAATAATTTAAGTGGCAGTACCCTACCACTGACCAGTAAAATACTCTGGCGTTAGACAGAGTAAAATAGTAAAGTAGGGCGTATCTGGATGCCTTTCCAGCTAATGCGTTAACAAGAGACACTGGCAGATAGTTTTGTTAGCCCATTAACTGGCAGTACCCTACCACTGACAAGAAAAATTGCTGGCGTTAGACAGAGTAAAATACTAAGCTAATTGGTTAATAACAATTTTTCGAAAATCGCTGAAAACAACTCGGAAAAAAAGCTGCTAGTTCAATTCACTTCATAAGTCATTTTTCGTTATTATCTAAAAGTACCTAAGACAGCTAGTGTGTCGCTGATTTAAAGTTATACTTTTTTTCAAATGTTTTATAAAAATTTAAAATTCCTTCTGGCTTGTTACAAGTGAACTAATTTGTAGCCCTTCGTATATACTCAAAACACAAACAATTCTCAGCGACTACAGTTGCAGAGTCTAAAAAATGTGTGAAATTTACCTTATTTTTCGATTTAAGCAAACCAAACTTGATCATAGACATAGGATGCTAACCATGCTTCATTTCCTTTTTTGTGTTCGTAGTTGTTATTTTCTGTCTTTTTCAAGTATTTTAAAAGACTTTTGGAGATTTTTCTTGTCAGAAAATCGGCTTTTCGTTTCAAGGCAATACAAATTACGGGAAAATCCTGCCGTGTTAGTGACAAATTGTGAGATTTACCAATTGAAAACAAACGCTTGCCTTATAATAATGTATTATATTCTTTGTCTTGATTGACATACAGTATTTACACACAAGGGAATACATTTTGTTCGGGCCCAGACCACGGAGGAAATTGCAAGTTAACCCCCTTCTCCCCTTTGGATGTCCTAGTACATTTTACTATAATCAAAGGTGAATTTTCCCCTCCTCTTCGATCCCGATGCCAGAATTTTTTTCTGTGGGGGAAAACCCCACGGACAAAAATCCCTGGCGACTATATCCCCTGTGACAAAACCCCAAATTACTGAATTCCGACAAAAACCTACATTTTAATCCTGAGTGAAATATCAAAAACTGAGAGAAGTTTTTCCGGATATAAATGCCCGATGGCTCACAGAAGCATTCGCCTCTCACAAAAGTAATCCATAACAAAAGCAAAATGCATGGATGACTCTCAAAAACATGAACAATAACTTTCTTTATATTGTAAGTAGTATCTAACGAGCAATTTGATTGGCCAATTGCGCGTGCTTTATGACGCAATAAAGCACGGCCACCGTTTTGATTTTTCTCCCTTCATCCTCGCTTGTTAAATTTTCCTTGGAATTGTCAATGCAATATGAACAAAATTATAATAGTTTTAAATCCAAAGTCTGTCAGAAAGCAATAAAAAGTAGACCTAAACGAGATGGAAAAGGCCAGCCAACAAATAACAACGCGACATAAAGGGCGAATAAAGATTCCTAGCTGTTTCTGAGTTTGAATATACTTTTTTGCTTGAAAGTTCGCATTCAACGGCGACAAGAAACGCGAAAATCTGTGCTATTTTGACATTTAAAGGTGCAAAAACTGTATTTAAACACAAACCAAACCAAATTTATCCACAGTTCTAGGTGCAAAAAATTAAAATTAACCATTTTGGCATTGATTTTAGATAACACTATGTGTACAGTTTTTAAGCTGTCAGATGCAACGACAAAAACCTACACAAATACGACATGTTTATGCATTTCTTGACAGTTTGTCTGAGAAAATCTTTAACCACCAACCTCTGAATAATTAGCAAAAAAAAACACAAAAAATATTCAAACAGTACCTTCAAACAAAAACTGCCTGATATATTTGGTTCAAGATGAAAAATCCACTTGGCAGCCAATGTCGTCAAAGCAGCTTGACAAAAAGCCTGCGAAGCAGAACAACGAAAAACCAATCTGTCTATCTTTGTGCACTATATATGAAACATTTTCAACAGTTTTTGTGCCTTTTTAATCCCTAATTTTTGTTGAGTTGCAAGTTTTTCGCTCCTTCGCCGGCCACAATTCAAGCTTGTAGTTGTTGCCAGGCAATGAAAACATTAAAAAGCTTGCGATTGACGTCAGTGATTACATGTTAGGAGAATATCAATGTTGATCTTTGAACAAAATTGTTTACTGTGCTTATCTACCACTTATAATATAAAAGAATTAAAAAAACTCGTCTTGTGCCGTTATGGTGTAATAATGCACTCGGGGGAATGTTGGAAGAATACTCGAGAAGTGTGTAAAACACTCGGCTACGCCTCGTGTTTTACAAGCTTCTCTCGTATTCTCCCAACATTCCCCCCTCGTGCATTATTTAAGAAATAGAAAACATTTTCCGTGTTTCTATACACTTATAGAAACACGCGTGGGAGTTTGGGAGAACGAGAAATAATCACGTTATTTCGAGGTATAAGTGTATAGAAACACAGGAAAAAACTATTTATTTTATAATATAACTCAAAAGACATTTTTAAACTCGATTAATTTGCAAACTCTCATTACGTACGCATGCTGATCTTTGCTCGTCAATTTCGCTGCAAGAAAACAACTCTGTTTGAAAATTAACAGTCAAAAATGTGTAAAAGCATTATAATTGTTTTTAAATAGTATTCAAAGTTTTATAATTCGCATTAAATTTGTTTTTTTATGATTTTAAATTTTGGCGGGAAAATTTCCGTGTTTCTATACAGTTATAGAAACACGCTTCTCGACCAATCAGCGCGCGCGTACTATAAATGTTATATTATAATACACCTTAACGGCACGCGACTCGTTTTTTAATTCTTAAATAATATTTTTGTTAGCTTCTCTCTATCGAAACAGTATTTCCACTTTGCTATACGAATCATATTGTGTTAAAAACTCTATTCTGATAAATAATATTGACATTAAGTACATCACTGTATTTCCCTGTCCTGTTGATATGATATATATTGGGTCATTCCAGAAAAAATCCAGACAAATAATGATGATTGCAAAAAGAAACAAAATACATACTGTACATATACTAGAAATGTATTAAATGCAATAGCCTACACCTGCAAAATTTTCAGTTGCTGTAAGTCAATTATTTAAGCTGTTTGGTAGCAATGTGTTCTAATGTGGCCAACTTGGTTAATGTACTGTACTTTGTGCAAAGCAATGATGAGTTTGACCTCAAGAACATGAAACCCTCCCCTGAAGGCATCTTGATAAAGGTGGATGCGGATATTTAAGTATTATGAATTGATGTATTATTTTGAGGAATGCACATCCCTGTGACTGCCGTAGGAGAGGACGGCTTAGTTAACTTGGCCAGTGTTAGTCTCGCTGATATATTTCTTGATGGCAGTGATGCCCATACTGTGTAGTGCTAACAAGTTGTAACTTCGCATGGCAATAGGGAACCGCGCTCATGCGTGCTTGCCCTGCAGTGGGGAACTGGATGCATGCATGCTTGCACTACAATTGGGGAAAGTGAGACTGCACGACAATACAAAGGGGGAAATCAGGCCTGGATTTCAATAGGGAAAGGAATAGGGAAAGTTTGTACTGCAATATGGAGAAGGTTAGGCTAACACTACTGCAGGGGAGACACTTCAGGCTTCAACTGAAAAGGAATAGCTGATCCAGTCTGCAAAACAATTACAGTGTACATTCAAACCTCCCTAAGAGAGAGAATGATAATCTCTTCAATATCTTCATAAAAGTATTTCGTTTTGAGCGCTTTTTCACAGGAAAACTGCGGCAAGACTTGGGGGCGGGGCGGAGGAAGGACAAAAGCATGAAGTAGAATTCCAAAGCATGAAGCAGAATTCCATCAAAACTGCCCAACTTCAATATTAGATAGAGTTGGCTCATTCTTGCGTCTCCAAACCAAAATTTTGGGAATTTAACAGCGATTTGAAACAAATACTGTCTGGTAAAATACTGATAAAGTTACACGTCTAGAAAAATAGGTTGTTTTGACCATAAAGTGTAAAGCAATATAAATATTGTCTGTGTGTAATTATTAGCTGTGGCGAAGGTGAAAAATTCGTCCAAATATATAACAAGGTAGAATCCTTAATGAAATTTCATCATGCAGTACTACATTTTTATATTATGTCTCGACTTTGGCATGCAATAAGCCTTGTAAAATATAGGCGCAAATACCTTTTACAGGAATTATAGTTTAGTTTAGTTTTTTTTAGTTTAATAGATTTGCCAAAGATTACATACGAGACATATTGCAGACAATAATTACAGTTTGTGGCAGGAATGAAAACAGGACAAAAGTCGCATTGACATTCAATCCCTTAAACCCGTATGGCGTAGGGCCGTAGCATAGCATAGACATTGCTTGCTACATAATAATTTCTAATAATATACGGTAGTGTATAGACGATAAAACTGTACGATAATATCAAAACTACGCAAACACACTTGTCGAAATTTTCAATAAAATTGCTGTTATAGTTGTATCTTTGAAATCACGACTACGCCTTTACTCGGCTGTCGATCCACTATAACGCGTATGACATGACGTACATGTAGCGCGCGAGCATACACCTAAAATCCTGCCGAATAGACGCCCATGTCTAGTTTGAATGAAACTATTGTTTTTACATCTTGCATATACATGCATATGTTCAATATTGGAGTTTGAAATATGAATATTTCATATCCCCTTAATACTGTATCTTATCGTATAATAGATAATTTTTTGATAAATTTACCATGCATGTATATTTTACAGGTATTTAATTGACGTAATCACCAATGCTGAACAAAGAATAATAAGCAGAACAAGCGCTGAGTTGAAACGAAATAGTTTGTGTAAATCTGGTAAGTTGTTATCTCTAGCAATTCAGGTTCATTATCCGAGCGAGCCTCCCTACTATGGACACTGCGATGGGAAAGCAAAGTGTCCATATTAGAGAGGTGTCCATGTTATCAAGGTCACCAGGATAATGTCACTTTTAATTAGACTCTATTGAAAGTTAAAGTCTTTCGAACGGACTCACTGTTGTAATAGTTCGATATATATAGAATGTATATTTGAATATAAAAGACTTTTACAGAACGTAAGCCAGGGCAAAAGAGGTCGCGCTGTACACGTGCTTATAACTTTAGTATGTGACAATCTCAATCATGCAAGTTAATTAGATAATATTATTAATGGTTAGCGCTGTACATCCCCCCTTTTCTAATAAGTTCATTATTAAGAGTTCATTAACCAAATATGAAAAATATGCAAACGCAATAATTGAATTATTATATGTTACTGTTAGCTGGTATAGAATGTGATGTTTATGTCTTGTATCTTGGATTTTAATTTATAACTCTTCCATAGCGACTTGTTTTTAATCGTCCTGCTGGTCTATTTGCTGGAGGTAGATTTGGCGGTGGTGGTTGTCTTCCATTCTTGTTTCTTTCTGGTGGAACTGGTTGTCCTGGCATGATATAGTCATGATCAACTTGAGACTATCTGGTTCTTTCTCTTGAGTTTTGCGTAGGTGGATTCAATTTCTTCGGTATTGACTCCCATCAGCCGTTACGATTATGTACTTTCGTGGTGTATCATGCAGAGTTTTGACTGCTGCTGAAATCCATGATGACTGGGGATCTTTCTTGAACCTCCCAGTATCTCTTTCCTTCAACGGAGGCAAAGATTTGCTTGATTTGTCAAAATATTGCATCTGTTGGTGTTGACTACGAGTGCTTTCGTCTACTCATAAGTGCTTGTGCTGGTGTCCAACAAAGCTAGGCAAGGATCTTGATTTGTCTCAAAACTTTTCTTTAATATGTTGTTTACTGTTTGAACAGTCTTCTCATGAAGACCTCCAGATTGGGGATACTTAGGGCTGATTGTGGTGTGTATATAAAACTATAAAATTATACTCACTGGCGAAACGTTTGTACTCTGCCGAGGAATATTGTGGCCCATTGTCGGAAATAACAGTTTCTGGAATTTTCGGATGGTTTTTCGGATGACAATGTCCGCTTTGGTGTCGAGAAGTTCTGCTACTTTGGGGTACCGACTGTAGTAGTCGACAAGTCGGTGCCAACCTTTTGCCAGGGTCTGTGGAATCTCATGAGGTTGAAGGGGTTCTTGTTGGTTTGCTTTGTTGTGATAGAAACATGTTGAAAAGGTAGCGACTAGTTCTTCGATTTGAGAGTCCATGCCGGGCCAAAAGATACATTCTCTGGCCAACCGCTTGTTTATTTCAATACCCTGATGGGGTTGATGCAGGTTTTGTAAAGTGTCTGTGCGGGGGGTTCGGTGGAATCAGAATGTTCTCTGCCTTGAATATAAGGTTGAAGTTGGTAGTCAGCTCATCTCGGTAGGTGTAGTAGGGACGAAGAGGTGCTGGAAGCAGGAATTTGTTTTCTGGCCACCCGGTTTGAATTTATCGAACAAGTACAGTAACTGCATGGTTTCATTGGTGCTGATCTCATCCTTAATCGCTTGTATTTTACGGCCAGTTACATACGATTCAGGAGACATTAAATGGATGAAGTGTTCTGATTCGATATCTCGTTCGAACTGTTTGATAAATGTCTATAATATCGAGTGGGAATGCACGTCACAGTGCATCCGCAATGTACGTTTCAGTACCTTTCCTGTATACAAGTGTTATGTCATACGCTTGTAATTGCATGAGCATTTTCTGCAGTCCACCATAATGGTTTCTTGAAGATTGCTTCGAGGGGTTGTGATCATTTTTGACTGTAATTGGTTTGCCATACACGTACTGGTGGAAACGTTTACATGCAAACACGACAGCAAAGAGTTCCTTCTCGGTTTGTGCATACTGACACTGTGTCTCATTCATTGCTTTCCAGGAATAAGTTATAGGTCCGTGATCTTGAATTAAAGCTGCTCCGAGACCACTCTTTGAAGCGCAACCTGCATGGTCAGAGCTTTTGAAAGATAATAACGCAATGTTTCTGATTGAGCAATCAGATTCTTAAGTGCTATAAATGCCTGTTCGTGTTTCTCTAACCAATCAAATTCATTGTTCTTCTTAATGAATTATCGTAGAGGTGCTGTGACCTCAGAACGTTTTGACAAGAACTTTGCGATAAAATTTGTCATGCCTAAAAGTCTCTGTAAATCTTGTTTACATGTGAGTTTAGTGTACTCTAGGATTGCTTTGATTTTATTAATGTCTGGTTTAACACCTGTTTGTGTCAATGTCTCTCCTAAATATGTGACTTCTGTTTGACGAAATTGGCACTTGTCTTGACTAAGTGTCATGTTGATTTCTAACACTCGATTAAGTACTCGCTCAAGATTACGATCACTCATACTCGCGAAATCATGTTAATTATTTCGCCATCCCCCCTTAATTATTAACTCTAAATGACCTACATCATCGATAAATGTCAATGGTTATCCCATAGAGTACTCTAATAGTACCCCAAATAGTACAGGAGAAAGCATAAGTTTGGGTTTGTAGAATTACAAGTTTGTGACGCACAAGATTTAAAAAGGAGAAGAAAATGAGTATTTTAAACTTTCTGTCGCCCGATGTAGTAATTAGTCGAATAAGCAGATTTAAAAATTCCCGAACTTAGCATAAAACTGTCGATCAAATGTTTATTTTGTTTATATTCATATTAACTGCCCAACTTCAATATTAGATAGAGTTGGCTCATTCTTGCGTCTCCAAACCAAAATTTTGGGAATTTAACAGCGATTTGAAACAAATACTGTCTGGTAAAATACTGATAAAGTTACACGTCTAGAAAAATAGATTGTTTTGACCATAAAGTGTAAAGCAATATAAATATTGTCTGTGTGTAATTATTAGCTGTGGCGAAGGTGAAAAATTCGTCCAAATATATAACAGGGTAGAATCCTTAATGAAATTTCATCATGCAGTACTACATTTTTATATTATGTCTCGACTTTGGCATGCAATAAGCCTTGTAAAATATAGGCGCAAATACATTTTACAGGAATTATAGTTTAGTTTAGTTTTTTTTAGTTTAATAGATTTGCCAAAGATTACATACGAGACATATTGCAGACAATAATTACAGTTTGTGGCAGGGAATGAAAAGAGGACGAAAGTCCCAATTGACATTCAATCCCTTAAACCCGTATGGCGTAGGGCCGTAGTCGGCCATAGACGTACATTTGCTTACAATAATTTCTAATAATATACGGTAGTGTATAGACGATAAAACTGTACGATAATATCAAAACTACGCAAACACACTTGTCGAAATTTTCAATAAAATTGCTGTTATAGTTGTATCTTTGAAGCTGTATGGTCACAGCTTTTGAAACATAATAACGCAATGTTTCTGATTGAGTAATCAGATTCTTAAGTGATGTAAATGCCTGTTTGTGTCTCTCTAACCAATCAAATTCATTGTTTTTCTTGATGAGTTCTGGTAGAGCTGCTAGGACCTCAGAAAGTTTTGGCAAGAACTTTGTGATAAAATTTGTCATGCCTAAAAGTCTCTGTAAATCTTGTTTATATGTGGGTCTAGTGTACTCTAGGATTGCTTTGCTTTTATTAATGTCTGATTTAACACCTGTTTGTGTCAATGTCTCTCCTAAATATGTGACTTCTGTTTGGCGAAATTAACACTCGATTAAGTACTGGCTCAAGATTACGATCATGTTCTTCTCTTCTCCGCCCCCAAATCAGAATGTCACCCATCTCTGTTTCACACCCGGGGAGATCACGATATTTCTCGTATACTGTTCTGTGAAAATGAACAACCGTGAAACGATACCGTTTAAATTCTGTGTTGAATATAGTAAGATATGAGTTGTACTTGAGTTGTCCTCATCGAGGGGAATTTGCCAGAAACTTGAAGTGGCATTTTGCTTACTGAAATATTTGGCACCTGCGAGTCTACTTGTTATTTCTTGTTGTGTTGGTAATTGATAATGTTCACGTAATAAGGATTTGTTCAAGTCACGAGGATGAATGTAAATACGCAATTTGCTAAAACGTTTCTCATTTACGATCATAGAATTTACCCATGCAGTGGGCCCTGTGACTGTTTTTATGATTCCTTTCTCCTCCATGTCATTCAATTCATCAAACACTCTACTTCGTAGCGCTGCTGGAAGCTCACGTGGTGGTTGAACCACTGGGTTTGCATCTGGTCTGAGTTTGATATGATAGGGCTCTGAAATACGTCCTATACCCTCAAAACATTTGGAGTATTTTTCAAATATTTGTTTGCTATCGAGTCCACTTAGGGAGCTTGGTGGGTGCAACTCGGTGTTGCTGGTTTCTCCACTTCGCAGTTGGTCCACATTATGAAATGTTAATAAGTTCATGCTTTTGCAGCTTGTGCCCTCGAGTAGTGATTTACCGCTCTCAACTACATGAAACTCCAGAACTTGCTTTGTTGACTTATGTTCACATTGTAAATAGCAGTTGCCCAAGATATGGATATAATGTTCTCCATATGCAGTCAGTTTTGCGTTACTTGGTCGTTTCGGAACGACGTTTTCAAAATCTATTTTTGTCAGTATGTTGGTTTCAGCGCCCGTGTCGAGCTTAAGACTAAGTGTTTTGTTATTTTTAAAATTTTAGGCTTACGTGTTCGTTTTTTTTTCAGTTCATCAACATTGTTTACATTGTTGGCGGAGGTGTCGATTTCTTGCTGAGGGGGTTTAGTCACTGTTTTTATTGTGTCTATGCCGTATTCACTGGAATCGTCTTCGACTTCGTATTGTACGTCGCGAACTGGTTTATCAGAACGTGTATTTCTGGTTGAACGGCAAAATTTGGCAACATTTCCGAGCTTACGACAAGACTTCGCTGCGTGTTGTTGTTGATCACAATTGCCACAGCTGTACTTTCTTACATTGTTTTGTTTGTTCCGTTGTTGACGACGTAAATATATGTGATGCGTTTGTTTCCCCGATCTACTAAGCGCGTCTATGTTTGCTTGTTCATTGTCCGTTAAAGACTTGACTTGTTCACGAGAAACTTCAGCTGCGCGGCATAACTCGACTGCTTTCTTTAGAGTTAAATCGGCTTCGCGAAGTAGGCGTTCTTTCAATGTCTTGTTTCGAATCCCGCATATAATTCGATCGCGTATTAACCCATCTTTCAGGTTTTCAAACTCGCATGTTGAGGCAAGGGTGCGTAACTCCGTTACATATTGTCGATGGGTTCGTTCTTTGCTTGATTTCAGGTGTTGAATTTGTGTCGCTCATACGTTATGTTTTTCTTTGGGCTACAGTACTCTCTAAACGCTGCTATCAATTGTTCTGTCGTTCGCTTCCACGTGCGTGTTCCATTCTCGGCTGTCTCGAATTCTGGTGTTGCAAATGTTAATGTTTTGTGTACTTCACAGCCTTTCTCGCCAATGAATAAAGGAAAGCACGAGCATTGCTCTTCTTGCGTTCGTTCTTTGAGTCTGTTTTCTCGAATTGTAGTATCCAGTGTTCTTCGAATTTTCTGAAATTTTCGCTAACATTGCCGTCAAATGACAATTCCTTGGGGGCAGCCCAGTAGATATTGCTCGATGCCATTTTACTAAACTAAAGACAATAATGGCATCCCACTCCTTACACCATGTAATAGTTCGATATATATAGAATGTATTTGAATATGAAAGACCTTTACAGAACGCAAGCCAGTGGACAATAGGTCGCCCTAAGTTACACATGTGCTTATAACTTTAGTATGTGACAATATCAATCATGCAAGTTAATTAGTTAATATTATTAATGGTTAGCGCTATATATCACAACTGTCACTGGGAAATGTCTTTGTTAGAGAGATGCCGTACACTATTAGAGTGGTGTTCGTAAGGAGATGTTCAACTGTAATCTTTATACTGTAGATACTAGTGGGTTTCAGTGAGCGCTATATTTGGTAATAAATAATTCAAATGATTATGGAAGCAAGAAAAAGATCACGTTCCACAAGAGCAGAGTCAATCATGCTTGGAAATTTAATTGTTATACATCAGAATTTAGTTTCACCCTTTTTATATGCAATAAAGCGTGTTTCAATGGAAAGCTGTTGTACAGTACTTTCTACGTTACATTAAATACACCTCTGTTTTGGAAGATCTGTTATAACTGCACAATTATCTGTGCCATAAAATGCGCTCTGCAAAGTCTAGTCAATATATATATATGTAATATATACAAACCGCGCGAGAGGTCTTTATCTGATTTAAAACATCGAGACGTTTTAGATCTGATAAAGGCCGAACTGCAAGGTTTGTATATGACTTCTAAAATGGCACGTTTTGTACGCTCGCTGGCGTTGGATTTTTGAAGATTGATGTTACCTACGCTGTAAAAAATTGGAGAAAATTTGAGCAAGTCTATATCAAATTATATAGATCCGCTACGGGTCATCAGTTTCCTTTGTATTTTGCTTATGAATAATTAATGAATTTTAGAAATATATATATTTAAGGAGTACTTTACAGAGAAAGAGCCAGTAAGAAAAAATTTAAGTGAGTTTTGGTTAGTGTCACGATATAGCACGTGCTATAATCATGATGGTCATTACCGACTATAGTAAAGATCATCGACGAAGAAAAACTTTAAAATCTACAAAAATGCTTCGAAGAATGTTTCAAGATTAATGTTAATCACTCGTACTCGCGAGCCATTTTGAAAATCATGTCAATTATTTCGCAATCCCCCCTTAATTATTAACTCTAAATGACCTACGTCATCGATAAATGTCAATGGTTATCCCATAGAGTACTCTAGTAACCTAGCATAAAGCTCCAAAGTATCCCAAATAGTACAGGAGAAAGTATGTGTTTGGGTTTCGAACTTGCGGTGCCAGTGTGGGTAGAGTAGAGCAAGTACGGCGGTTGACTGTTGTGTAAAACTACCTGAAAAATACAATGAGAACTTCGACGTTTCGAGCGAAGGCCCTTCGTCGGGAAGTTAGTAGAATTTCAATTTCAAAGTAAGGGATGTCATTAGGAAGAATTATTTCCATTGTACTTTCATGGTGTTTATGTATGAATAGTCCCATGTAGTGGTAACGTATCCAAAATAAAGGTCAAAATATTACTGTGTAGCTCATAATTTGTGAAGAAAATACAATGACTGTCATTATTAATCTCATATCGTGAATTCGTTTACGATAGTTGATCAACCGGTTTTCATATATGTCTTTGATTGTTGAAATTAAAAGAAAACGCATGGAGCGAATTACTGTATTTATATGATAATACCGATTCAATGGCATGTTTATCATTTTGAAGACTTGTTCTATTAAAATTATTTAAAAAATAGCTGATCAGTAAAGTCATGAAAGCACGTTCCTTGCGTCTAGATTGAACGCTAAATATCTCATCGCCTTGATGTATATCAGAAGAAAGAAATATAGCCACGCTTACGTGAATTTTTCTGAAAATTTTCAATCTTTTCCATTCGTTTATTAAGTTTATAATATTTTAGCACATGCTTGGAAGGAAACCATGCGTGCGCATACAATTACCATGTCTTGTTCACTCCCCGTTTAAGAGTGACTTGAAGCTCGATGTTTTCCCCCGGAATTGGACAGACATCTTTCCAACCGATCGACCGACGCGAAGTTGACGTCCGACTTCTCGAGAATACATAGATCCGCACAAAGACTGGGTCGAGTGAACTGTGGAGAAACTTCAGCACGTCAAGAATAGTATACATTCATATACATACATTATTCAGCTCACTCCCCATTGAGGCTTTTCAGTGACCGATTACATCAAGTTCTAGCTTACCTATATCATGTACCTACAGTATTTATTTTTACAATTGTGGTATTTCCTAATCTGTCTATCCTAACCCACCCAGTCAACTTTCCCTGTGGGAGGAAACCGAAGTGCCCGGAGAAAACCCACGACTTTCGACAGTGCGTTGACTCACTCTTTTCACATGAGTGCGATGAGTGTCCTCAACGATAATCGAACTCAAGACTCAGAGGTGAAAGGCGCTTGCTCTGACGACTGCGCCACCGAAGCCCGGTGAAAAGGTCCAAAGGCGAAAAGGTCCAAACTAAAATATGCATGCCGCTTAGCATTTTTACCTAAGAAGTAGAAAATGTTCGCATGAAGAAAACAATGATACGACAAAAACGTCCCATGGCTGACTCGAACAAACAAACACATGAAGAAAACAAGACGAGGACACGACATCATAGGGAAACAAAGGAAACATCTCATGCGAACAACACCAAGGGTCAGGCTGTTCGCACATTGTCCATATTCATGGAGAACATTAATTCATACCATAAAAGCATGCGTCTGGTTTTAGTGCAAAGTTTCCATGGAAACGTTGCAATATTGTTGTGGTGGCAAATTGAGACGAGTCATCTAGTTATACATAGAGGCAGAGTGTAAACTTCCGGGGGGTGCTCGCCGTTAACGTGCAAATTTGTGATATAGTAAATTTCTGGAATTTATTGAATTTATTAAAATGATATTAATACGTATTAACTATTATGTACTTTTTTCTTCCAATTTAACGGAACATTTTGATCTACTCCGATCCGTATCAACTAAGTATCGTGATATTATTTACCTTCAAAAATTATGATTGGATCGTTCAAGACAAGATTACTCCCCCTGTAGCATGAATTTGTTCGAGAAGTGCGTTAAACTGAGTTATAACTATTAAACATGGCCGAACGCAAGAGCGAATGCCGACAGAGCTACAGGACAGAGCTACAGAGCTACAGGACACATTTTGTACGTTTTTAGACGAAGAGCATTGCCCGCATTGCCAAAAGACTTGATTCATTTATTTAAAACTTTGAGCGATTGTCATTGACTAATTGAGGTTTTATTGGCAATATAAACCAATGACCAAATGGCAAATTGCATTGCGCGACTGTAGTCTGTAGCGTGTATTATAAAACTTTATCGGCTATCGCTCTCCAATATGTTGTTCCAGCAGTATATTTACATAATTCATGAAGTGTTGTAGTCATAGTTAATTTGTAGTCGAGGAAAACTGAGAAGCTGTTTGCGAAGTAGAAGATATTATACACATGTTTTTTTTATAGTCTGTAGACTAAATCGATTGAAAAGAAGCATTAATATTGATATTGCCAAATAAAGTTTATATAACTGTTCATAAAATTGTATTGTAATGGCATAAACTAACATAAAGCTATAAATAATACATTAATGCCACATGTGTACGAAACGTTGCTGGAATAATAGAATATCAATTAATAATGTCGGACTGTAATGCGTGGCCGAATCGGTTATAAATTGATACATACCTATACTTCTATATATTTTTTCATATATTTGCACTTTTATACTGTTTTGATAAATACAAAATTGCTTTTGCACGTGCAATAGTATTGAAAAAAGCATAAATATTAAAGAAAATCTGAACGTAATTCTGTGGCGTTATAGTAACCGGTAAGACCTATTTTTTTAGAAAGCGAAACTATTACAAAAGAACAAAGTTTCGCTCTAAAAGAATTTGGATGGAATTTACACTATAAGTTTTGCCTACCCAAATAGATCTCGAGATCAACTGAATTTTAATATACGGCCTATTTTGCCATTCATTAAACCATACTCCTATGATAGCCATAATTCTCAAATGATGTAAATACAGATTACAGTATGCAGAAAAGTAACATTTTGAGGCTTCATACGTCATTTACAAAGTAATCGCATGCAATGAATTCGCGTTCTACCTATATCTATTTTGCCTTTGGCTTTCGGCAATACATCTTTGCACTTTAGCATCTTCTAGTCAGTAATTAAATTGTCACCCTAACATTTACTTGTATTCTTTAGGGATTCTTAAGTTGAAGACAACGATGGATCCACTAAAAGCCAAAGCTAATTATTCCCGGGTATGTCAGCTATTGGTAGATAAAGGAGGCGACGTTTTAAGAGCTGCTTTACATGCGGTACATCCGCCTTCCACTTTAGCTGCTGTATTGAATGCCAACAAAAAGACCTTGCAGAGAATACGATACAGTGTAATTAAAGCCCCGCAATGGAACTTACTCTTTCCATTATCGGGTACACCAGATTCAAACAACTTTGATATAACTTTATTGACTATCCTACTCCGAAATATTTGTGGATTGTTTTCACCAGCTACAGGGTGGAATATTTTGCCTCCAGCCAGCGATACCTCTATATCTGCTAATATTTTGAGGATCAAAATGTTCAGAAATGAGGTATATGGTCATATACCAAATGCTCAATTGGACGACACCACGTTTGAAACATTGTGGCAAGAAATTTCGGGACCTTTAATCAAGCTAGGAATTCGTCAAAAAGATATCGATGAATTAAAGGTGGCTCCTCTTAGCCCTGAAGAAGAAAGTTATATTGAAAAATTGAAAGAATGGAAACAACAAGAGGATGATTTTATGTCAAAATTGAATGACGTGGAAAGAGAAGTTGTTAAACTAAAAAAGACAGTTGAAAATATTCATCTCACACACGTCGACCAACTGGCCAAGTTTGACTTCTCTGGAAAGATTGATGGCCTTTGTAAGAAATTTCAAGACGGCACTAGAAACTGGTTCTTTGATAAGGTGTCAAGTTGGTTTAGGAATGAAGAATCGAGAGTTATGATCCTAACTGCAGGTCCTGGCATTGGTAAGAGTGTTATATCTGCAAAGGTTTGTGAACTGTATAAACAACGTGGTCAACTCGCAGCTTAACATTTCTGCGACTTTAGAAATTCTGATTACAGCAACCCTCACAAAATTCTCCAGTCCCTTGCCAGTCAAATGTGCCACAATGTTGATGGATTTAGTGATAAACTTACTGAAGTTCTTCGTCGTGAACATTCTCGAGACTCGCTTTCAGACGCATTTCGTGTTCTTTTAAACGATCCATTGCATGCCCTTGACAGACGCGAGCCAATGTTGATCGTTGTTGATGCTTTGGACGAGAGCAAAACTGATGTCAAAAGTGAATTTTTGGAGTTGATATCAGAAAAGTTTCCTGAATTGCCAAAATGGATTAAGATATTCATTTCGAGTAGACCGGAGCTACAAGTACAAAAAATACTTCAACATCTATATCCTTTGGAAATCCGTCCTGACGACCACCATCACAATCGCGACTTAGAGCATTTTATTCGGCATTGTTTGCCTAACCTTAATAAAGATAATGTAAGTTCGGTTATTTCGAAGTGCGAGGGCTCGTTTCTGTATGCTTATTACTTAGTGAATGAATTGAAAGAAAAGGATTTGGGAATTGAGCCCAACCTAAGTGATTACATCCCCAAAGGTATTGCCGGATTTTACGAAAAACAGTTCAAACGTTTGAAAACAGGCCTCCAACGTTTTAAGCAAGATACGTGGTCATGTATCTTAAACAGATTTGTAAACGTCGTTGCCGCTTCTAAGGAGCCCCTTCCAATTAAGATTCTTTTTGCATGCATGGGTTTGTCCAGGGACGAGTATGAAGTACGTAAGGCGATTATTGACATAATGTCAGAAATTCTCCCAGTTTACGACGATTGTCTAACTGTTTATCATAAGTCATTATGGGATTGGCTGACATTAGACGGGTATGAGGAGCATGCGTTTGTAGCAGATGTTGTAGACGGCAATGAACGTCTCTGGCGTGCTTGTAAGACGATATTCAGCGATATCGATTCGTTAGGATCAGTTTTAGATTTTCAAATTTCACCTGAGAAAGTGTACGCTTTGGAGAATGGTGGAAAATATTTGGTAAATTGGGGTGACACGCAGGAATTTTACTGGTTAGTGCACGTTCGGGTAAATTTTTTGAAACTTAAATTTTGTCAGCGTCTGAATGTTGATTTCTCCCGAATTCTTAGCACATATAAGTCTAAACTTCCCGATAATATTTATTGGGGCATTATTCAACTCCATGGTTTCTCGAGAGTGATGGGAGAAGGTCGCCTTATGACTATGAGAGTCCAGGCTTATGGAAGAGAAATATGTTACGTATATTTGCAATCACTTGCAAACGGACACTTTGATTTTTTACAAAATTCCCTTAGTTGTAAAAATACAGCTAAAGATATCTTAGATAAAACAAATACGATTTGGATAGAAGAAGTGAGGAATGAAAGCAATTCTAATTTCAAAGTTATTTCCAATGTCGCATTAACAGGGAGTACTTGTTCTATTGCATTGTCACCAGACAATAAGCTACTTGCTTGCTTATATCAGAGAGATCAGAAAGTAGAAGTGCTTAAATTACCAAGTCTGACAACTTTTTTCGAGCTGAAGGTAGGTGAAATACATCCTCTTTCCCAAAGTTTTATCTTTTCGCCAGATTCTTCATATTTTTTGTGCAATTCAATCAGGTCTTGCGTCTGTATTAAAGAACAAAAGGAAGTGCCCTTTATCCCACATGGCCCTGAATATATTCGATACTGTTCATTTTCTTCATGTGGAATGAAACTTGTTACATTAGAAGAAAAGTTAATTAAAATGTGGGATGTAAAAAAGAAATATCTATTAGTAGAGGTTGAGAATGTGTATAACTTACCTTATTGTTCGTTTAGTAACTGTAACTCGTATGTTCTTGTTTGGCGTATGGTTAGCAAAGCATCTATCTTGGATGATATAGCTATATTGCAATCTACAACGTTGGAAAAGTTGGATGTTAAAAATCTTCGTGTTGATACTTGCTTGACAGATAAAGATTGCTTCCAAATATTTTCACCGCCCCGTTTCTTTGATGATTTTTCTGTTAGGATTAGAATTAAACATATTCGCTTGCCAACCGGTCAGGTAGTTCTAATTTCAAATAGATGTTGCTCAAAGCCTTTAACGTGGAAAGACAGAAAGTGTGTAATATCCTCGAATTCTTTTAAAGGTGCCTTGTCTTTGGTAGTGTACGACTTTATAAACCAAGAAACCGTTGCTGTATTTCGGATTGGCTCTTTCCTTAGTTACACTTCTATTTATTGCATATCAATATTGGATGAGAATAATTTGCTTATTTGGTCAGGTTGTGATGAAGTATTTGTCCTATCGTTCGAATCTTTTACAGACACTCCTGATGCTTGTTCTGTTGACAATGCATCTATAAATTGCCGTGCATTATCGCGTGATAATTTGCATGTAGCGTGCTGTTATGAAAATTATATTCTGACAATTAGGAGTGTCGATAATGGGGAAACATTGCAAACTGTTGTACTGAAACAACCAGTAAAAGCTTGCTGGTGGTCAGAGTCCTACCTTTGGACGGTTTGTGAAGGTTCTGTCGTGAAATATCCTTACGACTCAACACACACAAACGTCTTGGGAAATGAAGTTGAAGAATGTGCTATCAATTTTGAATATGTCCTTAAATTTGCAGAAGGTGTTCTTGTCATTTATGTCAATGGAGAAATCTCGATTTTGAAAATTTGTAACAAAAAGCTTTGTCATCAACAAATTCCTTTTTCGAAATTTGGTGTCTTTTCTGTTGCAATAAGTTCTGATGGGTGTGCTGTTCTGTTATATTGTACGTCCAAGTCAAATTATCAATTGTGGGAAATAGAATGTGAGAACAGGTGGGAATTGCGTTCAACTGGAAGGTTGAATGATATGGTTAAATGGTTCTCTTTCACGGCTACAAACGAGTCTCGAAGTTCCATATGGCTCACATATGACAGTATTCAGTCATTTGCAAACTATCCAAAACTTCGTTTACTTTCTATTGAGTTCCCAAGTGGTGTGGAAGAGATGCATGAACTTCCTATTGAAGAGTTGCAACGGGCTATTTATGTAGACTCTGGCTTTCTAATTATTTTCCAGAATGAGTGGATACATGTTGTTAACGTGTCAGAAGCCAAAATAATTACTTCCAGATATTTAGGTCGGGTTGGTCCTTTGAGGAACGTATTATCTTCTTTCTACCTCACCTCAAGAGGTTTGCTTCTCTTGGTTGACAGGAATGGTAACAAGTATTTTAAAATTAATAATATTGAAAAATATTTCCCTTCTCTAATGGATAAATAGTTGAGAATAACATTTGCTGTTTTCTTCCGTCTGGAAATGTTGAATGTAAGTCCATCACTCGTAAAACAACATGAATCATCATTATAAATTCATATTTAATCTCTCGATGGTAGGTATTCAGGGGCTCTATTATCCAATCCTCGAGCAATTCTTAACATCTTAGTAAAAGTTAGCTTGGAGGCCTGTTACGAAATACGTGGATTCAGACGTTTGAATAATGTAAATTTCGTGGAAAAGACTATTTTTTGAAAATTATATTTCGGACCAGTTTGCACGCCCTGCTTTGTCCAAACATCATGAGAGGTTGAATTATTTTGATTTACTGAATATTTGATTTAAAGAAGTACTTCAGTTATTTGTAATAAGCGTGCATGTAAACTAGCCCTTGTTAAATGATCTTATAGAGAAATGATTTGTTGTTCTTTTATTAGGTTTATCTATAAAAGATTTTCTTTCACTGGAACAGAGTAAAGCCTTAAAATACTAAATTAATGAGAATAAATTCAATTATTATTTTCAATACAAAAAGTTATGGTCAAAGAGAAAAAGTGTCTGAAAGTTTGAAGACGTAACAGAAACGAATAAAAGCTTTTGTTTAGGACTATAGAATTAATGAACATCGTGTTGCGCTTAACATTTAGCGTCGCTTTTGTGGAGAAGGTCTATCGAATGCTTTCAAGAAGGGAACACATAAAAATAATTTATAGACAGCAGGTGATTGAAAAGAATATAATTGATCATTGAAATAAGTCTCCTCTTTGTAAATCATTTACGAGTACAAGATTCGCCATATTTCTCGGTCGTCATCACTAGCAAGGTGGCAGTGACAACAGAAAAATATGACTGGGGTGCGGAATGTTAGCCAAATCTAAAATAGGAAACATAAGGCATCATGAGCTATGTATGAAATGGGTCAAAGCATATGCTGTATGGTGCAAGACTGCATGTAAAGTGTTGAAGTAATAAAACAAAATTTCGGCGAGATAATTCTTCAATGCAATAAAATGCATTCAGAATACACCCTTTAGATAATTACATCACGGTTACTTCCTTGGCCTGGCAGTCTCGCTCCCGTGAATCAAGACAAAAGGCTATTCGCTCACTGAGAACGAGTCTCCCTGGCCAACGAGTAGTCGGTGACGTTTTGAAAGAATTTTATTTAGCGACTTTTTCTGTATGCTATGTTTATAAACAAAAAATTGCAAAATATCCAGAACTTTTTCAAAACTGATTGCTAATAGTACGTGGCAAGCCAAATATTCTTCAGGAAAATGCTGACTCATACTTCTATATAGTCTCGTAGTAATATAGAGTACACAGATAACTGGACAATATATAGCGTGTAAAATGACGTGATAATCAAATTAGATACCATTAACACTTTAGTTAGAGTATATGCATAGATGTATGTGTAGCAGTATTTTTGAACCGGTAACACAAAAAAATGAAATAGCTGTAATTATTAAAGGTCGATACCTACCTATATAAACAGGCTTTGTGATTGGTTGGTTATGAAAGTAGAAGACGATATTCAATAAACAATATAAATCGTATTTCTAAATAACGAGTCATCAACACTGATCAGCTTTGTTTTAGAAGACCAATCACAAAACATGTTCATATTAGGTAGCTACTTGCCGATTATTAATAGCTGAATGTGTAATCCAAGTTGAAAATACAATGTTCAGTTATTTTAATTTTAATTGATCATCAAAGACATTCAGATTGAAATTCATAATTTTTGAACATTTACATTATATATTACTGTACTTTAAAAGCAAAAAGGACTATTAATTAGTCATAGAATATATTGAGTGATTAGCAATGAAAGACAATATATCATTGTAGAAATAATCCAATTGTAGTACTAGAGCTGTCCAGCATCAAGAATATGCACTTGAAATGTAACCTTTTTGTATCAATATATTTGTACCAAAACGTTGTGGCATCATTCTTCTACAGGGGATGGGTGCTTCAGGTGGCTCCCTACAATTTTTTGAAATGTGGAAAATTTACGATTTAGATCAAACTTTTAAAATAATTTTTACTTGTTACAAAACAAAAATTATATGACTTATGTTGAGCAACATTCTAAGAGCTGAAAATTGTTTTCAAAAATGACGTCATCATTGTTGCTATAATAACAATGACGTTTCCATATTGGCAGATATTTTGTCTTTTGTCGCACTTTACTCTAAAAAACGCCTGGTTACCCCGATGTTTTATTTCATGAAACGTTTTCCTGTAGAAAAATAGATTATCTGAACAAAAAATTCTCTTAAAAAAATTCTGTAGAGCCAAAAAATCATGTTTAGTAATATTTTTAAAATTTGGCTCTACAGAATTTTTCTAAACTTGTTTAGATGATCTATTGTACTAGACGAAAATGTTTTATAAAATTAAAAATAGGGGTAACCAGGCGTTTTTTCGAGTGAAATGCGTTAAAAGCTAAAATGTCGGCCATATTGAAACGTCATTGTTACCATAGAAACGACCATGACGTCATATTTCTAATCAATTTCCGACTCTTAGAATGTTGCTCAATATATGTGATACAATTTTTGTTTGCTAACAAGTAATAGTTCTTCAAAAAAATCCATCTAAATCATAAATTTACCATAATTCAAAAATTGTAAGGGAGCCACCTTAAATGATTTTGTTAAGAAATCTATGACAATTGAAACCAAATCTTAGAATATCTCAATAAATCCTGGATTTTGCCCCGGGCCTTACCTCAATATAAGAAAAACATACGAGTTTTTGAGACATTTTGTTGTTGATATTGTGTTTTTGTGTCTTGTTTTCAACAGCTCATATATTGAGTTTACAAGATGACACTATTAGGAGTTCTTTTCTTATCTTTTCTTACGTGACCACACGACGGCCCCGCCATGGGTTGTTAGTTGATTACCACCATGCACAGCCCATCGGATCATCCATACTGTAAAACTCAGAGATCCCAAGGATAGTGCAAAGTTCACGAGGCTAAACTACTCCGTATATATATAGGTAAATGAATACGGTATGGATTTGGAAATATGCACATTTAACACGAAATGTCTGGTCAGAGCCATTTTCACACTAAACTATTTTTTCGAACGCAAATGCATAATGTATGACTGAATTATTCGTATTAGTAATGCATTGTTCAATGTACTGCGTAACTACTGTAATCTGTATTTAACCCATTAACTGGCAGTACTCTACCAATGATGAGTAAAATCGTCGGGCGTTAGACGGAGCACAATGCTAAAGTATGGCGTATATTGGCACATTGCCAGCTAATGGGTTATAAACTCGAACGCGCGGTGCCAGTGTGGGTAAAGTGTAGCAAATATACGGGGGTTGACTGTTGTGTAAAACTACCTGAAAATACAATAAGAACTTCGACGTTTCGAGCGAAGGCCCATTTTGTACAGTGTTTCCACTACAGTGTTGCCACTTGCAAAATTGCCAGGTTCTTTATTCTGGCGCCAGAGGGGCATTTCCGAGCCTTAATTTTTCCAAATTTTCCCGGGGGAGCATGAGAACTAACCCTGCTAGATTTCAGGCACATATAGTATTAGATATTAGTTAAATATCTTTCAACATGGTACTGAATCGAAAGTGCAGCTAACGTAGTGTTAATAATATATACATGTAGATAACACGTATCTTGCATTCGGAACTATTTATAGGATCACTTCCCCCCCCCGAATATCAATGACTTCGCGACGTCCCTGCTATTAACGTACACACCTTCTTGTCTACGATATATTACATAATATTTATGACAGTCCACTATATATAAACATGTTCTGTAACTGCTTCTATTTCATTGTTACTATCCTTAGTGAACAATAATTATTTTTCTATTGTTTTCATTTCAAGCCATGCTTATATTGACCTGATATATAGATAACAAACTTTCTCGTCAAATGTATGTTACGCAATATTTATGCATGACAGTTTAGTGTGAACCCGTGCTCTAAACGGCTCTTATTTTCATTGTGACTTTTTTCAGTGAATAATAGCGACCTTTCCAATGATTCCAATTGATTCCTTGTGCATATGGGGTAGGCAATTCGTCTCTTTCGTAATAAACACCATTCAAATTTGCGTTATGGCATTTGCTGTACCACCAAGCGCCTTTGAATTGCTGCGCACACTTTGAACGGTACACGTCGTTGTCGGAGTCTTTTGTTGAGAAAGCCATGCCTTCTGAGGTTCTCATAGCATCTCCAGCAGTACCTATAGATATATGTGAGATATATGTGGTCTCAAATTAAATTAGCCGCTTTGATATGTTCATTATGAAGGTCTAACGACACTATATTTGATTGTATAATGAACAACGTCCAATAATAATACTTCATAACACAGTTTAATTAAGTCAAAATGCGCACTTTATGTATGCTAGATTGGCGAGTTCGATATCTTAAAAACTTCCCATAATAGAGTATGTGTTAAAATTTTCTTCAATTTCCTTGCAAAGGCGAAATTGAATTGATTTTTAAGTTTGCCTATATTGAATTGCTAGATATTATTATCGGGTCTCGGTATAAATCATCGGAATAAGCCTCATCTTTTTCCAAACAAAAACAAAACAAAAATATGTTTGGATTTTATTGGTCAAGAAACTCGTTTTAAATTTCAAAGGGAAAACAAAGAATCCTGGTCAAAAATATTTGGAAAACTCGCCAAGAATTAATTTACTCAGAATTGCTTATGTACATTTGTCATTTATGCAGGTACCATTGATGTCGATAGATGCATGCGACCCAGATCGAACGCGGGGATGTCCAACAAGGAGTACACCCGCATCCCACGACCCGCATCGCTTATCATAAATTCAAAAGCGAAGACATACGAAACGGGGTTGACCAATCGCATTTTCTCAACTATTTACGGAGTTGTGTTGTGGGATTTTCTCCCCTCTTCCCCCCTTTTCACGACTGTGCCTGGCATATAAGTAAATTAAAGGGAAAACGCTGCGGAAAATGCCATAATCACTTTGATAAAATTAACAATTGATGTATACCATTGTCTAAATCATAATGAAGCAGAATTCTAGTTAAGAATCCATGCATGATCAATCCGATCACAGAATACGCAAAAATTTAATAAATACATTCAAAACTCGCGAAATTTTTAAATAGTAACGGAATAATTTAATCAAGTTTACTCAAAATTTGTTGCTTTACTGATTATGATGATATGGAATTACAATCAAATTTAAACTCAAAATATGAACGAAATCATTGAACAATCATCCCTGGCTTTATCAAGTTCTAACGACTGTATTTAAGACTAACCTGAATAGGAACCAATAGTTAGCCTATATTTGTCTCGTTCTCCAGCAATAAATACATTACTGTACAACGCATATCTTGTGTTTCTAGAAAAGTCCTCCAACTCAATGCGAAGCTCGTACTTTTTACTTGTTGTTATTCTATGAATCTTCTCCAGCCCTAACCAGAATTCTCCAGTCAGGTCGCCAAAGCCATGTTTGTAATCTTGCCATCCTCGGTAGAAGTCAACACTTCCATCAAGACGACGTTGAAACACAGTCCATCCTTCATCGGACGTCGTCATATCACAAAACACTTTGAAACTTCCTTTCCCGTCTGGATCCATTTCATAAACACCGTTTCTTCTTCTACCATTCCAGTTGATCAGATCGCTGCAACCCCGCTCTTTACCCTAGTGAAATACAAATAGTTTGGCAATCCTATACATATGTTACAAGATAGCTGTTAATGTTTTCTTTATTAAAAGAACATTTCGACCGTTTGTCAAGTAATTTTGGTAATACTAAATGCAATGCAAGAGAGCAGAGACAACTTTAATGTTTTCATTATTAAAGGGGTATGGTAAGAAAAACTTTAGCTTGTCTCAAGTGAAAATGGAATATACATTATTTGTAAATATTCCATTTTAACTGTATATAGTTCGCTCCACCGTTGGTATTGAGAACTCTCCTTGATAAAGTAAGTATCAACAAGGCCAGGCATTAACTGCTTCGCTTTATGCAGACACAAAACTGATTTCAAATAAACAACCAGCAGAAGTAATGGAATGCATGGAATGTTTGAACGCCAACACGCCCACGTTTCGACCAATACTATTTAAGCATGGGAAATATTTTCGAAATCCCTCGTGGGATTAATAAATATAGTGGAGTTAAATAACTCTAAAATTTCACTCCACCAAAAAGGAGTAACAGGAGAGTTAAAATAACTCCCTGAAAATAACAGTGTGTTTTTCCCGGTCTTCATGGCTGACTTCTGATTACCAAATCTAATCTTAAATTAATTGGAAATGCAACCTAGGTACTGCAATTTACACTTCTTGCATGACACCAAATAGATAACATCTGCAGAAGTGCAATTCAATGGCGTTGTACCTAGGTTCCACTTCCAATCCTTTCGGGAAGACACTCAATAACTGATAGAAGTGCCCAGTCATTATTTTCATTATAATGCTAACAGATTTATATTTTGCCTTTAACTTTAACCTTACAATTTGTGACAGACGTTGCAAAATATTATGGCTAAGATCAGTATACATACTTGTAGGCGGCTCAAGTTTGGAAAAGTTTGAAAGCTAAAGTTTGAGAGTTTCTGAGATCGTATTTCCTGCATCTGGCAAAGATTTCACATGCAGAAAGTAGGTTAATTTTTTGGTAGAGGCCTAGCTCCTTCACTTCTACCTTTCGGGAGGCTTTACCTCACTTCCCCCTAGCCTACTCTATTCCGCAGCCTATAACATCACATTATGTTAGAGTAATTGTATTTCTTTAGGCAACCTTAATCTCGATAATTTAAATGGATTACACCGTACTGTACTGTACTTACAGAAGATAAGATGTGGTGATACATCCAATAATTGCCTTTAATCGTTTCCATATTTTCAAGGCTCTGGCCACTGAGTTGACAATTCGCGGCATTTTTTGTTTTTATAGAATTAAAGTTAAATCCAACACAGAAAGGCTCTTGAAGACATTTCATGGTACAGTCTTCTTCCGTATTGAGGATATGAGATGATATGATAGCAGATATTGCCAGCGGACCACCTATATTTAGAGAAAATTTACCAGATTCAATAAATACGGTAATGCCTAATTTGAACTGAATGAACACCTTCGTATCAAAGGATGAACAATCGCATATATAAAAGCATTGACAAGCATTTGAATGTCTCAACATTCATGCAATGACCTGATCAAATTGTAACCTGTCACATGCTCTTGATAAACCATTTCCAGCCGACAACTCGAATGACTTGATAAAACTAGAAGAAGAGTTGCCTGAGAAATTATTGGACATTGCTGCGTGTGGGATGGCGCGTAATAAATACTATCTTTGACTCTCATCAAAATTTGAACCTTGGCAAAAAAGATGAAAGTTTATGTTGGTGAATGAGTGAGTTAAAAAAATATTCTCGTTTGATCAGAGTTTTCAAAACAGATATATTTCGACCAGAGTAATGTATAGCCAGAGACAATTGTCTATAGTAAAACAGTATTTGCGGCTACTTGTGTCGATGCTATAGAGGCGAAATTTTGTGTTCACTTTTCGAGGGGCGGCAGACGGGAGTAAGAAAATTGCATATAATTAATAGCCGAGGTTAATACAAAGTTTCCCATCATCCACGATTTTTATCGTCAATGGAAAAATCACGTATCAGGCACATGAATTAATCGTACTCATGTTTCACATTGCACTTTCTGCCTTCCAAACTTTACTAAGTTATGCTGTTGACACCTTTTTTCTATTACGAAAAATCAAACAACATCCAACAGACAAAGAGTTAAAAATTCTAATCCAACAACGACAGCAAGCAATGTTCAAGGATCCACGGCTTTTTAAAAAACTGAGAAACAAAGTAAACAGGTTATGTAATCGGCTTCGAAGTCCTTTTTTGCAAATAAAGTACGAAACTGGGACAATGCAGGTTCTTGGTGGAAATCAAGGCATATTTTAACATATATACTGGGGGGCCACTTGGCCCCCCAGGCCCTCTTGATGGTCCCCCACTCACACAAAATTGGCCCCCCACTCCCTGGGCCCTTTATACATTGGGTCGTTTACAGAGTAAATGATTTGTCTGTGTTTAACGAAATATTGTTTTATGGCTTATATAGTTGGACATTTTTTAAGTTTTAGTTAAAACATTGAAATACTACTGGCTTGGCAATTTCAGAGCTCCAGATTTCAACATTTTCCAGGGAAAAAACTCCCCCGGACCCCTACAGGGCTCGCGCCTTCAGCACTCAGATTAAGGGCCCTTTTTCACAAATTGCCCCCCACTTAGAATTCCTTAAAATATGCCCTGGTGGAAATCCATCAAACAGCTTGCAGAGTTCCCTAGGAAAAAAACAATAACTAGTGCCATTGTCTCGGGGAAAGAAATACGCTCGGGTGAACTTGCATCTAAAATCAACCAAAGTTTCTTATACGCACTACTAATTCCTTACCACCATTACAGCAATCTGAAAATGTAGAAACTGATTTTGCAGCGAGAAGAGAAAGAGCAAATAAATATTTCATATCCCCCGGAAGAAGTTTATTCGAAGCTTAGTAACTTAAAACGTGGCAAAGCATCAGGTCAAGGCTTTTGATAGCATTGATCATAACATTCTTTTGAACAAAATGAATCAAATGGGTATTGATAACGTATTGATTGAGTGGGATAAAAGCTTTCTTTCCGGAAGGAAACAACGGATGAAGATCGGAAATTTAATTTCAAGTTTTGAAGCAGTAAACGGGGGCGTTCCCCAGGGCACGGTCCTTGGCCCGATCTTATTCTTAATAATGATCAACGATCTTCTGGAGGAGTGGGAAGACAGATGGAAGTATGTGGACGTATTCTTCACTTAATGAAACAATTACCAGAAACCATGAATCGTTTTTGCAGACTACTTTGAACGACATCAATCATTGGTGTACACGAAATAATCCCCGAGCCGGTGCGAAGCGCCGTGCGAGGGTACTAATTCCGCGCGGATATTTACACCCGGAAAAAAAGGAGAGCAATGGGAATCCAAAGTTCATCAAGTTTTGCGGGCGCATGGGTGTGACGGGTGTGATGGGTGGTCATCTCACTAATCTTTGTTAGGAGTGGAATGAGCGAATTATAAAAAAACATGAGTAAGTCATATCAGGAAGTCTGAATTATAACTTATAAATCGCTTTTTGGGACTTCAGGAAAAGCTGCGGAACAAATTTATCGTTTATACTTTATAAAAAAGGATAAATAAAGATAGATGGTCGAAAAAATATGGCAAGTTTCTTATATTAAATTGTTGATGTATTTTAATATAGCCGTATTAAAGAATGTTGTTTTATTTACATAGATTTTCATTTTTTTCCAATTAAAATATCCTATATTTTATGCTATCAAAAAGTTCCAACTTAAAAGGAAAGCGAAATCGTTTCACACGAGAGAATTTGTATATTTTTAACTGATTTCATTTCAAAAACTAATTTATAAGTAAAAGGCAGTTTAGTTTTATAAACTTTTGGCAACGTTTTAGCAAACGGAAGGTTGCATTTAAACATTAATTTGAAGCTTATAGAATGCATAAGAACATACCTACACCATATATCTCAGATTTGTATGGCTAAAACAACTAATATTTTAATTATTTTTGTAGTTTTTGTAACCTGATTTTAAAATAACTGTTTTGTACTCCAGAAAAGAAGTTTATTTTATCGTGTTGCCATGGCTACTGTGCTTCCTCTTCTTGAAACAAAATTTCCATTTTTTATTCTTTCAAAATAAATTTCCCAAAATAATATTGTTTCCTTCACTCTTCTTTCCAAACTATTAGAGTAATGATCAAAATTTTAATGGCACATTTAAAATGAAGGAAGCCACAGTGATTATGTCAGGTAAAACATTTCATTTGGCGATAGCCTTTGATTGCGTCGTGAAGAGGGGTGTGAGCCAAGGATCCAAGTCTGTTTTCTATGCCAAAAATTTGTTTTGAACGCAGATATCCGACTCGCCTACAACCTTTGCATGGCAGATTTTTGGATAAAAAAGATTAGCAATAGTAATGTTTTGGAATGTAATGTCTGGCAATGTTCAGCTGGGGCGAGGGGTTACTGCAAGCATGTATTTCTAGTATGTCACTAAACTCCCGCAAGTGCAAGGAGATCTTAGTCTGTTTTTGGAGAATTAAGCCAAATTTTCCACCGTTGCCCGTGGATGGGCAACCTATAAATTTGGTAAAATCAGCGAAAATATTTGGTGTGATATTTAGTGACGACCTGAAGTGGAAAGATCGCGTGACTTATATTGTGAAAAAGTCCTTAAAACGAATTTATATGTTAAGACTCTTGAAACGTATACGTCACATGTGTGAGACAAATTTTAGAGTACTGTGCTCAATTATGGCACTATAGCATTCCTGTATATTTAACGAAAGATATCGAAAGAATCCAATCAAGAGTTGGCGAGCGAAGAAACGGCGAGAAATTTACTTTCCAACTTTGAGGCAAAAACATGGCCATATACAACACATTCAAGATAAGTGGAACAAACAAGAAAATAAGGCAGATGGGTATAGCAGACCTTAATCACGGGTTCTCTAACATCTATCGCAAACAAAAATAAGAATGAAATAGAAAATCGTTCGTTTGTACGGGGATGTATGAAAATTATGAATTACATAAGTTAAGGCCAAAAATATAATCAAATTCTCAGGACTGATAAGGTCTTAATGCCCTTAACCATTCGAGTAAATCATAAAGTTTAAAAATTTTCATGCTACTCAAAAATGATATGGAAAAAATAGATATGGATATCCTCGCATCGGTTCCGTATGAGAATTTTTTATACGATAAACTATATCGCAAGTCACCTTTGGTTCATTCTTGCATGATCCCATTTGTTTAGCTTGTGAAGTAGAATTATTTCTAGTTTATTTAAGTCGACACATTATTTCGCTCGCAATTTTACAGCAAAGACACACGAGGAAGTCACTCCTTTTGATGGCCATTTTGAGTCTTAGGTTTAACTGAGCATGCGCAGTTATGTGAGCACGCGTCATTAGTATTGAGTACTTGTTAAATTACATTATACTTTATTAGAGCTATAGAATATATATATGTAGAATTCCTACAGTGTTTCCCTCTAAATTTATACTGTTTTTATTTGGATATACGAATAATGGCGATAAACAAGAGGAATTTCGTTCTCGACCAATCAGAGCATTTGTTTACATTTTGGCTCTGGACCAATCAGATTGCGTGAATTCGTGATAGCTGCTGGAAATGCCGCAAATTTGAATACAAAAGTAGGGGCTCGAATAAGGTCTTGGGGTGTCGGGATTTTTAACTTTTTGGATTGAATTCAGCAAAATCAGGTAAAATATAGCCCACCTTATGAGAAGCAAATTGCAGACTTAGTTGGGCAAGGTATTAGCCAACTCAATTTGCAGGACCATTAAGGTCGGGTGACACGTGCGATTTTTTTCTCGCGCCGGTAACGCAACGGGTCAAATTTCATTGCGTTGCCGGCACGAGTGATAAAATTGCACGTGTCTCATATCTGGCGCGGCAACGCAATTGTAACCCGATGCGTTCGGCAATCGTTGCGGAAAGTTGAAATGCTTGAACTTTCGGCAACGATTGCTGAAAATATCAAATTACACAGGCATTGTTTGAGCGGGAAACGCAATGATTATTTTAAGCCAGCCGATGAAATTCGCTTGTGCATGGCCAGTGTGCTGTGAAAACTACTGCGAGGAGGGTGAAAGAAGGCGAGTAGCTCATGGTAAAGACTGCATGTGAATCGAATTTAATATCTAAGAACTATTTACTGTGAACTTTGAGAACTATCGAGTGTGACTAACTCTGAGAACTATATAGCGTATACATTCATTTTCTGTGTGCTTTTGAATAATATATTTTATCTTCTTGTGGTAAATGTTATTTTACTTGTTACCCATGTTTACCCTTATTGTTTTCAACTTTTTATGGTATTTATGTTGTAATACAAATAGATTATTGTATTGTTGTAATTTTGTGTTTGTGGGAAACAACACAATTATTTACCAAAGCTTTTGATCTGTGAGACTGGATCATCAGTGGAAACATGCGAGAAATAAGAAAGCCGTTTGGTAAATTAATGATTGTGTACATTAATAATCCACAAAAACAAAATTAATTATTTTGATCACAATTCAAACAACATATAAATATTAAATGTTCCACCAATGAGTATCTCAGTTAATCGAAACCGACTGTCCAAAGTCTAAGAAGTCTATAAGCACGACGCAGCTAAATTATCGTTGCTCGTGTAACCACTTCGCTTGCGCCTGTAACGCAATGAAATTTGACACGGTGCGTTGCCGGCGCGAGAAAAAAATCGCACGTGTCACTCGACCTTAAGTTGATGGCTTCACACGAAGCGGGCAATTTCAGGATCTTATACCTTTCATCTTACCGCGAATTTCAGTATGCACTTGGCAAACTGAGCCAGCCCTATGGCTCCTATGTGCTCATCCATTTGAACAAAATCCCATAATATATATAAACAATATTTGTTGAGCTGACCTAGGCATGATTTCGGAATGTAAAGAACCACCAATAGAACCATTTTGCATCTCATAAACTGGCCTCTGGCTTGAATTTCTCTTTAATATATTCAGCTGACTATATAATTATGTTTTTTATTATATTCATTTTGCAATCAATGGCATTTCGTGCAATCTGATTGGTCAAAAATAGTGCGAATAGCACTATTTTGAGCTTTGCTCGCATCATCTTGAGTATTAATCGCATCATTTTAAAACCAATCAGATTGAAGCTCTTCACCACAACAACCAATCAGATTGAATGAGAGAATTCAACTAGCCAATCAATTTAAAGAAAAATGTGATCTGGCAAATGACCAAATCTGTTCACCATAAATTGTCAATACACTGTACTCTAGACTGCATCACTAAAAATCAACATAAAAATCAACTTAAAAGTCAAACTTCAAAGAATATCAAAGAATTTTTCACAAATAATACTTGCCAAATTATCAACAAAATTTTTAATGAAACATTGTCAAAATGTCAGCAAAAACTAGTTTCATTTCAGCCACAGCCAAAACTGAACATAAAGCCACAAGGCATTAAAATATGTAATGATCGATCGTAGTGTCGATGTTTGAATGCACAAAATCACAAGAAACGTTTATCAATTTACATGTAAAGTCTACGACATCTTTAAACTTATTTTTATTTCTAAAAATCAACTCAAATTTTGCTTGTTTATACTGAGTTTTTTAAATTCTTGTCAATTTTTGTCAAATTACAATTTATGCTGTTGCCATGCTACGGCATTTCAGGGAGTATCGTGGGTGTGTCAGTTGTAAACAAAGACTAATAAAATACCGCTTCCGGTTTAAAAAAATATTTAGATTTCAAAATTAATATAATAAAGTGGAAATTGAACTTTTACAATTACCCACACCAAATATTTCCCAAATATAAGTTTTTTCCTTGACAATGTACAACATTTTAAATTTATCTAATGGCTAGAAGCCATGCAATGTAGGTCATATTATTTTAGAAAGCATAGGGGGGGGGGGGGCATGCAGGGACAAGCATGATTCCGAAGCCGTTCTTTAAATGCAAATAATTCTAAAACCAAGCGATGAAACGGTGATTCTAGCGACAATTTTTCAGAAAATTCCTTACTTTACCTGATTCCGTTGAATTCAATCCAAAACGTTCAAAATCCCCTCCGCCATCCGAAGGATTTTTTGAGACCCTATATACGTTTTTGTAATCAAATTTATGTATGATACCCAGCGCTCTCTATCAGTAATAATCACCAGTCCATTATGAAATATGGGGGACAAGTAAAACAGTAGGGACACCTAACCACCAGTTTTAGTCACTAAAATAGTTTGTAATATGTTTCACAATAGAGATACACAATGCAAAGCTGTTATCCCAAAAAACGACCAAGATTGAACTATTTCTACAATCTTTCCTATAAGAACACTTCTTACCCAGAAACATTACACTAGTCAGTTTATATATCCATAATTCATATCAGGTGAAATTTCTACCTTTTACGTAATTTTATTTTGAAAAGTAGTTAAGTCAAAAGCATCATATTTTTTGTCTAAGGTTAGTAGTTAACGTTAAATATTTCTAGAACAGATCCCAGATACTCTAGATAGTTGGTATAAAAATAGATACCTGGCCGTTACCAAGGAGGCAAAATTATTTATAAGGCAAAATCTTTATAAGGCTAAATAACCATTTAACGAAAACTCAGATATGTGTTAAAGTTTTAGAAGTTGGGATCTAATACATCACTTCGACGGACCGGGTGTTAAGCAATGGGATCGAAAAATGGTTCTGCAAAATACTAAATTAGTATAGTATGTTGAAAAGTGGTATATTGTGAAAAAAAGATGGAAGAATGCAATTATAAATGAAGATTATTTTAAGCAAGTCAACCGCGGGAATTAGAATAACTATTTTATTGTCTTGGGTTAAGACAATAATGCCTTGGGTTAAATTTAATACCCTTGCACTCCTTTACGGCATTTTTCATAAATTAATTTTTATTAGGAGCAAGTTTTAAATTGTTATCCATTAAAGAAAACGCACCTTCTCTAATTTTGTTGAAATAAAACGATGTCTGTATTGCTGCCCCCTGTCTCGACACAAACACCAAAAAGTATGTGAAAACAACCAGCCTATTTCCCATCCTGTTTTCACTTTCCAATTCAGTTAAGTACAGTATTTATAGCATCCAAACTCGACTCCTTATACAGTGTGATCAAAACTCTCCAAACCACTTAACGTGAAAACATGCAAATACTTTTTGAAGACGCGTGCGAATACGAAGGATATGCATTGTTATTTAAATATTTTCCATTAGTTTTGATACACGTACCTACAGGTGGCTAATTGTTTTGTAAAGAGTATCATTGGAAAATAGAAAAGCAAAGGTTTCAATATCATGTAAATACGTAAAACCTATTTGATAGTTCATAAAACCAAAGTATTGATAAATTGAGCGTAATACTTTTGCAATGCTGGCGATCTGAAAACATGAAAAAGGCGATGTTTTGTAATAGATGGTCTATGGAAGATCTCACACCGTTGAAAATATTGTTGCTCAAATAGACTATAGGCGCTTTCATGCAGCCACAAACAATTAGGTAGAATAACTCGGTATACGTTTTTCATTGATAATGATCTCGTACATTAATCCGCCCATACACAAATTATCTGCCGACATCAATTGATAATGATGATACTCAATCGTGTCCCATTCCATTCGTCAGTGATGTGCAATCGATTCCTCGTAGGGATTATGCAACTTCAACAAAAAGCCTGTCCCCGTATACGTCACATCCGTTTGCTCTTTTGCATAAAATAATCAGTTATATTTGAAATTGATGCGTGTATACATATGGGATAGAAGGATGATTATTTTTTATCTATAAAAATGGAGCGATCTGATTGCCTTTGTCGCGCGCGTTCCAGGGCGGTCCGGTGTTTTGCACCGGAACTGACGAATCGCATTAACCATCAAACAGCGATGTTCCAAGTTGATGCCTGTACGTACATATGGGACAGAAGGATGATTATTCTTTATCTATAGAAATAGGGCGATCTGATTGCATTAGTGGCGAGCGTTTCAGGGGTACGGTGTTTCGCATCGGGACCGCTCTGAAACTCATACGAGCCGCTGTGAAACTCATCCATACCGTTCCGGTTTTCGCGCAAAACAACCGAGTGAGACAATTTTTTAAATAAAAAATCTGCCCCAAAAGTTTTAAAAAATGTGTTCTAATGATAGAAAAAACACGAAAATGAATCGCATCAATCTCTAAAATCTTCGTACTAAGCACGATGTACACAAGAATTGAATGTATTTTGAGAAACATGCAACAGTGGTTACTTGATTATGATCGTCTGTCGGCAAAAATATTCTATATTTTCGTCGTGTTTTTATGAAATTAGTTCGCTTATGTCGGGAACGCTTTATAATTGCATCTCGAACATAAGGGGCGAGCTTTATGGAGTGTGTTTTCGCTACTACGGTTGAACTACGCGTAGTTGCGTAGTGAGAGATTGCGATTGGCCTAAAGTAACAGTTGTATCACATATCAAACTGAGGATTTCCTTCCTCATTGTTCGACATTGCTTTAGCCAAAAACCCATTCCTAAAAGTTTGAAGAGGCGCTGCGACAGCTCACAAAGAGAGGGGAACTTCGATACAGCGCATTCATTGCTCCACCGGTGACTGATTGTTTAAATTGTGGTTCATTGCTATGCGCTTCGAATCCACCGAGCAGCTGCACGTTACGTGTCGTGCTCCGAAACCATGCAGTAACTTACTCTATGACGACGCAAGAAAAACGAGATCTCGTGCTATTATTCTAAAAATGTTACCGGATCCAGTGAATTTGTCGAAGTAACAATGTAGTTTCCTTCACTCATGTAAGTTCATTATATTCGTGTTACACGTGCACATTTAATAATTTATGCGCTGGGTTTTGTCATTTATATTCAATACTTATTTATTCAATTTATTTTTCAGAAACCATTGTTTTGTATCATTTGAGGGATGTTCAGTCTCATAGAGCGAAGTGTTTTACGATGAGATTAAAACTAACTTTGAAGCAGGTATATATTACTGTACTATAAACCTCGCTATAAACTAATCAATGTGAAACCTGGGCCACCAACCTGGGAAAGATTTCATTTTTTAATCAGATATAAATTATTTTGAAAAAAACTAGCGATATATACAGTATCTAACACAGGCACCAATATTGTAAATTTCATATGAAATCAGGCTATGCTGATGTTTTTATCTCAAACCAAGCACTCACCAAAAGTAATGCATAGTCAATATTAACCCCCCACCCCCATGGGAAAGGTGGGGTTGTGGGGATATGCCACCTACCAAATACACACAAAATCCCCATGGGGAATGACTAGCTATTCCATCAAAACTTGACTAATAGCCCCAATCTGTGGCCATTTTAATACAGACATTATCATAAATTCTGCTTTGATATAGATATTACGCATAAAATGGGAATTTGGTATAAAATCTTGCCTTGTGTTGGATAAATGCTATTTTATATAGGTTATGAAATGTCTAAGATACATTTTGATGCATTATAGAAGTCTCCCCGGGAAAATCTAGAATGAAGAATGTTCACTTGAATATAAATAGGATTTGGGTACCGAATTTTGTAATGGTACAGTATGATAAAACAGTTTACTATTTACAGTAATGGTTAAAATATATATTAAAGCCCTAGCGGCAAAAAGTACTTTCTTACTTCTTGGATATGTAACTGGTTCGACCCGGTCATTTGTGACCATATTGTGTATGTGTAATAATCAATAAGAATTGACTGATATATAGATTGTAAATTTCTATTTTCTGGATTTTATGGACAGTGACATTGTAATGGATGACTTAATTGAAGGCGAAGATAATGAAATATCTTCTACAGCTAATCGTTCAGGTGAAAGCATGTAAAAGAGCCATCTCTTCTATAATTATCACAAGTACAGTATTTTCATCTTGCAAGCTTGGTTATAATGCTTGCAACCAATGGAAATACACCTGAGTATTTAATCATGTCAACAGGCAAACTGCACAATAACATGCCAGCATGGATTACAGTATTTTAGTGTTTTACCCTGTTTATGCACTATCATCATATGATTTTACTGTCAAATGGAAACCACTGCATGGCAGTAATCGATTAACCAGACTACCTGCCCACCACCCCTGTTGACTTATTGATGCATGGAAATGCAACATAATGTATCCTATTGTATTACTGTACCCATTCTAATGGACATATTCAGAAGGCGACTACATGGTGTTAATGAGTTAAGAGGTTTTACTCTTGTAAATACACTAGTAACATTTGCTTGATTAGTTTCACTTACAGTAACCAGTGGGAAACCATTGAAGCATAAAGCTGAAAAAAGTAAATATATGATATAATGAGTGTCAAAGAGGGAAATTGTAAAAAAGATATTATCTACACTGAAGCTTTTATAAATGTTTAACTAAATGTGATCATGTTCAGTACTTATTAACATATTTTTAAAGCTTCTTTACCGGGAGAACTTAGTAGAAAATCTGTCGCAGCTGCTTTCTGGGAATATGAGCTTTATGAGGAACTAAGGGACATAGATTTGGCTGAGAAATGGATATTTAATAAGATGCAAATTTCAACAACTTCTGTAGTTCCAAGGATGCTGCAGCTGAATTTATTTTCACTAAACAGGGTGGCCACATCTTATGGTCATGCATGCTTTGAAGATTGCCAAAACAAAGGTACATCATCGATCATTAGTACAAAATATACAAAAATGGAACCATTATTGTGAGTCAGGGATCCTGAAATTTCCATTAGAAGTTAACAAACTTGTTGAGCAACACATTTAAGTGATCCATTCAATTGTGGCTTCAATATGTAGTATTGCTGGCACTACAGTACAGTACACTTTATATTCAGATTCTTATTAGATTTTTTATCTGTGATTTTAAGGTAGTTGCATGTGTTAGATGGAAATTTGAAGCTATGTTACAGCCACAGTATGTATCCGGTACCGGTTATTATCAGTGCAAGGTTATGAAAAATAAACCAATTATCCAGCTGTGTGTCCAAGGAATCCTAAATATGAATTATCTTTTTGTGAGCAACACTTCTCCCTGGTAGAGCACAAAAGGTTGCCAACAAAACTTAAACCTTTTTTAGAATACTGCAACAAAAAGGACAAAGATAATTTTCAGTTATTTGTATAGCTATAAGGTTTACAGTAGATCTCGTCATAAAAACCAAGAAGTGATTGTTCATATCTTAAAATTTGAGTTCATGAGATGGATAGTAAGAGCAATTATGGTCCAATTTACACATATTATAATTCAACAACTTCTTGTTATCCCATTAAGGGCCAAATCGCCTGTTTATGAGTATTTTTGTGAACTAGGCAGCATTTTCAGAATGTGCAGTGGCGAAGCCAGCGGTCATGCAGGTCATGCAGTGCATGACTAAAACTTTCCCCAAAAATGTTTAAAAATCAGTTCAGTAAAATTGTCTAAAATAGAATTACGCTTTATCTTTGCCTTTCTACGTTCAGCTGCTTTATGCTATATTTTTTGACATAAATCAATGTTCTTTACGCGATATTTTCGCTGAATATTCTCGTATTTTTTTTATTTCGGCTTTGTTGCCTGGCAACTGAGTAGGGCATGCATATTTTCACATGCATGTCCGGTTGCGTAATACGAGTGGAAAACGAGTGCGTGGAATTGCTGCGTTGTTACCCGCTGCGTGTTTTGGTCATGCATTTTCAGAATTGCATGACTAGCTAATATTATTTTATATTAGGTTTCTTGTTTTCTGATTGGCTTACGATGTTTGCGCACGCGCAATGCGGTTGTTTTTCACGCTATGGTCATGCAATTTTCGATCTGCATGACTAACGGGCAGCCCAACCTGATCAGTGATCACAGCCTCTTTGCTCGAAGCTTTCCGCCTGAATGAACATGGCTTCAAGTCATTCAGGCATTTCGAGTTCTTCTTCTTCAGAGTTGGTGAGAAAATCCTTTTCTGCTTGGGCTACTGCAGTACTGCTGAACAGAATATTATTGTTATATTAAAGCAGCGACCAACACCAGATCTTTCGTCAAGAAAATACTATTTGACCGGCAGGGGACATATCTTCGGTTCGGTGCATGCTATGTAGATGGCAATACCACCGTTCGATTCAGCGTTTTACGATCTCTTTACAGAAGTAAATTGTGTTTGTTTACAACGCTATGCGGCCAATTTAGCCGCTTTTAAACACTCTGAATTTTGTTTTGTTTACAAATTAGCAATAATATAAACTAATTAAATATTCATTTCGCTTTCCTACCTTTGGTTTACACGGTACAAACTATTCGACGGGTCTTTGTGATATCTTTGAAATAAATCCATTTTTATTACAATACGACATAATCTAGCCCTTTTATGGCAATTCTCGTGAAAATGCTTTCTTTGTTGCGAAGCCGGTATTGCCGGCTGAGCGAAACAGTCAAAATTTAGATATTATTCTGAATGGGTTTTCCTATTTTTGTGTTAACCTTCATTATTGTTTTCTGAAATATGCAAAATTCTCAACATTTTTTCCTTTATTAGGTCTAGCTATTCGTACTAAGTTGATGCCCAGATTGCTGCATATGGCAATTCTGGGAGTCAATATTTCAAAATTTTCCCGGGGGAGCATGCCCCCGGACCCCCCTAGCAGGTCTCGCGCCTTCGGCGCGAATTGCATGACCACTCACATCGGGCTGGCATCGCCACTGAGAATGTGGGGTAGTTCATAATTATACAACATAATCAATATATATATTACTCTCCGATATAAATTAATAGACCCTTATTTCGGGGCTAGTGATATTCTGAAGGACCTTGATGATGAAACACCTCATGCTTCTCAAGATAATGCGGCAGTATATCCATGTAATTTATGCATGTGAGCTGCTTCTGCAAATGGAAAGTACACCCTATACTGTAGTAGAATAAAGCCTATTGATGTATTATTTACACAATATTTTATACTTTCTAGGTACCAGATCATTCATGACCAAGAATAAAAATATGATGGAAGATTGTGGAGTGACCGAGTTGGTAACTTGTAACAAGGAAACAGTTGGAAAACGACGCCTGCAAAATGTCCCAGAGGCATCGTTACTGTTGCTACAGCAGGTGGGCATATTGAATACTGGCAATCTTTGTACAAGTAAGAGAATTTCACTGAATAAAGTTAACAGTAGTTACAATAGAATTGTTCTTTGTATACTGTGTCATAAATCCATTAATACTTAAAAAACCGTAAAACACTTAGATATTCTGGAATTTGATGACGTTTTTTTTTAATTTGAATCAACATTTTTGTAAATATTTTTGTGTAATCTAACTGTAGGCGGTACACTCTCATTATATTGTGAAATTGAAAACGCGGGGCCAATATAATTTCTATCAAATATCAATCTCAAATATTTTTCATAATAATAGTCCACAAATGCTTTCGGACAAAAAACATTGACAGTGTCAGTGTGTTTCTGTTCATTTAGCACAATCTACATTGCTTACTACATCCTTAAAATATTGTATGTATCATTGTATCGTCCATGCCCTGTAAATATGTGTGTAAATATACAACCTCTATGCTCTGGGCACGTTGATGCATGTGCATGCCCTATGTTTTATTTTGTTCTGTGTATACTTATGTAGTAGATTACCTTTTTTACTGAGCTTATTGTATTTTAGGTCCGAGTCACCTACACAAGCGTTTATGATAACGATTGTATGGTATACAGCAAATTTACGGCACTGAAAGACCAGAGAATGAGTGATGATGAACTAGGAAATGCCATGAAGGAAACAGTATTGGCATATGATAAGATGTGTCACTTAAACTCCCTCAGAGCTGCCAGAAAAGATTTACCATAACCAGCTCCTTTTAAAAAGATGTGGCACAAGTGTCGTAATGTCATCGATAGATTGAATTTTCAAAATCACAAAGATACATCTTGCAAAGTGAATTACAATCCTGTCGATCTTCTATCGAAATCGTTCAATACCATGGCAGCTGAACAAGTCAATGTTTGGGCGAGCAGTTTGAAGAGAATAATGGTAGCCATGCCATACGTCCACCATATCTTTTTCTTCCACCGAATGGTAAAGAGAAGAAATGCGCACACACAGTTGTGTTACAAGGTTGGTAAACAACCAATTGTAGCACAAAAATCCGCTAAGAACGTGTTCTAGGTGCAAAATACGGAACTACAATATACCGTAAGATACTGTACATACAATGTAAAGTTGACATAATATTAATTCAAACTAATGCTATTAAAGGCCACTTCAATATTCAAGTTGCCGCGCAAAACATCAAGTTGACGTTTTGGGTGGGTAGGTGTCAGAACGTTTCTGTATACGTTACATATTTACCCTGGCAAAATGAATATTTAACAATTATACCATGAGCTCGAGTCGTATATGAGCTGACTTTTATATGAGCTCGAGTCGAGTCGAGCTGACTTTTATATGAGCTGACTTTTATATGAGCTCGAGTCGTATATGAGCTGACTTAAATATTTTTACAGTTCGTTCACCCACAAATCTTGTCGCGACTCGGATTGAAAATTTTAAATGTTTCAATATCATGTAAATAATTCTTAAATACATAAAACGAATTTGATAGTTCATAAAACCAAAGATATTGATAAATTGAGCATAATACTTTTGCAATGCTGGCGATCTGAAAACATGAAAAAGGCGATGTTTTGTAATAGATGGTCTATGAAAGATCTCACACCGTTGAAAATATTGTTACTCAAATAGACTATAGGCGCTTTCATGCAGCCACAACAATTAGGTAGAATAACTCGGTATTGATAATGAACTCGTACGTTAATCCGCCCATACACAAGTTATCGGCCGACATCAATTGATAATGATGATACTCAATCGTGTCCCATTCCACTCGTAACTGACGTGCAGTCTATTCCTCGTAGGGACTATGCAACTTCAGCAAAAAGCCTGTCCCCGTATACGTCACATCCGTTTGCTCTTTTGCATAAAATAATCAGTTATATTTGAAATTGATGCGTGTATACATATGGGATAGAACTCATAGAAGGATGATTATTTTTATCTATAAAAGTGGAGCGACCTGATTGCGACCTGGAGCGACCTCATCCAGACCGTTCCGGTTTTCGCGCAAAACAAACAGGAGTGAGACAATTTTTTAAATAAAAAATCTGACCCAAAAGTTTTAAAAAACGTGTTCTAACGATAGCAAAAACACGAAAATGAATTGCATCAATCTCTAAAAGCTTCGTACTAAGCACGATGTACACAAGAATTGAATGTATTTTGAGAACCATGCGACAGTGGTTACTTGATTTTGATCGTCTGTCTGCAAAAAGATTCTAAATTTTCGTCGTTTTTTTACGAAATTAGTTCGCTTATGTCAGGAACGCTTTACTATTGCATCTCGAACATAAAGGGCGAGTTTTATGAAGTGTGTTTTAGCTGCTACGGTTATAATAATAATAATAATAATAATAAAAGTCTTTATTGAAATACTCAAAACAAACATCTGAGTTTACATGTGAGAATATATACTACAATATGGTTATTACAGAATTATTTACATCAATTATAAAATTACGAAGGTTATAATATATAAAAATATGAACAGTTTATATAAAATTGAAAAGACATCCATTTATAAAAGCGTTGAATTACGCATAGTGAGAGATTGCGGGGGACCTAATGTAACAGTTGTATCACATATCAAACTGAAAGCGAGCGCAAATTATTGCAAGAATCCGTGAAATAAAAGAGCTTTTAGACCCAATAAAAACGTTTACGAGTCAACTAAGCATAATTTCTACCCAGCTGGCTTACTGGCGTCGAAGTTCGATAAGATTACGTGGATTATGGCTGCAATACACCACGCCTCGAAAGCGTTCGAGCGGCGTAGAAACATGCGGTCTACTATTATATTTGAAATAGTTCAACTGCTTTGTCCAGAGAAGAAGTTTACGGCGCCTTTGGTTGAAGAAATCGTAAATTTTGTCGAGGATTTCCTTCCTCATTGTTCTACATTGCTCTTGCCAGAAACCCGTTCTGAAAAGTTTGAAGAGGCGCTGCGACAACTCACAAAGAGAGGGGAACTTTCCATACAGCGCATTCATTGCTCCACCGCTGACTGGGTGTTCAGTCTCATATAACGAAGTGTTTTACGAATGAGATTAAAACTAACTTTGAATTGAAGCAGGTATAAATTACTGTACTATAAACCTCGCTATAAACTAATCAATGTGAAACCTGGGCCACAAACCTGGGAAAGATTTCAAATTTTAATCAGATATAAATTATTTTTAAAAAACTAGCGATATATACATTCACTTCTTTCTCTCCTGCAGTGGGGCCCACAAAATAGAAATACGAAAATTTGTCTATAATGAAAACAGCCGCAATTTACTATTTCACATTCTGAAGTTGCGGTTCGTTTTTACCCATAACATTTGATGCATGAGCTCATGTTAAAGTCAAATTCAACGGTTATATACACGGACACTAGCTTTTAATAGGAATTAAAGCTGTTTTCCACTTCAATCGTATCGTACGGAAACGTGGCGATATTTCATTGTTTCCTGCGCACTCGGGTAGAATTAATGACTTGGACACAAAGGAAATACAGACTTGATTTTGTATTTACATGTATTAAGGCCACGTCCATATTCAAGTTTGCAAGCATGCAACAAAAAAACAGACTGAAAAGACTCCAAAAATAATTTGCTAAAATATAAAAGTTTTCTACAGTATTAATAGCGAAATTATATACCTACGAAATGGAATTGTACTTGCATTATATATGTGTGACATATACATAAGTCTTATACATAATGCAAAAGCTCACTTCCCTTGTCGTCGTTTGAGCACTCTGGCCCCAAGACACTTCACGCATGTCTGGATGCGCATGTGTCTGAGTATTGTACCACATGCGCTTGGTGAGGGCAAGAGTATGGTGTATAAGTACGAAATCACTCGCATCTAGACTGCGTTACAAGCTGCACTGACGAGCCGTTGAACGACGAAACTTGAAAACTGCCTGATGAAAACTGCCTGACGAAAACTGCCTGACGAAACTTGTAAACTGCCTGATGATTCTTTTACAGATGAAACAGCCTGTTGCAGACAAGTTTTGAGGTAAGCGAAAATATATATATATATTATACGTGTAGGTTTAGGTCTACGAAACGCAAAGAGTTCTACGAAACGCAAAGAGTGCTCGACAACATATAGTTAGAGCAAATTATATATTTTCGCTTACCTCAAAACTTGTCTGCAACAGGCTGTTTCATCTGTAAAAGAATCATCAGGCAGTTTACAAGTATCGAAAGAAATGACCGCATATATACTTCCTGCCGGGGCGTGGGGGTGTGTGTGGGAGACAATGTGTGCATGCATGGCTTTGTTTGCGTTGTTTACGCGAAATTTGTTACGATGACGACATCGTGAAATTATTTCAGCTCTTTTGTTGAGTAAACAATCCTTGTTTTTTTCTTTCAAAATACAAAATTTTTCTTCTAAACATAAATTGCATCGTTTTGATCCTCCCGTGTACGAAATAGAATGTTTTAAAATTTGCCAATTAATACTGAAATCCTTATTGTTTTCTTTCAATGTCCAAATATATTTCGAAAGTTCCGTGTCATTTGCATGCTTTTTATGCTGAAAAGATTTAGTGTGGTTGGCCAATCGCTCTTTGAATGTGGTTGCAGTCATGCCAATGTAATTTTTGATCGTGTTTGTGTTGCTTACTGTGACTGTTGCTTTGTACACTATGTCCCTAGTCATGCATTGTTTTTGAAGCGGGCAAATGGTGTTTTTTCTACAACTGCAATTGGTAGTGTCCCTCTCCTGTGGCTTGTTATTTCTAGATATGCGTGCATTGTGTTTAGTGATTACTGACTTAATATTGTTCATGCAGCTATAGCTTACTTTAACTGTATTTCTGTTAAAAATTTTATGTAGCTTGTGGTGCGGTGGAAAATGCTTGTCAATTAGACTAAGGAATGTTTGTGCTAACACTCTTGCTAAATGGTGGGTTGAACCAAATGATGTTGCGTTGCCTATTCCTGCGTTGTTTTTGCGGTGTGTGCTGAGTGTAGCTAAGTTCATGATTAAAGTTACTATGCCTAAGTGCGTTCTGATATATGGGTGCAGATTCCTGAAAAGTTTGCTCATCTGATGAAAGAAGTGCGATGCGCTTGTTAATTGATGCAGGTAGTTGCCTTGTGATGCTCGGTGGGTGATTAGAGTGCATATTTATGTATAGTGGATCGTCATTGGGCTTCCTATAGCAGGGTTTTTTTTAACGTGCAGTTCTACACAAAATGTGCAGTTCTAAATCAATTTGTGCAACTCTAAAAAATATTTTGTGCAGTTGAAAAAAATACGAACTTTCAGGATATGGATATTTATTGTAGAAAACTAAAGTAATCGAAGGAATAAATGGAATACATATAGCTTCAATAACAAAAGCAGTACCAGAATTTCTCATAAAAAACTCAACAATATAATTTTTGTTGACAATTTTCAGCATCGTTTCTATTTGAAGGGATGAGAATCAGTTAATGAAAGTTTAATAAGAAAAAAATGGTGCCATTTGCGCGAGTTGAATTTCATGCTATGACATGTCGCAGGGCCTTTTTTAATTAACATACTGGGGGGCCAAAGCCCCCCCAGCCCCAATGTTAGCCCCAGTAAACTATCCTCCCAGTAAAGGTCCCTTTTGTACAAAAGTTCTTAAGTTTATAGGTCAGAAGAAAGTTATGATATTCTCATAACAAAGCATTGCTTTTACACCAAAAGCTCAGTCTGTTTAGATGGGATATTTCAAAAAATGTCTCTGAAAATGCAGGAAATCAAGCCACAGAAACTCAAAAATACAAAAATTTTCTGGGGAGGACCCCCAGACCCCCAACCACATCCACACACCCTCAATATACCACATTCTTGTTAGGTCCCTTTTCGTTGATGCCCCCCCCCCCCCACTAACCATTTCTTGAAAAAGGCCCTGGCATGTTGGGACAGTATGACAAAATGTGCAGTTCTAAATTTTTCTTAAAAAAAACCCTGTCCTATAGGGCCTATGTTTTCCATTGTTAAGGTTGAAAGTTACATCTAAAAAATTTACAATGCGTAAATTTGATTCGGCGGTAATTTTTAGGTCAAACTGCTCGAAAATTTTGTGGAGTTCTTTTCTTGTTTGTCTGCTAAACGTGCTGATTTACTTTTTATAATAGCCAAACCGTCATCTCTATATAGGCCGATGCTTTCTTTGCCAAATTTCTTACTCAGGTGGTTTAAAATGAAAGGCCTACTAACTCACAAATTTCCGCGCCGTCGAAACTGCCCATGCTAACGTCAAACAAACTATGGCTATCTTTTTTTATCCATGAAATTCCGGTATTGAAAAGGAGAGATTTTCTAGCGTGTTTTATTATTGAAATATCGTTTTCAGGTATAGTAGCCAAATTTGAAGCCCAAGATAAAGCTTGGTCCAATAGTTTTTCAGAAATAGAAGGGTAGAAATCGACAATGTCAAACGAAATAAAACTGTGTCTTTCCTTATCTTTTATATTGCCAAACCACTGAATAACTTGTTTTGTATTCCTCCATTGATTTAAATTCAGTTTTTCTCTCAAATTGGAATTAATTTTGTTCAAAATAACTTTGCTTATTTTTCCGGATTCGCTTTTAGCGGGATTAATTAATCGGCATTTTGGATTGTTTTCGAAATTTTCTTTGTGATCTTTTTCAATTCTGTCGCCGATTCCTAAATTGTTCGAAATGTTTTTTAGTTCTGAATCAATTTCATCTATAGTGTCCTCGGATCCATGCTTATATGTTTTTGTGATGTTGTCATGTAAGAGCTTGTTGTATGTGTCGAGCGAGGTTTCATAAATATTCCTAGTTTTGTCCGCAAAAATGAAAATGTTGGGAGACGAATTGATTTTCTTTAGATCGTTAGTCAAAGATTTCTGAAATTGGTTCCTATATGACCGAAATTGTAAATTTTCGATTAATTTTATAAGGTCGTCTTCGAAAGGTTTCATTTCCGGAATAGAAGGAGGTGTTTTGTTGGATGCAAGGCCGAAATGGTTGTTTTGGTTTTCACATTTTTTGTTTTTATTAAGAAAGAAATTAGCTTTCCATCTCATACGTTTTATTACACTTTCCACTTTTTCAATCAAATTTTTCAAATAAGCGTCCTGTGATGGTATAGGGATATTCTTTAGTGAATAGTCAAATCGAAATTGTCGCATTTTGAAGTTAAATGGAAAAGAATAACGTAAACAAGAGTGCACAACCGATATACGGGTGCGAATATACGTGTAGGTTTAGGTCTACGAAACGCAAAGAGTGCTCAACAACATATAGTTAGAGCAATTCAAATTATAGATTTTCGCTAACCTCAAAACTTGTCTGCAACAGGCTGTTTCATCTGTAAAAGAATCATCAGGCAGTTTACAAGTATCGAAAGAAATGACCGCTTATATACTTCCTGCCGGGGCGTGGGGGTGTGTGTGGGAGACACATGTCTCTCAACAATTTCATTTTTGCAGACAAAACTAGGAATATTTATGAAACCTCGCTCGACACATGCAACAAGCTCTTACATGACAACATCACAAAAACATATAAGCATGGATCCGAGGACACTATAGATGAAATTGATTCAGAACTAAAAAACATTTCGAACAATTTAGGAATCGGCGACAGAATTGAAAAAATGAAAAAACGCGAAGCATTTATATCTTTAAAAGATCACAAAGAAAATTTCGAAAACAATCCAAAATGCCGATTAATTAATCCCGCTAAAAGCGAATCCGGAAAATAAGGAAAGTTATTTTGGACAAAATTTATTCCAATTTGAGAGAAAAACTGAATTTAAATCAATGGAGGAATACAAAACAAGTTATTCAGTGGTTTGGCAATATAAAAGATAAGGAAAGACACAGTTTTATTTCGTTTGACATTGTCGATTTCTACCCATCTATTTCTGAAAAACTATTGGACCAAGCTTTATCTTGGGCTTCAAATTTGGCTACTATACCTGAAAACGATATTTCAATAATAAAACACGCTAGAAAATCTCTCCTTTTCAATACCGGAATTTCATGGATAAAAAAAGATAGCCATAGTTTGTTTGACGTTAGCATGGGCAGTTTCGACGGCGCGGAAATTTGTGAGTTAGTAGGCCTTTTCATTTTAAACCACCTGAGTAAGAAATTTGGCAAAGAAAGCATCGGCCTATATAGAGATGACGGTTTGGCTATTATAAAAAGTAAATCAGCACGTTTAGCAGACAAAACAAGAAAAGATCTCCACAAAATTTTCGAGCAGTTTGACCTAAAAATTACCGCCGAATCAAATTTACGCATTGTAAAAGATGTAACTTTCGACCTTAACAATGGAAAACATAGGCCCTATAGGAAGCCCAATGACGATCCACTATACATAAATATGCACTCTAATCACCCACCGAGCATCACAAGGCAACTACCTGCATCAATTAACAAGCGCATCGCACTTCTTTCATCAGATGAGCAAACTTTTCAGGAATCTGCACCCATATATCAGAACGCACTTAGGCATAGCAACTTTAATCATGAACTTAGCTACACTCAGCACACACCGCAAAAACAACGCAGGAATAGGCAACGCAACATCATTTGGTTCAACCCACCATTTAGCAAGAGTGTTAGCACAAACATTCCTTAGTCTAATTGACAAGCATTTTCCACCGCACCACAAGCTACATAAAATTTTTAACAGAAATACAGTTAAAGTAAGCTATAGCTGCATGAACAATATTAAGTCAGTAATCACTAAACACAATGCACGCATATCTAGAAATAACAAGCCACAGGAAAGGGACACTACCAATTGCAGTTGTAGAAAAAACACCATTTGCCCGCTTCAAAAACAATGCATGACTAGGGACATAGTATACAAAGCAACAGTCACAGTAAGCAACACAAACACGATCAAAAATACATTGGCATGACTGCAACCACATTCAAAGAGCGATTGGCCAACCACACTAAATCTTTTCAGCATAAAAAGCATGCAAATGACACGGAACTTTCGAAATATATTTGGACATTGAAAGAAAACAATAAGGATTTCAGTATTAATTGGCAAATTTTAAAACATTCTATTTCGTACACGGGAGGATCAAAACGATGCAATTTATGTTTAGAAGAAAAATTTTGTATTTTGAAAGAAAAAAACAAGGATTGTTTACTCAACAAAAGAGCTGAAATAATTTCACGATGTCGTCATCGTAACAAATTTCGCGTAAACAACGCAAACAAAGCCATGCATGCACACATTGTCTCCCACACACACCCCCACGCCCCGGCAGGAAGTATATAAGCGGTCATTTCTTTCGATACTTGTAAACTGCCTGATGATTCTTTTACAGATGAAACAGCCTGTTGCAGACAAGTTTTGAGGTAACCGAAAATCTATATATATATATATATATATATATAGTAAAATCTGCAGACATGCATGTTTCGCCGTTCAACGGCTCGTCAGTGCAGCTTGTAACGCAGTCTAGATGAGAGTGACTTCGTATTTATACACCATACTCTTGCCCTCACCAAGCGCATGTGGTACAATACTCAGACACATGCGCATCCAGACATGCGTGAAGTGTCTTGGGGCCAGAGTGCTCAAACGACCACAAGGGAAGTGAGCTTTTGCATTATAGCTTATTAGCCACCAATTAACCTCACAGAGTGCTCAAGAACACAAGTGAAGGAGCATATATAGTCAAATCTGCAGACATGCATGTTTCGCCGTTCAACGGCTCGTCAGTGCAGCTTGTAACGCAGTCTAGATGCGAGTGACTTCGTATTTATACACCATACTCTTGCCCTCACCAAGCGCATGTGGTACAATACTCAGACACATGCGCATCCAGACATGCGTGAAGTGTCTTGGGGCCAGAGTGCTCAAACGACCACAAGGGAAGTGAGCTTTTTGCATTATAGCTTATTAGCCACCAATTAACCTCACAGAGTGCTCAACAACACAAGTGAAGGAGCATATATAGTCAAATCTGCAGACATGCATGTTTCGCCGTTCAACGGCTCGTCAGTGCAGCTTGTAACGCAGTGTAGATGCGAGTGACTTCGTATTTATACACCATACTCTTGCCCTCACCAAGCGCATGTGGTACAATACTCAGACACATGCGCATCCAGACATGCGTGAAGTGTCTTGGGGCCAGAGTGCTCAAACGACCACAAGGGAAGTGAGCTTTTTGCATTATATATATATATATATATGTGAAGTGTCTTGGGGCCGGAGTGCTCAAACGACCACAAGGGAAGTGAGCTTTTTGCATTATAGCTTATTAGCCACCAATTAACCTCACAGAGTGCTCAACAACACAAGTGAAGGAGCATATATAGTCAAATCTGCAGACATGCATGTTTCGCCGTTCAACGGCTCGTCAGTGCAGCTTGTAACGCAGTCTAGATGCGAGTGACTTCGTATTTATACACCATACTCTTGCCCTCACCATGCGCATGTGGTACAATACTCAGACACATGCGCATCCAGACATGCTTGAAGTGTCTTGGGGCGAGAGTGCTCAAACGACCACAAGGGAAGTGAGCTTTTTGCATTATATACAGCTATTTCAATTAAGGTTGTCCCCGAGCAAAGCGGAAAAGTCGAATACGAGCGCGAAAGGCTTGCTGGGAATCGCCAAAAAATTAATGAACCAAGAATTTGACAAACCTCAGTGGATTCCTAAGAAATTAACATAGTACTCATACGATTAGAAGGCATTTTAAATTCCCAAGGGTATAAAATCTTATGGTTAAGAAGAATATGTTAATTTCGAAAGGTTTGTTTTTTATACACCCTGTATACCAATTTGCAATTAAACGTTCTGCAAAACTTATGATTATTCGTGACTCCTGTCGTTATAACGTAGTGGAAAATGCCTCGAACTTGTTCCATCACAAAATTGTATGTCAGCCATAAATGCCACCTTGATTCATTCACAGCTCTGAGCCACTGATGCATAAAAACGTCTCAAAGGACACCCACACAAAGAACATCCCACAAAATATTTAACCCACAAAAGAATATCCCACAAAATATTTAATACGTTTCTAATTTGAAATATTATTGCTAATCTCTTAGGAAACCACTGAGGTTTGTCAAATTCTTGGCCATTAATATTTTAGCGATTCCCAGCAAGCCTTTCGCCCTCGTATTCGACTTTTCCGCTTTGCTCGGGGACAACCTTAATTGAAATAGCTGTATATATATATATATGTGAAGTGTCTTGGGGCCGGAGTGCTCAAACGACCACAAGGGAAGTGAGCTTTTTGCATTATAGCTTATTAGCCACCAATTAACCTCACAGAGTGCTCAACAACACAAGTGAAGGAGCATATATAGTCAAATCTGCAGACATGCATGTTTCGCCGTTCAACGGCTCGTCAGTGCAGCTTGTAAAGCAGTCTAGATGCGAGTGACTTCGTATTTATACACCATACTCTTTCCCTCACCAAGCGCATGTGGTACAATACTCAGACACATGCGCATCCAGACATGCGTGAAGTGTCTTGGGGCCAGAGTGCTCAAACGACCACAAGGGAAGTGAGCTTTTTGCATTATAGCTTATTAGCCACCAATTAACCTCACAGAGTGCTCAACAACACAAGTGAAGGAGCATATATAGTCAAATCTGCAGACATGCATGTTTCGCCGTTCAACGGCTCGTCAGTGCAGCTTGTAACGCAGTCTAGATGCGAGTGACTTCGTATTTATACACCATACTCTTGCCCTCACCATGCGCATGTGGTACAATACTCAGACACATGCGCATCCAGACATGCTTGAAGTGTCTTGGGGCCAGAGTGCTCAAACGACCACAAGGGAAGTGAGCTTTTTGCATTATATACAGCTATTTCAATTAAGGTTGTCCCCGAGCAAAGCGGAAAAGTCGAATACGAGCGCGAAAGGCTTGCTGGGAATCGCCAAAAAATTAATGAACCAAGAATTTGACAAACCTCAGTGGATTCCTAAGAAATTAACATAGTACTCATACGATTAGAAGGCATTTTAAATTCCCAACGGTATAAAATCTTATGGTTAAGAAGAATATGTTAATTTCGAAAGGTTTGTTTTTTATACACCCTGCATACCAATTTGCAATTAAACGTTCTGCAAAACTTATGATTATTCGTGACTCCTGTCGTTATAACGTAGTGGAAAATGCCTCGAACTTGTTCCATCACAAAATTGTATGTCAGCCATAAATGCCACCTTGATTCATTCACAGCTCTGAGCCACTGATGCATAAAAACGTCTCAAAGGAATTACCCACAAAGAACATCCCACAAAATATTTAATACGTTTCTAATTTGAAATATTATTGCTAATCTCTTAGGAAACCACTGAGGTTTGTCAAATTCTTGGCCATTAATATTTTAGCGATTCCCAGCAAGCCTTTCGCCCTCGTATTCGACTTTTCCGCTTTGCTCGGGGACAACCTTAATTGAAATAGCTGTATATATATATATGTGAAGTGTCTTGGGGCCGGAGTGCTCAAACGACCACAAGGGAAGTGAGCTTTTTGCATTATAGCTTATTAGCCACCAATTAACCTCACAGAGTGCTCAACAAGACAAGTGAAGGAGCATATATAGTCAAATCTGCAGACATGCATGTTTCGCCGTTCAACGGCTCGTCAGTGCAGCTTGTAACGCAGTCTAGATGCGAGTGACTTCGTATTTATACACCATACTCTTTCCCTCACCAAGCGCATGTGGTACAATACTCAGACACATGCGCATCCAGACATGCGTGAAGTGTCTTGGGGCCTAAGTGCTCAAACGACCACAAGGGAAGTGAGCTTTTTGCATTATAGCTTATTAGCCACCAATTAACCTCACAGAGTGCTCAACAACACAAGTGAAGGAGCATATATAGTCAAATCTGCAGACATGCATGTTTCGCCGTTCAACGGCTCGTCAGTGCAGCTTGTAACGCAGTCTAGATGCGAGTGACTTCGTATTTATACACCATACTCTTGCCCTCACCATGCGCATGTGGTACAATACTCAGACACATGCGCATCCAGACATGCTTGAAGTGTCTTGGGGCCAGAGTGCTCAAACGACCACAAGGGAAGTGAGCTTTTTGCATTATATACAGCTATTTCAATTAAGGTTGTCCCCGAGCAAAGCGGAAAAGTCGAATACGCGAGCGCGAAAGGCTTGCTGGGAATCGCCAAAAAATTAATGAACCAAGAATTTGACAAACCTCAGTGGATTCCTAAGAAATTAACATATTACTCATACGATTAGAAGGCATTTTAAATTCCCAAGGGTATAAAATCTTATGGTTAAGAAGAATATGTTAATTTCGAAAGGTTTGTTTTTTATACACCCTGTATACCAATTTGCAATTAAACGTTCTGCAAAACTTATGATTATTCGTGACTCCTGTCGTTATAACGTAGTGGAAAATGCCTCGAACTTGTTCCATCACAAAATTGTATGTCAGCCATAAATGCCACCTTGATTCATTCACAGCTCTGAGCCACTGATGCATAAAAACGTCTCAAAGGAATTACCCACAAAGAACATCCCACAAAATATTTAATACGTTTCTAATTTGAAATATTATTGCTAATCTCTTAGGAAACCACTGAGGTTTGTCAAATTCTTGGCCATTAATATTTTAGCGATTCCCAGCAAGCCTTTCGCCCTCGTATTCGACTTTTCCGCTTTGCTCGGGGACAACCTTAATTGAAATAGCTGTATATATATATATATGTGAAGTGTCTTGGGGCCGGAGTGCTCAAACGACCACAAGGGAAGTGAGCTTTTTGCATTATAGCTTATTAGCCACCAATTAACCTCACAGAGTGCTCAACAACACAAGTGAAGGAGCATATATAGTCAAATCTGCAGACATGCATGTTTCGCCGTTCAACGGCTCGTCAGTGCAGCTTGTAACGCAGCCTAGATGCGAGTGACTTCGTATTTATACACCATACTCTTGCCCTCACCAAGCGCATGTGGTACAATACTCAGACACATGCGCATCCAGACATGCGTGAAGTGTCTTGGGGCCAGAGTGCTCAAACGACCACAAGGGAAGTGAGCTTTTGCATTATATATATATATGACTGACGAGCCGTTGAACGGCGAAACATGCATGTCTGCAGATTTGACTATATATATATATATACGTGTAGGTTTAGGTCTACGAAACGCAAAGAGTGCTCGACAACATATAGTTAGAGCAAATTATAGATTTTCGCTTACCTCAAAACTTGTCTGCAACAGGCTGTTTCATCTGTAAAAGAATCATCAGGCAGTTTACAAGTATCGAAAGAAATGACCGCTTATATGCTTCCTGCCGGGGCGTGGGTGTGTGTGTGGGAGACAATGTGTGCATGCATGGCTTTGTTTGCGTTGTTTACGCGAAATTTGTTACGATGACGACATCGTGAAATTATTTCAGCTCTTTTGTTGAGTAAACAATCCTTGTTTTTATCTTTCAAAATACAAAATTTTTCTTCTAAACATAAATTGCATCGTTTTGATCCTCCCGTATACGAAATAGAATGTTTTCAAATTTGCTTTTAATTACTGACTTAATTTGATTACTGACTTAATATTAAGTCAGTAATCACTAAACACAATGCACGCATATATAGAAATAACAAGCCACAGGAGAGGGACACTACCAATTGCAGTTGTAGAAAAAAACACCATTTGCCCGCTTCAAAAACAATGCATGACAAGGGACATAGTATACAAAGCAACAGTCACAGTAAGCAACACAAACACGATCAAAAATTACATTGGCATGACTGCAACCACATTCAAAGAGCGATTGGCCAACCACACTAAATCTTTTCAGCATAAAAAGCATGCAAATGACACGGAACTTTCGAAATATATTTGGACATTGAAAGAAAACAATAAGGATTTCAGTATTAATTGGCAAATTTTAAAACATTCTATTTCGTATACGGGAGGATCAAAACGATGCAATTTATGTTTAGAAGAAAAATTTTGTATTTTGAAAGAAAAAAACAAGGATTGTTTACTCAACAAAAGAGCTGAAATAATTTCATGATGTCGTCATCGTAACAAATTTCGCGTAAACAACGCAAACAAAGCCATGCATGCACACATTGTCTCCCACACACAAACCCACGCCCCGGCAGGAAGCATATAAGCAGTCATTTCTTTCGATACTTGTAAACTGCCTGATGATTCTTTTACAGATGAAACAGCCTGTTGCAGACAAGTTTTGAGGTAAGCGAAAAACTATAATTTGCTCTAACTATATGTTGTCGAGCACTCTTTGCGTTTCGTAGACCTAAACCTACACGTATATATATATATATATATATACTGCAAAAAGGTGCAACCATGTAGGTATCATAACAGTTGCTAATTCACACATACTTTTAGAGATATAAATGAGTGACTGACTCTGCCAAGTTGACTTGAAAACCCAATTTACACAAAACACACAACGCTATAATTCCATACAACATCCCTAAAGTTAGAACATTGTGTCACCAGAACAGTTACTTCATACGAGTATCGCGAGTGTGGAACACCCTCCCTGATGGGCTGCGCAAACCGGACATGTCATATTGGACTTTCAAAGCAGGTCTTTACAAGTATTACTACACGGCAACGCTGACTGTATTTGATCAGGATGATATTCAGACGTGGAAATCAATCTGTGTAAGGTGTGATAAAGCTAGACAGCTTACTGGAACAATGAAATGTTGTTTTTAAAAGTTGTTAATTGCAGTATAGTTCATTTTATTTTATTTGACAATAGAGAATCATAGAGCGCAGCTTTAGTTGAAAATCGGTATAGACATAGTTTAGTACCTCCCGACAATCGATCGAATTTAATATTATATAGTTTTTGGTCTATATAGTATGGACAGGTATGCGCTCTCCTTTCGATATAAGATGGACTATATGCTGCAATCTTGTCTAATATTATATTTATATTATACATGAAGTTTTATATGATTGTGTTTTCTAAAAGGTCACTAACGTAATTGGCTGACGCTGTGTTAGTGTTCCTTGTCGTTTTCATGTTTGTATATAACATTAATAGTTGTGTTAAAACGACAAAAGTAAATAAATAAATAAATAAATAAATTTATACGTAAATTCTAGACATTTTGCATTTGCGTTTACAACAAACTGAAATATGTCGATAAATCTTCTATAGGCTGTAATAGTTAACTACTATATATATACTTCAAAAGAGGTATTGAAATTTAGTTAAGTGCATGAGTTATTAATACAACCGGCCCCTGGCTTGTATATTGTCGCAAGTAGAAATGTTCGCGGCAAGAATGATACAGTGAAGGAAAGTGTGACACTCAGGGATGGTATATCTCCGCCAGGATCAGTATTAAGTCAAGTTTTGACCACGTGCCTTGTTTACGTTTACATTGCAATGGAAAATACAATAGTTTGTATAAACGGAATTTGCCTGTCAGCGAAATATAAAAAGAGTTTTACCTGAAATTTGTACTTTAGTGTTTAATTAAATTTACCTGAATTGCAATGATTGTAATAGACATTTTCCTTATTGATTACCTTGAAATATTGAGTCATTTAAAAGATAGGCGGGTCTGCGGGTTCCTCCTCCAGAAGATTTTTATATTTTTGAAGCCCCAGGACTCCATTCCTGGTGTTTTCAGGTTCTTTCAAGTAACTTAACATATTACTTTAGTTCTCATTTTCCAAAATATAACGACTTTATCAAAATTTTACCTGGGATCTTACCTGCTTTTTAACCTTTAAAGTTGATAGTCCTATGAACAGTAACTTTCAATAATACTTTTCTTTACTCTTATTTATCCGAACAGTGCTTTCACCTTTTCTTTACAAATTATTTTGTTTTATAAAGTTTTTTCTGATAAAAAAGTGTGGTCGTATTTCAGTAAATTGGGTGTTTTGTCGCCGGGGATATTGTCGTTGGGGTTTTTGTCGGTGGGTGTTTTGTCAGCGGGGCTTTTGTCATGTGGGATTTTTGTCATGGATCCTGGTTACAAATAGACAGATTCCGCAAGAAAAAAGATCATCATTAATTAAGTTGGCTCGATATAGTTTTCAAAAATGCAGGTGTTCAACACTTTTAAGAGGTTATTTTGGAAGTTCTTTAGTTAATATTCCCGCGCGCACAAATAGTCACGTATGAAGTATGAAGTTTTGTTTTTGGGATTCTTGAATAAGATTTTTGTGCTTAATATATCGAGCCACCTTAAATTCAAAACACAAAGTTACCACCTAAACAAGACGAAATTTGGAGACCCTATATTGATGACCTTGTTCTTCGGTATCTGTATCTTCATTTCATTTATTGAAATTGTCGGCTGCCCGAGCTGTTTACATATACAGTCATTATGATAATTGTGGAAAACGAAACTAAACCACCCAAATGGCTGTCTCTATACGAATTTGGACAGTTCTCTACATCTTTCGAAGAGGTAGGAAATTGATTAAATTATGGTTAGAAGGATAACCAATTGAAGTTTTAGCGATTGATTTTGCCAACGTAAGGCAATTATATCTCAAATAACTTTCCAGAACAATGCATTGTCGAAGTCAACTGTAAAGGCTGACTCGAGCGGGATTTAAACTCGCACCTTCGGCAAAAGTTATTAATTACTGGAGAGATGGTCGTTTTGTCGTTCGCAAAGACATTGCAAAACTAACAAAGTAATTGATATTATTTATCACCCTCTTTTTTCATATTGTCCAACAATCTCGTACCCAGAGCAATAGAAATAAATGGCTCTGGGCACATGCAGGGCCGCCGAGAGGGGGCAGGGGGAAACTTGCCCCGGGCCCCCAATCTAATAGTTGCCCCAACGTGAAAGAGAGCCTAAAATTGAGCAGGCCCCCTCAAAAATGTAGGGATCGGTGTAAGGGCCCACTTGCAGATTGAGAGCATTTTTTAAATTGGAGGGCCCTTTTAAGTTAGCTCCACGTGCATTCTAGTTACAGGCCCTTATATGCCTTGGCACAGTTTTTAGTCTTTTTCTGCTGCTTGAAAATAATGACATCGTTGGGGCCCCCAGAGAAAATTTTACCCCGGGCCCCGCCGCGAATTCTCTCGACGGCCCTGGCCACATTAGTTCGAGAAATGAATCTGATTGGTCAATCTAAGAGCTAAGGGAACCATACCCCCCGTGGCTATCCTTAGCCTGGCCAATATATTTTGTATAGGAGTGAACACGATATTTTTGCCTAAACATTTAATTTGTTTCTTTTGACGATTTTTTGTCGTGAATAGTTGTGATAGAATTAAGAAGTTTTTTATGATACTCTTCGTGTTATTTGAGGAAAAGAATAGACTTCTTTATGGCAATAATTGGAAATTATTTTTGATTATGAGTTTATTATATTATGTGACCTTTCTCTGATTTCAATAGAGTTTGACTGTATTTGTATGTTTTAAATATGTTATTATATTATTAAGAAGAGAGGAAATTCAAGTGTACAAGATTCACAAGTGTACTGAGATTTTTGTACAAGATGTGGGATTATTTATTAAACTGTAAATACATTATGAATTATGGTGTTGACATTTATTTTGACTAGTTGGCAATATACAGAATTATGCAACGATGTCATGGATAATTAAATATGTGGCAATATTTGTATTTGCAGTTTAATACTCTAGACAAAATGATATATATTCTGATTATAATATGTCATGATCATCAATAATGCCATTTGAAAACTGAGCTCCATGGAAGTAATTAAAAAGGGAAGCACGGGTGGAAGTTAGCCGTTAGCGCGCTGCCCCTTACCTCTGAGTTAAGCTGACTATACAGCAGATCGAGGGCAGGGATTTACGTTGGTTGGGTTACGTACGACCCTGTGCTTGGTAAATTCATGTAAGGAGAGTTTGGTTGGTTCTCTCCTGTGCTTCGAGGGTTTTCTCCGGGTACTCCGGTTTTCCTCCCTCACCAAAAACTAATCCTTAGCCCTTAGCTGTCGAGCACGTGTATCATGAGTCTCTGGCTCGGGTGAATTGAGCAACCACACCCTGTGTAGTCGACATTAAATAAATCATTATCAAATGTTATATTACGTAAAGTGGTGAGCACTTTACAAAATATTGGGATAACCCAACATATTCTTGACCGGCTGTTGCTACCAATTTCAATCTTAAATATATTTGACACAATTAATAGAATTTCAGGTTGTTAGAAAACATTGGGAGGAGGGGTAGTCCCATTGCCCCCTCTCCTAGTGTCTACAACTGGTCACCAGCTTGGACTAGATCTCTGGTTCTAGGTGTGCTCAAGCCTTGTAGACAGCTTTATAAATATAAAGAAATTTTATTTTTGGAAACAAGACTAAACCTTAAATAGCAAGCTGCGAGCCACATACATTTTTGACAGTATATATACCTAGCATTATACAAGATGCAATTTTTATACACCTTTATTTATTTCAACCACGTCTACATTAACCATTAAGCATCAATATACTCTGTAAATGAGCCTTATATTATTATTTTCCTTTGTTTAGCACCAGACATTTTTAATAATTTGTAAGGTGAGATTCTTGTGTATTGGTACGTAAAGCCTGGTTATAATACTAGCAATTTTAGCAATTTTTCTCCTCCTGATGTATGCAAATGAGTGGATTTACAAACAAAAGTATGTGATTGAATATGGGATGCAATTTGCAGCAACACTTCATGTGTGTTTGTAGGCCATTTGTTTGATGAGGAACAAACAATCGCCAACACAATTTCTAGTTTAATTTGAACTATGCTTTAGCCCAACTACCTATTGCCCATATATATTTTTAACCCTTTATTAACCCATTAACTGGCAGTACCCTACCACTGACGAGTAAAATTATTTCGCGTGAGGAGGAGTAAAATACCAAAGTAGGGCGCATTGCCAGCTAATGGGTTAATGATCAATGCCACTTGACCCCAATGTTCCAATTCCTTTATTATTTCATTATATGTAAAATGCCAGATTATTTACTGGACATGTACAGTCTGTCCAGAATTCACAAGTCTATAATTTTAACTCCAGACTGATATTCCCATTGAAAGGTTTTGTAGATGGAAAATTATTGAGTGAAAATTATCAAAATCTTGATATTCCCATTGTTTATAGTAGTAAGGACGGTTTCTCGTCAGCATCATAAAACTATTGTTTAATATAGGCAGTTCAAGGCATATTTAAATAAACGTTATAAATTCAACAATGAACACACACACACATACACATATTGATTGGTATAGTAGCTATTGTCCTTAACTTTATTGAAGAAAATCCCTCTATTTTACAAAGGGGAAGTAATAATTTAACCCATTGAGCTGCAATGTCATTTTACTCTGTCTAACGCCAGACGATTTTACTTGTCAAGGGAAGGGTCTTGCACATTAAAGAGAATAATGGGTTAATTAACAAATTAAAACTATTATATCCATTGAGCTGCAATGCGCCTAAATGCGCCCGGCCCTACTTTGACATTTTACTCTGTCTTATGCCAGGATATTTTACTTGTCAAGGGAAGGGTCTTGCACATTAATGGTTAAGCTAGAGCAATGTTATCTCTAGGTATAATAGTCATCAGGTACGAAAGCAAACATCAATAATCAGTGGGTCAGTATATTTATAGACTTTCTGGCAACTGCTGTAACACATGATATTTGAACAACAACTATAACAATATATATCTAATATATATTGATACAACCAGGGTTGTGCAACAAGTAACAATCAATGTTTTCATTTAAAGAATGGTCAAATTCAACAGAGCTGAATACTATTATATTATTCATACATACAAAATATTAAAGATACTTGCCTCATAAACACATCGGAGCGTTTGGAATGAAATATTAGCCACTTGAGGCAAAATATTTGATCGATGAGTGTTGACATGTGTACAAGCTGGTGTTTTAATCATCTCAAATTACATGTAAAACTGAAATATCACATACACTCGATATCCACTGCGACGAACATATTCTATTGCTTTCGAGAACATATTCTAATCATTTTTTTAGTAAAAATTTCGATTTATTTTCCTCTTGAAAATATTATGGGGCCATTATGGCCGCGCATGAATTTCTCGGAGAATGACTACGAAAAACACAACTGCGCAGGTTACAAAATACCGGATTTTCCCGATATTTTCTAATTAACTCAACTCATGTGGCCAGAGGCAGTTACTTCTATGGCTCTGGGTACGAGATTGATTGTCCTAGTGAAATAGACTGACTCTAGTTTTACCGTGCTTGAGGTATTTCTTGAGCCCATTCAAGAGCCGAAAATTGGCAAACTTAATCATTGTAAAAGTTACTAATAAACGAGATCGCATACAAACATAGAATTACTACTACCGTCACATGCAATGCTATTGGTGGGGGTATGACTAAAAGGAGAGTTATCACCGAAGAGTTAAATCGGAGAGTTACGATTTCGGAGAGCTAAGTTCGACCCACGCCCAAACTACGCCCACTATTTTCCAAAGACCACGCACAAATTATTATTATTATTAACTCTCAATGTTTCTTCAATAAAGTACTTTACATTAACAAAATGTCAACAGACATGATATAGAGCGGTATGCCTTTGCATATATAACAATCTGAACATGATTTTTAAATTAAATTTTTTTTCCTTCCTTGATCAGTCCCGAGCAATTTTTTCCGCGATAATCGTGAACAGTTTTGCTGCCCAAAAGATGAAAATAATTGCCTGAAACCCCTTTAGCCATCACTCCTAATCGCCGCCATTTTGAAATTTTTCCAAAGCCCATGGGTAAGACCGCTGAACCTACGGCACTGAATAAGCTTAATAAGCCGTTACTACAGGAATCTTTAGTATTTACTGATTACTAGTTCTGAAACCCTTTGTCTTGTCGTTTGACATCTCGAGAAATTAAGGATTTCTTTTATAACGTTATAGAGAAGTAATTACTAAATGAAACAATAAAGGTGCCCCACTTTAAAAGTGTGCAAAAGAAGGGGGTGCCCCGTTGAACGTTATATTATGGCAATGACGTCATCTATAGTTAAGGAAAACAAAATTTTTAGAAAATTCAAAATTTTACAATACTATTAGATACACGTGCATAATATAACAAAAAAACACTATTACGTCATTCTTCACGGAAATATATCGCTGACATAATATATTGGAAAATGCTGAATCAGCATTTTAACGCATTTTTGTCTTTATTTTCTCTAAGAGCTTGTTCGAACTTGTTTTTTCCCTAGCAAAACGTCTGTTGAGATACTATGTGCATGCGAGAATACACACTTCGTTTTGTGTGTGCATGGGAGAATACACACGTTGTTATTTAAATATTCTCATATAACTACGAGAGTGATGAATCCTGTTTATCCGATTTGAGAATCAGGGCATTCTATAATCATATATATCTATATATTCCCACCACTACGTGGTCATTCCGTTTCTCACGCCACTATTCATGTTAGATTTCCTTTCCAACTGCATGGAGTCGAAACATGTGCGAAATACAGATACGGCATAATGGAAAGTTGTTGTCAAGGAATATATTATGCCGGCAAACAAGACAATATCTTTAAATGATCACGTAAATAGGCTAATCCCACTCCATCGATATCAGCAAACTTGTTGATGCGAATCTCATTGTCAGTGATCCAAGTTCTATTTTCCAAGTGAAAAAGTAGACAAATCCCAGATCCCATAGTTGATAGTCCCCATTCCATTGAAGACTCTCATATATTATACAATGTTTTTGCCTACTTATAATTAAAGATTGCTGCACGTCATCTCATTCGCCGGAACTTTTGCCGAAATCGATCGTTTAATTCAAAACATGACTTTAATAAATGAAAAATAAAGATAATATCTTTATTAGCTACTAAAAGTGAGGAGCAAACAAGGCACAAGAAAGGTCCAGACCATATCACATTGTCAAACATGACTTAGGGCCTGTTCATATGGGGAAAAGTTATGTATTCAAACATTTCGACTCACCAAATCATTTTGTTCTGTTCATATGGAGAAACGTTATCCCGATTACCGGGTAAAGTTTCCGGCTGTGACGTAGCACTGGTGTGACGCGCAAGGCGGGAAAAGTTAAAAAACGTTAAAATACATTTTAAAAACAAATATGGCTGCTTTGAACTTACGTTACGTAGTTGAATTAATCGTAAACAACGTTGTTCAATTTTCTGCACTAATTACTAAATTTGTAAAATGTAATTTGTAAAGTGTAAATTGAAAAGTTGCTGACACGACAGAAATTATGTTGTGGATATGTTGTGTTCATATGGGAAAAACATTACCCCGGTCACCGAGATTTCGCCTGTCAACAAGCGGGAACACGGCACACGGGAACACTTTTCATCTCATATGAACGCAGTGTAACTTTCCATATTATTTCCATAACAAGGCGAGATCTCGCTTGTAAACTTGTCGAAATGTTTTCCCCTTAACCGAGATAACTTTTCCCCATATGAACAGACCCTTATATAGTCACGATAGAAACGAACAAAAGCAAGGCTATAACTTTACATTATTTTAATGTTCTAAGTTGAGGTTCGACTTGAACCACAAAAATTGTATAATGTTAGGAATGGAATGAGCGAAATTTTAAAACTTCACGTGGTACGCATGGGCATACATTGCAATATATATCGACAGAAACAATGCGTTTATTACGGGAGACATATGTAGGCATATTTAGCGCATGCGCGATCAGTTTAAAACAATTAGAAAAACGTACTAGTTTCTTTTCCGTATTAGTCAAGAAATTTGATCAACTTCAATCAGAAAACAATGTTTAGAATACGTTATATCCAAAATGCATCGAAAGTTAACCATATATACATCTGTCGGAGTCTCGGACACAGAAAGACAGACACTTTGTATTATATTTGATGGTGTTTGTGGATGGAATATTCGAACGAAAAGTTATATACATTTTTAGAACTAGCAAGAAGCAGGTGCAAAAAATGCGGGTTGGGATAAAACACGGATACGGATGGCACGGATACGGATACGGATGAGGGGATAAAACACGGATATGGGGATAAAACACGGATGAGGGGATAAAACACGGATATGGGGATAAAACACGGATGAGGGGATAAAACACGGATATGGGGATAAAACACGGATGAGGGGATAAAACACGGATATGGGGATAAAACACGGATGAGGGGATAAAACACGGATATGGGGATAAAACACGGATATGGGGATAAAACACGGATATGGGGATAAAACACGGATAAGGGGATAAAACACGGATGAGGGGATAAAACACGGATATGGGGATAAAACACGGATGAGGGGATAAAACACGGATATGGGGATAAAACACGGATGAGGGGATCAACCCCGGAGATGGGGATAAAACACGGATGAGGATAAAACACGGATTTGGGGATAAAACACGGATATGGGGATAAAACACGGATTTGGGGATAAAACACGGATGAGGATAAAACACGGATGGGGATAAAACACGGATGGGGATAAAACACGGATGAGGGGATAAAACACGGATGAGGCACAGAGTAGGGAGTTCCCTATTCTGCGGATGAGATCATAATTGCCCAACATTTTTTTAGTATTTAAATGTACTGACAAATAAAACGTTCACTTGATACTCTCTTCTAAAACTGGAACCCGTAGATTAGCATAGAACTAAAGTTTCTAAAGGCTGATATACGTAGACTGCGCATTCAATAAGTGCGAACTTCTGCGCACATTTGTTGGAAGAAGTGATAAGGTAATACTTTTTATTTAATATACTTTTGAGAATACCAGATAACCGATGGAGATTTGTTGCTTGTCAGAGAAGTTTCCATTTACGCGGATCTGATTATAAATATAATTAACTCGCAGTGCTTTGTTTCCACTGTTTATGCGATAGATTATTTTTATAATGCAACATGAATTTTGCTTGTATAGGGATATCACTTTTTAGTTAACCTTAAAATTAAACTTGCCACACTCTCATGAGGTTGTATTCCCACGCTTATATCTACAACATAATAATCTACGCCATAACACGCCGGCAGATTACAAGGCGAATTTATAGTTTGATAACCACAAAAAGTACGCGTTTATCATTTAATTTATGTTACCGGGTTAAATGTTTTCTTATAATAAATTTTCACATAACTTTAACGTTTGCAATACGTGAATATGCATGTAATATCAAATAAATGTCAACAAAATTAGTAATGAATTACTGGAAATTTCAACTTGTAGACATGGAAACGTTTTATCTTTATACAACTGAGGCCGCACTCAAATACTGCATTTTTCATACGTACGTACATACACGGAAAACTTTAATTCCTTCTAATTTTCATTTAGCTATTAAATACGTGAACAAATATATACTAAATCATTCAAAGTACTAAATGCTACACAGTCATTCATGTGGCTGTCCATAAATAACATTAACTTAACTCGACTTAGACTTTCTTGTGTAGACATACGTTTGAAAACGCACGGATACGGATACGGATGAGGGGATAAAACACGGATATGGGGATAAAACACGGATGAGGGGATAAAACACGGATATGGGGATAAAACACGGATGAGGGGATAAAACACGGATATGGGGATAAAACACGGATGAGGGGATAAAACACGGATATGGGGATAAAACACGGATGAGGGGATAAAACACGGATATGGGGATAAAACACGGATATGGGGATAAAACACGGATATGGGGATAAAACACGGATAAGGGGATAAAACACGGATGAGGGGATAAAACACGGATATGGGGATAAAACACGGATGAGGGGATAAAACACGGATATGGGGATAAAACACGGATGAGGGGATAAAACACGGATATGGGGATAAAACACGGATGAGGGGATAAAACACGGATATGGGGATAAAACACGGATATGGGGATAAAACACGGATATGGGGATAAAACACGGATGAGGGGATAAAACACGGATGGGGGGATAAAACACGGATGGGGGGATAAAACACGGATGAGGGGATAAAACACGGATGAGGCACAGAGTAGGGAGTTCCCTATTCTGCGGATGAGATCATAATTGCCCAACATTTTTTTAGTATTTAAATGTACTGACAAATAAAACGTTCACTTGATACTCTCTTCTAAAACTGGAACCCGTAGATTAGCATAGAACTAAAGTTTCTAAAGGCTGATATACGTAGACTGCGCATTCAATAAGTGCGAACTTCTGCGCACATTTGTTGGAAGAAGTGATAAGGTAATACTTTTTATTTAATATACTTTTGAGAATACCAGATAACCGATGGAGATTTGTTGCTTGTCAGAGAAGTTTCCATTTACGCGGATCTGATTATAAATATAATTAACTCGCAGTGCTTTGTTTCCACTGTTTATGCGATAGATTATTTTTATAATGCAACATGAATTTTGCTTGTATAGGGATATCACTTTTTAGTTAACCTTAAAATTAAACTTGCCACACTCTCATGAGGTTGTATTCCCACGCTTATATCTACAACATAATAATCTACGCCATAACACGCCGGCAGATTACAAGGCGAATTTATAGTTTGATAACCACAAAAAGTACGCGTTTATCATTTAATTTATGTTACCGGGTTAAATGTTTTCTTATAATAAATTTTCACATAACTTTAACGTTTGCAATACGTGAATATGCATGTAATATCAAATAAATGTCAACAAAATTAGTAATGAATTACTGGAAATTTCAACTTGTAGACATGGAAACGTTTTATCTTTATACAACTGAGGCCGCACTCAAATACTGCATTTTTCATACGTACGTACATACACGGAAAACTTTAATTCCTTCTAATTTTCATTTAGCTATTAAATACGTGAACAAATATATACTAAATCATTCAAAGTACTAAATGCTACACAGTCATTCATGTGGCTGTCCATAAATAACATTAACTTAACTCGACTTAGACTTTCTTGTGTAGACATACGTTTGAAAACGCAGCACTGGAGTCTGGAAAGCACCCTTTATTAACTAAATAACAATATTATATAGTACATACTTTGACAAGGTTAATAAAGTCTACACCCATAGATCGTATAACTCAACAGCACTACAAATGTTATGAAAATGTTAGCAAAACTTATGTTAAAATCTTAGCTAAAAATTATGGATACATTCAATGCATTGTTTAAAATAGATTATTAGTTCATGATCGAGTAGGTTTTCTGTTACCGCGGGTTTTATATGACTAAGGCCGGCACCTTCTATATGACTAAGTAGGTCAAAAAAGATTGGAAAAGTAAAGACGTTTTCGTTCAGAATTCCAAAAATAGTGTTAGAAAACCTCCTCGATCATGAACTAAGTCAGTTAAAGAGAGAGTCCTCGGGGCTTTATATGACATAATTCCCTCCTTTCCTAATCAGTTTACATTAATTACTGTTACTGTTGTTTATCCCTATAACTTTTTTCCTTAAACTGATTGTATAAACGATTGTAGTAATTCGCAATGTTGCACTGTTAAATGTTGCACAAGCCATTGCGGGCAAATCGTCCTTCGTGGATCGAAATACGGCCGTTTTCGCATGACACAATTAATACTTACATGGAAATAAACGTTCCCTTCTCTGTACATTAACTCGCCTGTTGGCGAGCGGAATGGTCTCTGCATTTCTGAAGTGATAACCAGGTCGTATGGAGGAGGAGCTATCGTGCCACCTGGTTTCAATGCCTGGGAGCAACCATGGAGGACAAACGTGTCCGATGGAGGACAAACGTGTAATAGACTGAACATAAATGTTCCTGTTGTGGGATTTTGTGGCGTTGGGCTTAAAAAGTTAGTCCCAGAGAGCGTCGCTGAAGGCATGGGTTGATATGGTTGCAAGCGAGAGGTCGACGGTTGAAGAATATGCATCGATGGTTGAAATATTGTGGTTGATGGTTGTACGATAGGCGTCGATGGTTGCACAATAGGCGTCGATTGTTGCACGATAGGCGTCGACGGTTGGAAAAGAGGTACAGTTGTACACGAGGTCAATCGCACAGTTGTAGGTGATGGCGGTACTTGGGGCGAGGATTGTGGCATGAAAGGTACGAATGCTGCACTCGTATGTGGAAGAGGTCGGTCAACTATATTCGTAGCTGGCGGTCTCTTTCCTGTCCTCCCTCCTCTACGTCGAGCAGTTGATGGTTTTCCTCCCTTTTTCCCAATTCCGTTCCCACTGTCACAAGTAACATAACTAGTTATATTCATCCGACTGAGCCACTTTACATATTCCAAAAGTCTTCCACTTTTTTCAGGAGCCGCAACCGCATGAGAACATACCTTCAGCGATTTCCAGCCCGGGCAATCCTCGCAAACTGCTTTCCAGTTCTTTGCCAGCGAAACAAAATGTGGCGTTGAAGATGTTTTACTTTCCACAATGTAAGTCCTCTTATCTGTGGAACCAGGAGCGCAAACGATTGACTGTGGGTTGTTCAGCAACTCTTCTGCCTTTCGAGAGATCGACTGTAAAATTTCCTCTGGTGCAGATGTTACGCTGGCACTAACTAAGCGGACGGAAAGTTTGTTAGCGGAAGGGGTAGATTGCTGTTCGGTCGTGTCAATCGCATTCGCAGTTTCTTCTTCATTGGGGACGGCTGTCAGTTTGGGGACGGGCTGTCATATATATGTATGCGAAGATTGTAGAACGAGGCAAACTACCTGTAGAATACAAAGAGAAACCTTCCGACGTTTCGAGCGAAGGCCCTTCGTCAGGAAGTTAGTAGCGGGGATCTCTACAGAACTTTCGCATGTTATATTCAACACTATACCTACACCGGCACCCCACCGTTCGCGATATATATATATATACCTGCAGACATGCATGTTTCACGGCCGTTCAACGCCCTGCTCGTCAGTGCGCAGTTTGGCATATATTTCTATACACGAGATGTCAACCTGTATTTATACACATTACGAGCTCTACTTCCCTACCAAGCGCATGTGGTACAACGCGGCGACATCAACGCATCTTAGACATGCGCAAGGTGTCATGGAGCCAGAGTGCTCAAACGACCACAAGGGAAGGAAGTGAGCTTTGCATTATCGCTAGTGAGACACCCAAATTACTTGTTGCCAGAGTGCTCAACAACACTAAAGTGAAGGAGCGTAAGCGTAATATATATATATATGCGATATGGATACGAGCAAGCGTATGGTCAGTAGACCAGATTTTTTTCAGGACCCAATTACTAAAATGCTTCGAAAAATTGGCTAAAATCCAGAAAAAATTACTAAAAGTTGCATACTTCCCAAAAACAGCTCATAAACTAAGCCAGCTTTGCATTAAACAACCATAATGCTTAGCGAAAGATAATGAGTATAAATATCATGATTCGTATTGTTCCTATAATTTATTAACCTCAAGATTGTCAAGATTTTCAGCTTTGGGCCAGGGGCGGCGGAGGGGCTGCGGGATAAAAAAGGGCTGTCGCCTTCAGATGTCCGATATATATATGGATTGTTAAAAAAGCAGCATTGTTAGGTGGGTTACTTGAGAATATATATATATTCTTGTTTTTTATATTTATGTTTTGGCGCCAAAATGCCAAATTGTAATAACATATATTTTATATTCAGGCAGGGGCAGGCCTCAGGAGCTGTGACAGGCATCTGCGGGGCTGAGCTGCCTTAGCTGCCCAAACTGCCTCCTGCCTATACCTATAATAGCATTGACGAGGACACATCATCTGATATATATATATCTCAAAATGTGAGCAGTAAAAACTATACAATAACAATATATGTAAAATTTGAGAAAGTCATCTTTTATCTATATTATAACAGACATACTAAATTTCCTCAAAAATTACCAAAAAATTACTAAAAATATTTAATTACTAAAAAGTCTCAAAATACTACTAAAAATTACCAAAGTGAATTAAAATTTAGCAAATCTGGTCACTGCGTATGGTGGTGGCGGTAAATACGTCATTTTAGTCACTAGATTCTGCAGATTGCGTTACAAGTTGCACTGACGAGCCGTTGAACGGGTAAACGAAACATGTGCATGTCTGCAGATTTTGAGCCGTAACAGCATATATATATATATAATTCGAAATTTATATAAATTTAGCAGATTCTACATTTGTTTGTCAAGTAGAATAAAGAGTGCAAAATATATACTATGTTATATATTTATTCATATAATATGTTCAGCTAAGGTTATTATTTGTACAAATTATTTGTAAACGCCCTTCACGCCTTTGGGCACCTTATAAGCGAGGCGATCTTCGGAGCGCGATCTCTAACTGTCGCCCTGGAAGATCGCCTCTCGCTTATAAAGTTAGGCGAAACACAAACACGTAGCGATGTAAGGCTTAATTTATGAATAAATTATAACATATTATATTATATATATATATATATATATATATATATTTGTAAACCTATCATAATAATTCATGAAGAAAACCACAAAATAAATCATTAGCGTGAAGGAGCTATTAATCATATGCAAGGAGCTTGTATATCTGATACAGAATCATGCTGGATTTCATATAAACTTTAAGTTCAATTTTTTCTCACCAAATATCATTCATTTATTTTAAATTGTTGAAGAATACGAATGTTCTCATCAAGACGTTTTCATTGTTATTTACAATATTTCAGATCTGCGTGTATCGGAAGTTACAACGCTCGCTTTCGGTCGAGTTTGAATATGTTCTACAACACTGCCGCTCATGTTATGACTACATACATATTTTCGCTGCCATCTGTCCCAAACCGGTCTCGCCAGTATAGAATATGCGCTATGGATTTGGACTGTTGGTTTATAACAGGTTGCGATCTGTAGTAATCATCAGCACGCCTGATGTGCGTTGTACAGATGAAAAGCCCTGCGCAACAGGTAAGCGAAAATCTTTCACTCTTGCATTACCTCGCTGGTCATGCAATCTGCATATATATGTATGGGTGCAACCTCAAAAACTGGTCTGCAACAGGCTGTTTCATCTGTAAAAGACATCAGTCACTGCTGATGATTCTCTTACAGATGAAACAGCGCTCATTACCTGGCCAGTTTTGGAGGTAAGCGGTAAAAATCTATTATTTCTCTAACTATATGTTGTCAAGCAACTAACTATATGTTGTCCGAAGCTACTTTGCATTTCGTAGACCTAAACCTACACGTATATATGTATAATTAATTATAATATCAAACCCAGAAATTCCTTAAGAAAGTTGAGAACAAATCTATGTTTAATCAGTATCTGTATACTACTTATGATACTGATTTCTCTTATTTACATATATTTTGCGTTCTGTACGCACTGATGCAACACCGTGTGCCATATTTGTACAATTCAAGAAGGCCCAAGGCATCAAATGTAAAAACCCTCACAATACATAAGAAAGAATAAACTTGAGTGTAAACTTATTCATACCTTGTTCCCACGTCTCTCCAATTCTTCGTCCAAAGATATCGAACAGAAGTTGCTTTTGCTCCAGTTCTGGAACATTGGATGACCGTAGCTGACGTTTACAGTTGTCCATGAAATGACTAAAGCAGCGAAGATGTATTGCTTGTGGAAAGGTATACCTCATGGCCCTGAATAACTCTTCTTCTCCGTCAGTTCCAAATGCTAGTATTTCTCTTGTTTCCTTGTTTAAACTGACAATCTTGGTAAAGAGGTGATTATATGAATCAAATGTCTTCTTTTGACTCAGAAGTAATGGACCGATCATAGTTGGATGTGCATGAGTAACTCGATCTACCACCTTTAAATTGGAATAGGTTGTAACAGTTACATTGAACTTTCCCAGGTTGAATGTTGGATCGACACCAAATATTGAGTATTTTGCTGGATCACTGCAGAAAATCACAATATCTTGCAGTTGCCAATCGAAACCGACTACGCACCTCAGTTCAGGTGCACCAACAACTTCACGGATGAACGGTTGATCATCCTGTTGCAGTTGTTGTCGTTTGCATTGCTCCAACAGAATGACCAAAGAATCTATTTTGTCAAAATTTCTTTGAACAGAATGGCCACGTCTGTGATACTTCGCCTGTGATCGATTCCTTGGTAAATCACTCAGTGAAGATGCATTCATAACACCCCCCTGTTCTTTGTGGATAGCGTGATAGGCTTCTTTGGGAGTTTGTGTTATTGCCTTTCTTTTCAAAGATTTTACAGTGCTTTCTTTTGTTCTTACATAAACCGAGGAATGACTTTTCGCAGAATTTCCGTGAACAGACGGATAAACTTCGTGCTCTTCTCCTTTAAATAAATACTGCAAAAAGATCAGATCGGGACACTCTAGAAAAGAAATGAAGCATACTTAGCTTTAACGCCTAGTTATCTACAGTAAATCAACCAGACTTCTTCCATAGGATTTAAAGGTTGTCTAGGTTGTTAGGTTGGCATTTTCAGTTACATTTACTCAGGTCATTAAGCGATGTGAATACATAACCTACAACTCTTTGATGAATTAGAAGCATTTGTACGTGTGTTTTACCCGTTGAACTCTATGTACACTGGAACTATAATTCCACTTGTTGGGAACCCAAGCTGATCGTGTGAAAGAAAATTGATGGAGATGCTCTCCAAATTTGTTTCGTACTGAAGTCCAAATTAATTTCCTATCCTAAGGGGAAACTCAATAAATGTTTTACCTTCAACGTATGATGCGTACTTGCTTAAATCTGTAGAAGATGAATTATTAAAGTAGGTGCGCTTTACGGTAAACTTTTCTCTATCCACTCTTTGCTTATGCCTTAGAAATTTCCCACTTTCGTCCAGGACGTAATAGAAGCGTTGAACACCTTTGTTCTCCCATACACCCATGTCGTCACACTTCCAGTTGTTTTTGGATTTAAGAGTCGAGACATTAATCACGAAGCACGTATTGTGTGAAACGTTACGCGGGGCCGTATGACACACGAGGTCGGTTTTGATTGGCTTTGCAAGGGTTTTGACAGTTTCTTTGGGACTCTTGAACTCGGACGTCCACTCGAAAACTGGCAAAGACTCGCCACCATCGTAAAACTGGCCACGCTTTCTATAATATATATACATTAAAAATTGAATGCACGAAAATATTACTTACCCACCACCATAAATAAAGATAAAGATAAAAGTACGAAAAGCAGTTTCTTCTTCATTGGGGACGGCTGTAATTCTCGCTTCCCGAAATTTTCGCAAATGATCTTGTCGCTGCTTCGTTGACATGCTAAACCATCTACTTTCAGGCACTTCGAACGATAAAAAATGTGTAACTAATTGGTAGGGACCAGTATTGAAAACAGCCGAATCCACATCCGCCTTTTGCTGTAAAACCAAAGTGCTCATGCTTTTACAGAAGTTCGTCATTTCGCTCTCTTTAAAACCCACTGCACGTTTAATTAGCGCATTTGCTGACTCTGGGATGTTGTTATAGTAGGGCACTGGAGGCTCACCCAATCCTGCGTTACGACGAACATTTTTAAGCATACAATTTACTATCATCGGAATCTGCAAAAAATCAGATTCATACTATAAAGATCATAGTGGCGACAAGCACATTGCAAAATTTTCACTATTTTTCTACCTTTTCCGAGATGTAATCGTGGAATTTCGGTGGTTGGTCTTTTGGAAGATACATCTTCTCTAAATTGTCCCACTTCACCTTGAGAGATAGCAATCTTGACCTCAAGTCACCTTCGCTTTCACAATCGACAAGTCCTGTAGAAAAATAGGTTCATTTCGTATGCGATATATATATATATATATATATATATTAAGGAAAGATTGTTCTTAAGCTTTTTAGTATTCAGAAAAATCATCTGAACTCCCAACGGGATTCGAACCGTGTGTCCCGATTGCTGGTTCGGTTGTTTTACCACTAGACAATAGGGTTTCATATTACATTTTATATCCAAGCTTACAACATACATAGTATATGAAAACAACCACAAAAATATATATATTTATATATATCGCATAATTATATACAGCGAAAAGGTTGTCCTTCTAAAATCTTAAACTTTAAACATTGAGCGCGCAAGGGATGATGAATAACTTCCTATTTAGATCCTCTAACTCGGGAAATGTGCTTTGTAACAATGCAAGAGCATATAATAAACACTTACGATGTAGGGATATATTTTTTTCAAGCTAATGTGTCCATCTATCCAAATAAATAAGTAATATACCTCTCAATGTTTAAGGTTTAAGATATTTTGAAGGACAACCTTTTTTGAATTGGCTGTATATATATGGCATATATATATGCGAACTTGCGAAGGTTGTAGAACAAGGCAACTACCTGTAAAATACAAAGAGAAACTCCGACGTTTCGAGCGAAGGCCCTTCGTCAGGAAGTTAGTAGCGGGAATTCTACAACTTTCGCATGTTATATTCAACACTATACCTACACTGGCACCCACCGTTCGACATATATATATGCGATATGGATACGAGCAAGCGTATGGTGTATAAATACGAAGTCACTCGCATCTAGATTGCGTTAGAAGCTGCGAAACGGCGAAACATGCATGTCTCTGTCATGCAATCTATATATATGTATATAGATTTTCGCTTACCTCAAAACTGGTCTGCAACAGGCTGTTTCATCTGTAAAAGACATCAGTCACTGCCTGATGATTCTCTTACAGATGAAACAGCCTGTTGCACACCAGTTTTGAGGTAAGCGAAAATCTATATTTTGCTCTAACTATATGTTGTCGAGCGCTCTTTGCATTTCGTAGACCTAAACCTACACGTATATATGTATATAATTATAATATCAAACCCAGAAATTCCTTAAGAAAGTTGAGAACAAATCTATGTTTAATCAGTATCTGTATACTACTTATGATACTGATTTCTCTTATTTTACATATATTTTGCGTTCTGTACGCACTGATGCAACACCGTGTGCCATATTTGGCCACGAATTCAAGAAGGCCCAAGGCATCAAATGTAAAAAACCCTCACAATACATAAGAAAGAATAAACTTGAGTGTAAACTTATTCATACCTTGTTCCCACGTCTCTCCAATTCTTCGTCCAAAGATATCGAACAGAAGTTGCTTTTGCTCCAGTTCTGGAACATTGGATGACCGTAGCTGACGTTTACAGTTGTCCATGAAATGACTAAAGCAGCGAAGATGTATTGCTTGTGGAAAGGTATACCTCATGGCCCTGAATAACTCTTCTTCTCCGTCAGTTCCAAATGCTAGTATTTCTCTTGTTTCCTTGTTTAAACTGACAATCTTGGTAAAGAGGTGATTATATGAATCAAATGTCTTCTTTTGACTCAGAAGTAATGGACCGATCATAGTTGGATGTGCATGATTAACTCGATCTACCACCTTTAAATTGGAATAGGTTGTAACAGTTACATTGAACTTTCCCAGGTTGAATGTTGGATCGACACCAAATATTGAGTATTTTGCTGGATCACTGCAGAAAATCACAATATCTTGCAGTTGCCAATCGAAACCGAGAACGCACCTCAGTTCAGGTGCACCAACAACTTCACGGATGAACGGTTGATCATCCTGTTGCAGTTGTTGTCGTTTGCATTGCTCCAACAGAATGACCAAAGAATCTATTTTGCCAAAATTTCTTTGAACAGAATGGCCACGTCTGTGATACTTCGCCTGTGATCGATTCCTTGGTAAATCACTCAGTGAAGATGCATTCATAACACCCCCCTGTTCTTTGTGGATAGCGTGATAGGCTTCTTTGGGAGTTTGTGTTATTGCCTTTCTTTTCAAAGATTTTACAGTGCTTTCTTTTGTTCTTACATAAACCGAGGAATGACTTTTCACAGAATTTCCGTGAACAGACGGATAAACTTCGTGCTCTTCTCCTTTAAATAAATACTGCACAAAGATCAGATCGGGATACTCTAGAAAAGAAATGAAGCATACTTAGCTTTAACGCCTAGTTATCTACAGTAAATCAACCAGACTTCTTCCATAGGATTTAAAGGTTGCCTAGGTTGTTAGGGTGGCCATTTTCAGTTACATTTACTCAGGTCATTAAGCGATGTGAATACATAACCTACAACTCTTTGATGAATTAGAAGCATTTGTACGTGTGTTTTACCCGTTGAACTCTATGTACACTGGAACTATAATTCCACTTGTTGGGAACCCAAGGATCGTGTGAAAGAAAATTGATGGAGATGCTCTCCAAATTTGTTTCGTACTGAAGTCCAAATTAATTTCCTATCCTAAGGGGAAACTCAATAAATGTTTTACCTTCAACGTATGATGCGTACTTGCTTAAATCTGTAGAAGATGAATTATTAAAGTAGGTGCGCTTTACGGTAAACTTTTCTCCACTTTCTATAACGTCGTCTTTGCTTATACTTAGAAATTCCCCACTTTCGTCCAGGACGTAATAGAAGCGTTGAACACCTTTGTTCTCCCATACACCCATGTCGTCACACTTCCAGTTGTTTTTGGATTTAAGAGTCGAGACATTAATCACGAAGCACGTATTGTGTGAAACGTTACGCGGGGCCGTATGACACACGAGGTCGGTTTTGATTGGCTTTGCAAGGGTTTTGACAGTTTCTTTGGGACTCTTGAACTCGGACGTCCACTCGAAAACTGGCAAAGACTCGCCACCATCGTAAAACTGGCCACGCTTTCTATAATATATATACATTAAAAATTGAATGCACGAAAATATTACTTACCCATCACCATAAATAAAGATAAAGATAAAAGTACGAAAAGCTGCAGAGTTTGAGTATCACGTATTGCGGTTATCTCATATACTGTACTCTTTGGCATTCGCTAGATTCGTCGGAAGTCAGCAGTTTCAACTTTTTTAATCTTTGCTGCACAATTTTTGTCTCTTTAGTATCCTCAAGAGTTTCTGTTTTGAGTACATAATTTTTACTGCATCTCAAGTTAAGGAAGACTTTTTCTGTGCCATTCCTATCTTGTCGCTTTCAGATTGTGTCACTGTGTGGATAGCAATATTATGTCGCTTTAGAGTTTCAACCCTAATATTTTGTGTCTAGGAAGTCAAACCTGAATGCTCGCATTATTCTACTAGAGTCAAACCTTTCTTTATCAAAAATTAATGAACGATCGCATCTAAAAGCCCCAATGTTCGATTAATAGCATATGACTTACTATACTGCATGTTGATGATGCAGGCCGTACGGTACCCTGGTTCCAGAGGCTCTTAAAGAACGGCGAGGCAAAATAACGGCGAGGCGAAATAAATACGAGGCGAAAATTTATTTCGCCTTGCCGTTATTTTGCCTCGCAGTTCTTTAAGAGCCTCTGGAACCAGGGTAACCGTACGGTATCAGTGAAAAGCTTTCATTATTATAAACATACCTCACTATAGAAGACTGATAACCTGATAAGAGCATAAGGTCATCGCTGTCTCTGGATTCATCCTTAGCATCGGGTAAACGCCTAACAAAAGCAATGCAAATTGACATAATTTTAATTTGCATTGATAAATTACTGTCACGATCACTATCATTTTGATTCTGACGTCTTAGTTCTATATGGAAGATTAGGAAGAACTGAACCTTTAACATACCCCTTTGTTAGTAAATTGTTGGAACATTCAGTATCGCTTTCACTTGAATCGGCAATGGTAATTACGTCCCTCCTATGAAGGCAGAAAAAGATGTACATATGATATATATAATATACTGCAGGAAACAAAAAAATTCTGGTAGTTGAAACTGCAGTGAAACTAGAGTGAAGTATGTATATGACGCCTCCACATAATACTCAGACTGAGTTGAAAAATTTGCGAGTCTAACTTTACTCTACCTTGAAGATACTTCAACAGATTCAGATTGTCTCATTATGGCCAGTGACTGGGGACATTCAGATGTAATTCCCGAGCTTTGAAGTCGTTTCCATAACCAAGTACAGACGGCCTGAGCAGCTGATTGACTTCCGCTATCTTTAACGAACTTTACCATTCCGGAGTTTTTACCACCAGCTAAAGTCGGCACAGCGTGTGTATCAGTTACAAAGAAGCTTCCCCATCTTGAGCCCAGAAGAATGGTGTATGGCTCACACGTGTAAAGAGCAACTGAACCGTCGGCAGTTTGAATTTTTGAGATAGCCATTTTCAGGTTGGATTTCCCCTGATCAGTGAATGCACCATGTGAAAAGGGAAGCTCTTCAGAAAATTCATAGTGCGTAGGCAAACTTTCGATTCTCTTTAGAATACTATAGGCTTCTAGAACGTCATAACGCTTTGCAACGTCCCTGTAACTGTTAATTTTCCGAGGAAAGTTCTCTATAATATCTTCCGCCAACTGCGCGATTTCGGAACTACTTGACAAACGATCTTTCGACAAAAGCTCATGGGCCAATTTGAGGTACAAGAAAACACACGCATTCGTTCCATCATTTACCAGAATCTCGGAGATATCGACTGGAATTGGGGCAACAGCAGCAACAAACTCGTCTGCATTTTCAATGACCGTCGACTGGCACACTTTTAGGTGCAGTTCTTCAGATATTTCAGCATCTTTTGACGCGGTAGACTCACATTGACTGGTTGAGTTGACATTCAGAAGATCCAGTACACGCTGGACTCGGGGTCTCTTGAAGCTGTCAAACTCTGTGCATGCCTCGTATACTTCAACAAGCCTTTTCCAATCACTATGTTGCTTCGATGCGTATTTCACTTGCCCTATGGGCTTCCGCTTCTCCGCAAAAAACTTCTCTAAGCATTCTGTGAAAGTACCTGTTATAGGCGTGAAAATGAAATATACAAATTCAGTCAGGAATAGTGAAAATGAAAGGCACTACGTCACCCTTTGAACAATGTGATTTAGTGCGACAAAAATTGGCTTTTATTAGCACACTATTCGAATAAATAGCAGAATTTACTCAAATTGTAAATTGGCGACCCAGATAAAGCCAGTGTGTAATATTTATCGCATAACGAGACTTATAATATAACATTTATAGTACGCGCGTCTTAATTTTTTCAGCCCTTCAAAAAAAGGGTGAGTCATTAAAAACTGAACCATTGAAAAGGGAGGGTCATAAAAATTTAAGCCATAATTTTCATAAGGGAGGATTTTGCGCAGCAGGAAAGGGGAGGGGTCATGAATTTTTGTTGCCACTGCCAAGGGGAGGTCACGATATTTCATGCTCATCCTTGCTGGGGGGGCACAGTTTTCAACTTATTTTTTCAAGTCTCCACCCCCTCCCCCCCTGGTAATTTCTGACAAGTCCCTAGCTAACAAGAATTATTTATAGACAATAATTTCGTTGCCGAATGTTTGTGTTGACAAGTGCTGAAATTCCAATTGTTGCACAAAAAATAAGATTAAAATGTAGCGTAGAGCTAATCCTCTTCTAACATACCTGTGAACGTTGCCATGTTGACTTCAAATGGACGTTTTAAACCGGGATTTACCAGACTGAAAACAACTAACCCGTATACCCAAATGTCTGCCTTCATCAAGTCTTCAACTGTCGCTGAAGTTAACCGAGAGTTTTTGGAAAAAATTTCTGGCGCCATTGGATACACAGGTGTTCCTCGGTTGACATTTTTCGTCTGCGTTGAAAGCAATGTTCGTGTGGAGATTTCTTGGGATCGACTTTCTCCAAAGTCTGTCAACTTACTACTTAACGGGATGCGCGAACTCACTTCTTCAATTTCAGCTGGGTTGCTCAAATGGCAGTAATGTTGGTTAGAAACCAAAATATTTGCGGGTTTCAGATCTCTGTGAGCAATGCCGTTTTCATGAAGGAACTGCAAACCTGACGCGATATCCTTGGCTGCATGGTAGAACACTTTTTCTCCGATCTTAGCGCAATTTGTCTTGTCGAAATATGGTAGTAAGGCTTGTAGGCTGTTCACGGTTTCGTTTACACCAAATGGCTTTAGATCGAAGTAAACATACTCGAGGAGTAAGGCGTAGCGATCTGAACACAGGCCTTTCAAACCAACAATATTTGGATGTCTTAGAGTATTCAAAAATCTCGCTTCTTTGATGAGCTTGCGCTCCGTGTCGATGTCATCGTCAAAAAACCTTTTCACGACAATCTTTCACCGTTCGGTAGTTCTGCTGTAAAGACGGTCGAATAGCCCCCTCGACCAATCTCGTCTTTATTTCTTAGCTCGCCAAATTTAAAAACTGGCACAGTTGATGTAGTGGTTTTGGCCTTTTCAATGTTTTTCAAGCCAGCAAACATTGACATTTTGGTAAGAATAAGTGCGACATTACATTTTTAATTTGGTAAGCAGACAATAAGTGCTGACCGCGTCAGTTTAAAGAACAAAACAACTGTCAGGTAGAACATGAGAAGCCTTTAATTTGCAACACTTGTCATGAGAAGCCTTTGCACTAACATTTCACATGAGAAGCCTTTGCACTAACATTTCACATGAGAAGCCTTTCCAACACTTCCCATGTTTTGGCATTTATTCAAAATCACCTTATTCTAGCTAAGATTGTATCATATACAAAATATCTTGTCATAGATATTAAACTGTATGCAAAAAAACATAAATGACAACGCGTACTTTTTGTGGTTATCAAACTATAAATTCGCCTTGAAATCTACATGAGAAGCCTTTGCAAGAATAATTGCAACACCTGTCATGAGAAGCCTTTGCAACACTTGTCATGTCGCTTCCCATGTTTTGGCATTTATTCAAAATTACCTTATTTTAAGATTTGTATCAAAATTCATTACAAAATATCTTGTCATAGATATTAAACTATTTGTAAAAGAAAACATTTAACCCGGTAACATAAATTAAATGATAAACGCGTTATCAAACTATAAATTCGCCTTGTAATCTGCCGGCGTGTTATGGCGTAGATTATTATGTTGTAGATATAACCGTGGGAATACAACCTCATGAGAGTGTGGCAAGTTTAATTTTAAGGTTAACTAAAAAGTGATATCCTTATACAAGCAAAATTCATGTTGCATTATAAAAATAACCTACCGCATAAACAGTGGAAGCACTGCGAGTTAATTATATTTATAATCAGATCCGCGTAAATGGAAACTCCTCTGACAAGCAACAAATCTCCATCGGTTATCTGGTATTCTCAAAAGTATATTAAATAAAAAGTATTACCTTATCACTTCTTCCAACAAATGTGCGCAGAAGTTCGCACTTATTGAATGCGCAGTCTACGTATATCAGCCTTTAGAAACTTTAGTTCTATGCTAGTCTACGGGTTCCAGTTTTAGAAGAGAGTATCAACGTTTTATTTGTCAGTACATTTAAATACTAAAAAATGTTGGGCAATTATGATCTCATCCGCAGAATAGGGAACTCCCTACTCTGTGCCTCATCCGTGTTTTATCCCCTCATCCGTGTTTTATCCCCCCATCCGTGTTTTATCCCCGCATCCGCGTTTTATCCCCCCATCCGTGTTTTATCCCCTCATCCGTGTTTTATCCCCGCATCCGTGTTTTATCCCCTCATCCGTGTTTTATCCCCGCACCCGTGTTTTATCCCCTCATCCGTGTTTTATCCCCTCATCCGTGTTTTATCCCCCCATCCCTGTTTTATCCCCGCATCCGTGTTTTATCCCCCCATCCGTGTTTTATCCCCTCATCCGTGTTTTATCCCCGCATCCGTGTTTTATCCCCTCATCCGTGTTTTATCCCCATATCCGTGTTTTATCCCCTCATCCGTGTTTTATCCCCATATCCGTGTTTTATCCCCTCATCCGTGTTTTATCCCCATATCCGTGTTTTATCCCCTCATCCGTGTTTTATCCCCTCATCCGTGTTTTATCGCCTCATCCGTGTTTTATCCCCATCCGTGTTTTATCCCCCCCTCCGTGTTTTATCCCCCCATCCGTGTTTTATCCCCTCATCCGTGTTTTATCCCCCCATCCGTGTTTTATCCCCCCATCCGTGTTTTATCCCTTCATCCGTGTTTTATCCCCATATCCGTGTTTATCCCCTCATCCGTATCCGTATCCGTGCCATCCGATCCGTGTTTTATCCCAACCCAAAAAATGCTACCTTAGGTCCTGTGGCAGGAATTGAACCTGCATGCAGCCATCCACAAACACCATCAACTATTATTCCCATCGAACGAGATGCTCAGATGTCGAGAAACATTTTAGTATTTACTTTGTATTATAAAATATACGAACATTAATACGTAAATATGCATAATTAAATTCATGCTCGTCTTTCATGGCGATGGCAAGGTGTGTACAGTATAGTGTAGAGCGAGTGTCTATTTTCTGTATTTTGCGAGCACTTTGTGATCATTTCTCTCTAACTTTAAAACCTAATATCATGCGTCCGTGACGTAAGTATTGTGAGAGGTTAGTAGACCGGCCACATTTACGAAACATCATTGACTTTGTGGCCAAGAGTAAAGGATACTTATTTACTAGAAATTTGAAAGGCATTTTCAACCCTACTTAATACAGAATGTAAGGTTTGGATCTAGGTTTATACAAACCACTGCATGCCCAAGTCCAAGTCGATCACGTTCGTATAGGCAGGGGCATTTCCCGATTTCGCTGGGCAACCCTTGAGCAATTTCTCGCTTATAGCAACTTCAAGCAACTTTTACTTTCGTGAGCAACGTTTTAATGTTTGATCAATACATTTGCTCAAAAATTGCTCAACTTCCAGGGCCTTTTTTAACTAATGTACTGGAGGGGCCAAAGCCCGTCCCCCCGCAGCCCCCATGTTGGCCCCCCCAGTAAGCTATTTTGGCCCTCCCAGTGAACGTCCCTTTTGTCCAAAATATAAGCAAAAAAGGGGGGAAAACTGAGTTTAGAGGAAGTTATGGTATTCTCACAACAAAAACCTGGCTCCGTTTAGATGGGATATATCAAAAATTGTCTCTGAAAATGCAGGAAATCAAGCCACAGAGACTCAAGAATACAAAAAGTTTCTGGGGAGGACCCCCAGATCCCCCTTCAGCTTCCCACACCTGTAATACACCACCTACTTGTTACGTCCCCTTTCGATGATGGCCCCATTGTAACTATCAAAACTACAAATTAAGATAATTTGGTTTGATTATGGTTTTATATAGCTTGAATGACATTTGACTTCAATTTATATTTGCATTTGAATAATTTGCTTTGTTTGGCATTCAATATAGAGTTTCTTTCTAACATTATGTAGTTCAGTATATTAAACAAGATTCAAAATGAAGAATACGAGGATGACGGTTTAATATTATCTTCACATTAATAACAATTATGCACCGATCAATGTTAAGCCCAAGAGGGGGGTGAGAGCGATCAACACTGCAGCGAGGGGGATTCGGTGAAATATTACCTGTAATATCTTGTATTATACTTCAATACCAACTAATCACTAACTACAAAAGTCAACCCAAACGGGTATTTATATACTAACTACCTAATTACAAATTCATATTTAGATTACCATATTACACTTTTCCCCCTTTTAAAGTTCGTGACCTAATGTTCAATACTGGCTTCTTTTTTTTTTGTTCTTTTTCCTAATGTTTATAACTATTTAAATCTATATTAATATTAAATAAATTAAGTTCCTATTTAGGTAATACTAAGATTAGTTCTTCAACCTCAGTATTTCAAGAGTACATTAATCTTTCTGGTGGTCTTCTACTTCGTTGAGGATAACGGCGGTTCTTTCCGACACTTCCTTGAGCTGGAGGCGAGGGAGTATCTTCCGGACTTACAACAGGTTCCTCAGGAAGCTGTAGTCGCTCGTGATCCAATTGCAATGGAACAGACACCGGAGAGTCTCTTTCTTGAGGTGCAGGTCTATTCTCGTGCGGAACTGATACAGCCGGATCTTCTTCGGAATCTGGCATATTTCCAAAATTTCCTATCCAATCATCGGCATCTTTCTCTCGCTCGTACTGTATTGGATTCTCGGTTGACGCTACCAGTTGATCCATATGGCACATTCGGGTCGTCGAAGCCCCTATCACTGTAAGCAAAACCGCTACTTGCTTGTCTTAAGCGATTGTATTAGCTTCAAAGAACTGTTCTACACGCTCGATATAACATTCAAACTCTTCCTTGCTTTCGACATATTCTCCAATCTGACCGATGGTCGCCATTTCACACAAGTCCCTCGTGTATTCCGTTAGACGAATCCCATCCTCGTCGCCACTGTAATATCTTGTATTATACTTCAATACCAACTAATCACTAACTACAAAAGTCAACCCAAACGGGTATTTATATACTAACTACCTAATTACAAATTCATATTTAGATTACCATATTACATTACCCAAAGTGATGATATTTCCCTAGGGGCTTTTCCCCGAGGGAAATATCATCACTGAGGGTAATATTTTGTCGAATCCCCCGAGCGGAGGGTCTATAAATGATATATTACACCGAAAGTTAAAGAAACCACTAAGTTGAGAATAAACTTGCTGAATAACTAAGCGAATACAATTTTTAATTTCTTATTTTTACCTGAGTTCTTGACGTTTTCCCTTTAAAATATTTGAGCTTGTATCCTTTGGATCATTGAAGGTAACATACCTCTTGAAAATCGTCATTTAAATGAATAAATCTTTTACGAAATTACAAACAACAGCTCACGAACGCCATGTTGCTTTCCTGCCATTTTCACGCATTGAGTCGTGCGTGTTGTCTCGCGTGGTCTACGCGAATAATGTTCCACCCCATCTTCCCCGGGCAACATGGGGTGAAACATTGTCAAAAGGAACGCAGCCTCGCTAAGTGATTACGTAAGGCGTGGCACAAACTGAGCTTCCTGATTGGACAATTTGAAGTAGATGTATAATATTTATCATTTATAGACCCGAAGCGAGGGGGATTCGGCGAAATATTACCCGAAGTGATGAGCCCCGAGGGAAATATCATCACTCAGGGAATCTTTGCCAATTTTTATCCGCGATTTAAGGAGAGTTAGGGCGATTTAAGGCGATTTAAGGCGAGTTAAGATCCCAGAGCAGGCCTTGAGGATCTCGAGATAGTATGTATTGAAATAAGTAGGCCATACAATAAATCGTTTCTAATCAGTATATGGTACAGACCACCAAATTCAGCCATGGACCTGTTTGATAGGTGGGCATTATTTTTATGCAAATGTACTCTGAAAATAAAGAGTTGACTGTCGTAGGGGACTTAAACTGTGACGTTAGTAAAACACCAACTGATCTCAAGACAAGAAAATTACAATTCTTATGTTCCAACGAGAGTGACACCAATGTCAGCTACCTTAATAGTTTATTTCTGAACAAACCTGAAAATATTTCCCAGTCTGGTGTTATTCACCTTGGGATATCTGATCATAATCTGGTTTTCACGGTAAAAAACTTATACTGCCAAAATCAAGACAGACTTCCAGGGAAGTCAGAGATTTCAAGAATTTTGTGGAAAACGATTTTATTCCAGATGTATGACAACTCCCTTGGCATATAGTGGATCATTTGATAATCCGAATATATGCTCCCTTTCGACGAAAGAGGTTAAAAGTGAAATCTGTCCCCTGGGTTACCCCTCAAATTAAGCAGCGAATGAGGAAGAGGGACTTCCGCAAAAAACAGGCAGTAAAACATGATTCACAAACCCAATGGGAAATTTATAAAGCTGAACGTAATAAAGTAAATATAGAAATGCGTAAGGCAAAGTCTAAATATTTCTGCGATAAAATTCAGGACTGTACACATTCTAAAGATGTTAAGAAAACCTGGTCCTTGATAAATTCTATTTTAGGCCGAAAACGCAAATCAACAAATGTTAATGAACTTCATGTCGATAACACTATTATTTCAGACGATAAATCTATTGCCGAATCTTTCAACGAATATTTTACAAATATTGGGATGAAACTGGCAGCTGAATCAAATCATTTATATAGAAATTCGTGTGTTGACCCAATAACTGACGAAGGAGTTAACCGCTGCCCAGACATACGTTTTACTTTCTCTGGTATCAGTGTGAGTAATGTTCCCTTACGTTTACAAAATTTAAAAGTTTCAAAGGCAACAGGAATGGATGACATACCTGCTAAAGTTCTTAAAATGACATCACATATAATTAAACTAACCCTTAGGCACTAACCACTAATCACTATCTAACCCTCGAAACCTTTGTCAATTGGGTTCCAAAACCTGTTAAGGCTTTCAGTCCACCTCAGAGTGGTAAACATATTAAATTAAAAAAAAACGATTAACCATGAGATTCTGTTACGAAAGCTTAACTACCAATTTGAATTCATGGTGCAGAATTGAAATGGCTTGAATCATACTTAATGAATAGGGAGCAAGTATGTTTTGTCAATGGCCACACATCATTACCAAAGAAAATATAATGCGGAATTACACAGGGCTAAATCCTAGGGCCTTTATTGTTTTTATTATATATCAATGACATGCCTGATTATTTAGAAAAGACAACTCCGTGCCTCTATGCAGATGATACTCAAATTTCTTCTTCGTCGGATGATTTTGACACACTAATTGAAAACTTACTGAATTCTGATTTCAACAACATCCGGAATTGGCTTTCTATAAACAAGCTCCAACATCACCCTACCATATCAAAAGTTATGTTTATAGGATCATCATATAATTTAAATAATAAGGTTGGTGCATGAAAAACCTGTACTATTAAATAATGTCCCAGTTCCCCAAACTAATACATATACATGCCTAGGAGTTGACATAGATGTAAAACTTAACTGGGAGAAACACATTGAGACAATATAGTAAGGTGTGCGCAGGAATTGCTGCGATGGGACGCATAAAACCCTATGTCCCACCTGCAACTCTACAAACAATTTACAAAGCATTGATACAGCCCTACTTTGATTACTGCTCCTCTCTATGGGAGAACTGCGGTAAAGTTCTCCAGGACAAGTTGCAAAAATTTCAATCTCGTGCGACAAGAGTGATTACTGGAGCCAGCTACGATATTAGATCTGTTGATGTTTGGAGACTCTTGGTTGGGAAACACTTGATATAAAACGATCGCAAAGTAAATCGATATTTATGTACAAAATACTCAATAACCACACTGCCCCAAATCTAAAAGAATTGTTCTGCAGAAGAAATATATGTCAGAACACATATAGTCTTCGAAATAGTGCAACAGATTTATCCCTGCCACAGCCAAAAACAGAATTTTTGAAGAGAAGCTTTGAATATAGCGGTGCCATGAGGTGGAATGGTCTTTTGCAAGACGCTAAATTGCCTGAAACACTCCATTCCTTCAAGCGAATGATACGTCAAACTTAATTGGGCGGATCGCACCAATGATATTTCTCTTTTTCTATTAAAGATTTTGTAATCATTTTTAACCTCCTTACTAATTCTGCAAATAGTTTTATATATAGTTACTGAGTGACACCCCTCGTGGAAACCAGCTATTGTTGTTCGAGCCTAGCGTTACAGTTTAACATAAAGTTTTACATATACATATCTTCATACCAATTAAAAATCTCAAAAGTATAAGGTGATGTTGACTATCGAAATGACAATTCGATTTGACGATTTTGACACAAATAGTGTTGAGAATAAATATTGCATTATTTTAACACTTTTTGAGTGAACTTTGTCGAAATAGAAGCTCGAATAATGCAGGATATTCATACGGTATTTAACTGAAGGCTTACCTTGTTTCCTGATTCAAATGACATTGATATATAGCAGGTCAAGTCAAGTCCATATTTTGTGTAAATTGGCGAATCATTTCCACATCGTAGACCATCGTAAAATGCTATCAAACCACTTCCACTACTTACTAAAAATACTCCCTCGACTCTTGCCATGTTCAATATAATACAGAAAATTAAAAATATCGTTGGTTTGATGGATAATTTTCACCGTAAAATTTAAAATTTTACTCAAGTTTACAATTCTCGCCGTTCAGTAGTCCGCCATCTTGAAATAATCAATATCAATCCAGTTGTACACAGTGAACTATATATGCATGGAAGGTCGACTTCTAACTGTTACATAATCAAAAAATGAAGCCAAACATGGCGGAAATTCAGGGCATTCTTGTGCGTCATTTTCAGTCCCCTACGCGCGCGGTCAATCCTTTTTGATGGCGGAGAGTGATAGTGTCGCGATTTTCAGATCAATTCCTGCCAGAGGACCTAGTGTTACTTTTTTCGCTACCGTTGCTGGTTAGGTCTTAAATTGTATATCTACTCACTAGGATTTTCCACCAAACCCAGTCTTCTATATACAGCTTATATAAAGTACCATATCATATCCATACTGTTTACAACAGAGATTTAATAGTCGCAACGTAAGCTCGGGCCGCCTGTGGTTGTATATAAAAGTATATAACAGCATTACTTACACACCACATGCAAATATTACATACAATCAAGTAATCAACTCATTTAGTCCACCTAGTGAGGGCCCTGTACCGGGTTCCGAAATCCCGCCATCCCGACCAATTTTCACTTCAAATCCCGTTATCCCGCCATGACTCATCCCGATTTCCCGATCCCGCCATTCTTTTTTATACTGCTTCAAAAATGTTATTATTTAGGGGCAGACAATGTATAACAATGTTTTCAAAGAACATGGCAACAACATACATAGTACAATTGACTACACATTCTACACTAGAGTCCAAAAATACTAAATGCGTAAAGGCCTCGGAAGCATAATTTTCTCTGCTCGCTTATTTGATCTATATTTGTATGCGTACCTTCTCCCAACTTTCCACTAATGCATCCGTCAAATGCAATCATGCCCGTCTCCCCCCGGGCCACCGTGGGGCATTTGACACTTTGACTCCTCCCTGGGGTGGGGGGATTTGGAAGCTAATCTTTGCCTGTTTTGAACCTTAAAACCATTGGGCCAAAAGGAATGACTTTCGCAACAATGTTCCACAACTTTATGCATTATAACGGTCACGTGATGGTACATGAGAGAGGTCACGTGTACATTTGAACTTTGCCGGCTTTCCAAACCCGTTGATATATATGAACTAAGTTTGCATAAAGGAACACGTCGGCATGTGGACCATTCCATGGCAACAACAATAGGATAGGTAGGATACTGATTACTGATAGGCACTGGTATGCATGTTAAGAATACAGATAATCAGGATGGATAGGCGATGTTGCGAAGCGATGGAGTGCTTCAAATACATTGATACCGGACGATTGGTTTTCAAAATAATCACGAACAGATTTAAAATGTGAAAAACAGCTCGAATTTTTCGTTATAAAAAATCCCGTATCCCGCTGAATCACGAGCTACTTTCCCGCATCTCGCCATGATTTTTTTTATCAATCCCGATTCCCGCAATGATATTAAATCCCACTTCCTGTTTCGTATTTTTCTTAAACTCCCGAATCCCACTCAAAACTTTGGACCATCTCGTCATCCCGCAAAACCGGTACAGAACCCTCAACATTAATACGGAAAAATATTAAAATTTTAATGATGGTTTATTCACAATATTCTTGCACACATAGTGTGAAATACAATATGTTTACAATTGATTATAATAAATTATTAAAAAATTATTATTCTTATTAGAACAATTGTCAATAGAAATCTAAAACGGTAATCGTAGTATGTATAAAATTAGATAAGACTATGTATAAATAAGAGAATGTTGTAAGTATTTAAAATTCAAAAATCCGCATTGGATTCCGGACTCTCTTCGCGCAAAGTGCATGAGTCTGCTAATGTAAAAAGTATCAAGCAAGATGATACTGAAATCACAAGTTCATATGATATAGCTAATGCATTCAATACTTACTTTACACCGATAGCCGACAGTCTAGCTAATGAGTTACCCAAATCTGATATTTACCATATCTCTTACCTCAATCCTGTAAACAGTTCATTTTCCTTTACTGAAATAAATGTGGAGACTGTAATCGAAACCCTCAAAGCCGTAAATTCCAATAAAGCAATTGACCCTGATAATATTCCTGGTAGGGTTTTGAAAATTGCTGCTGAGATCCTGTCCCCATCTCTGGCGGCCATTTTCAATCGTTCTCTTTCTATGGGAATTTACCCAGACGATTGGGGGATGGCTAGAGTGTTACCCATTTTTAAAAGCGGAGAAAAAGGTGATCTTAGCAACTATCGACCGATCTCAATTATCTCCGCGATTGCTAAGGTCTTTGGTAGACTTGTTTATAGTCAATTCTACACTTATTTATCATCTAATCAATTAATTAACTCTTATCAATCTGGTTTTAGACCCACTTATAGCACTCTTACCTCTTTGCTGGAAACAACCAATAATTGGTGTGTCAATATTGACAGAGGTCTTTTGAACGGTGTAGTCTTCATCGATTTAAAAAAGGCCTTTGACATTATTGACCATGAAATTCTTCTTTCCAAGCTTAGAGCTTACGGTGTTGATGACATGGCGCTATCTTGGTTTCGATCATATTTAACTGATCGTGGGCAAAGGTGCTTTGTCAATGGCCAGTTCTCAAGTAGCTCTTCTATATCTAAGGGAGTCCCCCGAAGTTCTATTATTGGGCCTCTTTTGTTTTTGCTCTACATCAACGATCTGCCGAATTGCTTGAACGAGGTTTTCCCCAGAATGTTTGCTGACGACACCAACATAAGTTTTAGCAGTAATACTCTTTCTGATCTTGAAAATCGTATCAATTTTGAAATGCAAAGCCTTAACCAGTGGTTAATAGCTAATAAGTTAAGAAACAAAAAGCTATTCTCATGTTCAAGACACTTAACGGTCAAACATCTCAGTATTTACATGAGATGTTTACCTCTAGAAGGTGTCAGTATTCTCTCAGGAACTCTAATGGCAAGTTGAATATTCCTAAACCTAAAACTAATTATCTAAAGCGCTCCTTCTCTTATAGTGGAGCTTTTCTTGGAACAACTTGCCAGAGTCCCTTAGATTATCGCCATCTCTCACGGCGTTTAAAAGTAATCTGGAATCACTATATTCTAGACGAACCGACTCCCACACGGCAACCAGGTAGAACAGTACTCTTTCCTTTTATCTCTCCTCTTCTCTTCCATTTCTTTGTATATATTTTTAAACTTATAAGCTTGTATATATATTATATTTATTGTAATAATCTTTTATGTACTCATGGTTTTTTCTCCGTGTTTAAATAAAGTTTATGATGATGATGATGACATATATTCCATTGCGGGGAAAAAGCTCTTTTTATACCTATCAGTTCGGCATTTAGGCAGGGATAAACTAGCATTATTTCGAAGGTTAACCGAGTGACACTCCTGACGCGTTGGAGGTAACAGATGGTGGAGGCGTGATTCAGGATGCTTAATGTTCTTAAAAACTTTCGTGTACAGTTCCAGCCTTCTTTCATCGAGGCGCCAACTTTTTGCTACAGTCAATGCTTCACTGTAATGAAGCCCAGGAAATACAATACGCATTACACGTTTTTGGACCATCTCTATTTTATTGGAAAAGTAATCCGGAATACTATGAGACCACACTACACAACAGTACTCCAATACCGACCGTATCAGGGCAAAGTAAATATGTCTCAAGTCGTTCGATGGAACACCCGCACGTTTTAGCACTCTTATGATATGTAAACGTTTGGATGCTTTTGTAACGATCTCCTTTATATGGTCGTTCCATTTCGAATTGTTCATTAGAGTTAGCCCAAGCACTTTGTGCGACGAAACTTTATCAAGAGTGATGTTGTTAACGATCAGAGGTGCGACCTCTGGTTCCTTTTTTAATGGACAGATGATCATTTCCTTACACTTTTTCGAGTTAAGGTTCATATTATTGTTTTTGGACCAGGTCGAAATTTCATCGAGATCAGACTGTAAAGTGGATGTTGTTTCGATTTTAACGACCTCCGACAATGAAATATCGTCGACATACTTCCAGTGGTTTGCCTTCAAAGGTGACTTCAATGCTAGATCGTTAATCATAATAACAAATAAAATTGGTACTAATTTAGTTCCTCGGGGGACACCAGCGTTCAAAGATTTCCATCAAGATATGAAGGAATTGAATTTGACTGCTTGGCGTCGACAGCTCAGGAAATTGCAAAGCCAAAGGATAAGTAGTCGTCTAACACCTAAGTTGATCAACTTTTTAACCAAGATATTGTGATCAATGTGATCAAAGGCCTTGCTGAAATCTAGGAAACAGACTCTGAGGTACTGCGATGGTTGGTCTAAGGATAAGAGCCAATTTTCCAACATGTCTAGAAGGCAATACGTGGTAGACGATCCTTTGATGAACCAAATTGTTGCGGGTCTATCTCATTCTGGACGTCTTCTATTAGCCATTTCACAGCAAAATCCTCTTGAACCTTAGATATGCATGGTGTAAGAGATATGGGCCTGAGGTCCCCGTCGTTAGCTAGTTACCGGGGTGACTTTAGGTACTGGTGATATGTATGAATGTTTCCATAACGTTGGGAAAACACCAGAAGAAAAAGAGGTATTAAATATTTCTGTTACTGGTATTGCAAGTTCAGGTGCAAATTCTTTCCAGATGCGATTCGGGAATAGCCTTTAAGGAACTTAGATTAGACAGTTTTTTGCGTACTTCGTGCGGTCTGATAACAGGTAGTTCGTACTGGGCAGGTAAAAATGATGGGAATGCGCTACTGTTTAGAGCAGAAAGATCCGAAGCAACTAATATATGAAACTTATTAAGTCTTGTGGCTAGATTGGTCCCAGATATAACATCAACAGTTTCATCCTCGTAGCAGATCGTAGTCGTATCGCTAGCTCTACCAGACATTTTATTTACAATGTTCCACCATTTACGTTGGTCAGTACTCCTAAGATGCTGTACCTGTTCACGATAGAAAGCTTCCTTCTTCTGCGCAATGGTTTTACGCACTTTAGTTCTCAAATGCTTCCACTGTTCACGGTTTCCTGAGTAATATGCCCACTGTCTATTCAGAATCAGTTGCTTAATTGATGCAGTCATCCACGGCTTATCAGTGTTATGGATTCGAACCGTCTTCACTGGAAAGAAAAGGTCAATAGCTGATTTAAGATCATATGCAAATGATTCTGTCAGTTTATCGACGGAAGAACTTTCTCCCAAATCACTAAACCAACTATGCTGACAAATCTATCTTCCAAAAGCGTCCATTGATTATCTGGGAAAATGTCTTGCAGAAAGTTTTTTGCTTGAAAGGTGGTCTCCAGGATTACGACTTGCGTTAACAAGGGTTCCAGGTAATGATGTTATGGTCAGCAGATCCTAGGGGTGCATTTGATGTTGGGCTACTATAGAACTTACTGAAGCTAGTAATTACAAGATCCAAAATATACGGGCCACGGGTGGCACTTCGAACAACTTGTTTCAAGTCATGATGCGATATTAGGTCTGAGATATTAAGTTTGTTGAAACCCCCAAAAATGGCCACACCACAGTCCGGGTAAAATGTAAAATATATTTTTGTTCCTGAGACGATTTGTCAGGTGGGTTATACACAATACAAATCATAATACCCGATAAGGGACGCGGTAATCGGTGAGGACGGAGCCATATCCACATATGAGGACGGAGCCATATCCACATTCAGAGAGGATTTTCCAAATCAAATCTGCGTTTCGAAGGTATTGCATGGGAAACGTATGCGCGCACACCCCCGCCACGACCGTTCAGTCGGTCTTTCCGTTGCAACGAGAAGCCGGATATGTTGATTATATTATTATCATGCATTTCATGAAGCCAGGTTTCTGTTATTACTGCTACTTCTGTAGACAGTAAGGGGCTTCGGTGGCGAAGTGGTTAGCGCACTTGCCTTTCTCCTCTAAGGTCGCGGGTTCAAGTCTCAGTGAGAACTTTCTCAATGCGACTCGAACCCAGTCCTCAAGTGAAAAGAGTAAAGTCAACGCTCTGCCGAAAGTCGTGGGTTTTTTCCGGGTACTCCGGTTTCCTCCCACAGGGAAAGTTGACAGGGTGGGTTAGGTAAAAGGGCCCACAGTAATTGGCATATGCTGTTGTGGTGACCCTGCCCTAGTTGACGAAGCTAAATAAATAAATAAAAAAATAAATAAAAGTGACAGCTAGTTCTTCTACTTTTGGAAATAAGGAGCGCGCATTACAAAGTAGAAAACGTGGTAGCGGAGTTTTTCCTCGAGATTGGAAGGTAGCCAAGGTCATTCCACTTCATAAGAAAGGTCCTAAAAACATGTTAGATAACTATCGACCAATCTCTATTCTTCCAGCTATCAGCAAGGTCTTTGAAAGTTTACTTTATGAGCAGTTACATGGCTACTTACACAATGCTAACTTACTGTCGAAATACCAATTTGGTTTCAGACGGTATCATTCTACAACGACGGCTCTGCTTGATAGCACTAATCAATGGTATTCAAATATGGATAAAGGTTTACTTAATATTGTTGCCTTTTTAGACCTTAAAAAATCTTTTGATACCATTGATCATAAGATTTTGATTGAAAAATTGAATATGTATGGAGTAGAACAACACTCATTAAAATTACTTGAGTCATACTTAACTAATCGGTCACAAAAGTGCGTTGTAGATGGTGCTTTATCAAATTCCAAATCGATTAAGTGCGGTTTTGGGGCCACTATTCTTTTTAGTGTACATAAATGATCTGCCAAATTGTCTAAACTACTGTACGCCTAGGATGTTTGCAGATGACACTACACTCACTGTGTGCGGCAAATCAACACACGAAATCTCGTCTGCCATGAATCATGATTTAAATAATGTAAACGATTGGCTTATGGCAAATAAGCTCTGTCTGAATCTTAGTAAAACGGAATATATGCTAATAGGATCCAGGCACAACATCAATAATCTTATTGACAGTCCTTGTATCTCTGTCGGTGGTAAACTTTTGAACCGAGTGACAGTGACTGAATCTCTTGGAGTTCATATTGACCAGTTTCTCTCGTGTGATTGTTATATTGAGAAATTGATTAAGAAAATTTCTAGTGGCATCGAAGCGATCTCTAGGCTTAAACCGTTTGTATGCAGAGATACTCTTATCTCTGTCTACAACGCTTTGGTTCAATCATATTTTGATTATTGCTGTGAAGTGTGGGATCCGATTGGCAATATATTATCTGATAAATTGCAGAGTCTTCAAAACAGAGCAGCAAGAATAATTATGGGTTATCCAAACCAGCACGGTCGGTCAGAGGCTGCTTTGACCGCGCTCGATTGGAAAACACTTAAAGAACGAAAATTAGAATCTAAAGCCAGACTCATTTATAAAATAATTCATGGTTTTGCTCCTACAGCGCTTACTGAAATATTTTCCATTGCTTCAGTTGTCAGACCTCATGATTACAATTTACGAAATTCTGACAAGAAGCTAAATCTTCCTTTTCCTAAAACGGAATATAAAAAAAAAAGTTTTGGTTTCAACGGTGCTAAATTGTGGAATAATCTACCAACTGAAGTTAGAAATGCGGAGAGCTTAGTAAGTTTTAATTCGCTTTTGCGTGCATGCAACTAGCCTGTTTTACCATCTACTATTTTTGTATTATATTATTCAACTTTGTATATATGTAATTTTAAATTTTATCACGCCCCCCTTGGAAATCAATAATTATTGAAGGGGTTAGCGTGTTTAAATAAAGTTTTACCTTACCTTACCTTTACCTTAGCCATGATGTCGGACCCTTTAGACCATTTCCGATAAGGGAGTGGGCAATAAGGGAATACTAACTAAGTTGGTAGGATTTATATTAGCTTTAGGAGTTGAAATCAGACAGTGTCGAGGCATAATTCTAACGGGGATTCGGTGGGATATGTTGCATTCAATCATGTTTATAGTGTTTTTCCTAACAAATGACATGGGAGAGAAGGGTATATTGGGACGTCCATTAAAGGTATTAACCAAGGGTGGGTTGACCGTGGTGTCGCAGAGTAATATTGGGGACCCTGCAAAATGTGAGTTTTCTGATATGTTAGCGGTATTGGGTTCACCGTCCTTTGCTGCTTGGATAAAAAAGAAACAGGATACGTATGACTATCCATCTCAGGCTTATGTGTCGACGGAACATGTCGAGACCCGTGGATGAAAACATTCTTAAATCAAGAAAATGCTTTAAAGACCAAGAAAATATAGCTAAATAACTTCAAGCGATTGTGTTTTCAATGATTTTGCTCGAAATATAAACAAAAATTGTTCATATTCATAAATTCGCCAGTCAATTTCATGTCAAAACAGTAAAACTACGAGTAAAACTTCAAAATTCTACCTTTTTTGCAAGCAGTTTCCAAGATTGTTTGTTAGTTTTTATTCCAGAATAAAAAGTAGGACATTTCATGAAGTTTGTTTTCTTAAAAAAGCAACTGATTCACAAGTTTTTCTCTCCCTCTTCGCTACTAGTAGGCTAATGCCTGGTGGCCCTCTTTTAGAGTAGCCAAGCAGAACGCTGGATTTGCATTAGCCTACTAGCAGGTCTATACAATAGGCAATAGCAATGTTTTGGTTCAATTATTTATCCGTGACAAACCTGCAGCAGAATTTTACCAATGCTGTTTAAACAACTTGTTATCAGGATGTGTTCGCACTGCTTGTTCCCAGCTTGTTGAAAACTTGCTGCAATGTTATTGACTCAACAGACTTGTTACAAGTTGTTCCATTCAACAACTTGTTTGATAAAATGACAACATTGTTACAACTTGTTGATAAGCTTGCTACAAGTCTGCAGCGAACACATCTTGTTGACAAGATGTGAGATTTTACGCGTGTAACATAATGATTTCCGTCGAGTCTTCAAACCATGTATTCCACTAATTATGGTCTAACATTGGGATTATCTTCACAGCAGTTTGAGAACGAAGTGGAATCGTTTCACGAATATGGCATAAAAAATGATAACTTCGTTATTTAAGCAATATTTTTATTAAACTAATGAAACCAGTTACAAGTTCGATTTATGTGCTATTAATGATACATTGAATTACGATATGCCTGGTAAAATATTCTTAAATATTGAAAAGTATTAAAAAGTGTCATTACGTTGGTATACTTCATTCTTCACCCGTCATGGTTCACGGTGCAGCTTGCTTGTCATTCATTCTGTGAAAAAAATTTAATTATCCTATAAATCATTTCAATTATCAACTAAACTAAGTCTTATTTTATACTGGATAGCTCAAACTGCTCAATCAGCTGCATCTAAACTATATTCTCTCTTGACTTAGACTTTCGGGAAAGGTGATTTTTTAGTGGTCCATGCAGCATTATTACCACAAGACGTCTGGCGAGCATAAACTAATCTAACTCTATTTATACTGGATAGCTTTATCAGTTGGAAAGGGCCAACACTTCTTTCTCCAGTGTTACTGCAGAAGGAAACTTAATAACTGATCTAGCCTTATTTAACATCAATTGCTCTATCAGTTCTTAATTGTCTATGGTCAAACGAGAACGCATATTGACTCTTTTCCACACTTTGTGTTCTTCAAACAGGTCAAACCACTGATCTAAAAACTAGGCTGGATAGTGCATCTGCTATGCATTAGTGAAGCCTGCAATCCTTCAAGCTAAATAGAAAAAGGCTTTTGCTTGATAGCAAAGTTAATTTATAACCTAACAATTTGATGTAATAAAAATTCGACAGATCAGTTGAAAAATCTTTTCCCATTATAAATATTCTGGCTTCAAAATTGGCTAACTGAATGCAAAAGGGTGCTCTATCCAGCTCTAGTTTTCAGATCAGTGGTTCAAACCACCCATTTCCTCTTTTCCATATCTCAGACGTAAAACATTTTCGAGGACTTGCGTCTCGTTTGATCCGGGCTTTAGTACTTGTGATATACCAAAAGGTTAAAAATAAGGTTTTCAACCTTCATCGTCCCCATCCGCGGAAACGTGGGACACGGAAACGTGGGACACGGTAACGTGGGACACGGAAACGTGGGACACGGAAACGTGGGACACGGAAACGTGGGACACGGAAACGTGGGACACGGAAACGTGGGACACGGAAACGTGGGACACGGAAACGTGGGACACGGAAACGTGGGAGACGGATACGTGGGACACGGATACGTGGGATACGGACACGTGGGAAACGGAAACGTGGGAAACGGATACGTGGGACACGGACGTGTGGGAAACGGTAACGTGGGAAACGTATACGTGGGACACGGACACGTGGGAAACGGAAACGTCGGATACGGAGACCACCCACTGGTGCACGTTTGAACTTAGCTTGTTCGTCTTCATTCACACTGTCCAATGCGTTCTCTCTGAATTGAAAGAATGAAGATTTATGAACCTTTTACAGTAGACGTAGGTGTAGAATGATGTAGTATATTACTGATAATAATATGATGGGATGTGGTATGTTGTGGTGAGGTATGGCATACGATGCGTGTGACGTTGTATGGGATGTTGGGTTGTGGTGTGCTGTGGTATGGCATTGTATGAGTAGGATACATTATGGTGTGGTGTCATGTGGTGTGGTATGGTGTGGTATGGTGTGGCATGCTATACTATAAATTGGTATTGTATGGCAAAGTTTGGTGTGGTATATGCAATGGTTTGGTTTGGTGTGGTATGGTGTGGTATGCTATGCTACGATTTGGCGTGATATGGTATGGCATGGTACGGTTTGGTTTGGTTTAGAAACAACTTACATTGTCCCTAAAGAGTTAGGATCAGTCTCTTCGTCATCTGCTCCAGGTTCATCATCATCATCATCATCATCGTCATCATCATCATCGTCATCGTTTTCACTATTTTCAAACGAATCAGATCTACAGGGTGTATAAAAAGACGGAATATAATGATCTTTTATGCTTAATAATTTTTAGAATACTAATCCTTATAAAAAAAATGTAGTCTTACTTCGAAACTTGTTGGCATGTTTTCTCTTTCGAACAAGGGGTCATTTGTGTCTTTACGATTTAAAGCATGTAATAATTGCACAAGAAAAAAATTAATAGAACTCATCTTTTTACTCACATGCCGTTTAATAATGCAATTTGGCGCACGGTTAAAGCGGAACCGTATTGCATGTACATAGTTGGTAAATGAGTTGAAAGTAGATACCAGAACTGAAATATGTCGATAGAATGAAACCTCCTTTCAATATTCTTGTAATTATAAAAACAATTAGTAAAACTGAATCCTGAATCATCTAAAACAAGACAGCACAACTTGCCTTCGCATTGCCTCGAAATTTAAAGATGGATAAGTTAATCGCACTGCAACGACTGACTGACGAGAACATTCCAATCAACAACAAAAAACTTTTATAGTGCTTGTTATAGAGCTACCAACGTCGAAAAGTTCACAAGTACCTAGGAACAACTGATGTATATAGAGGTAAGAAATTTGAGAAAATTCGGTTTTGTTACGATTACATTTATGGTTGGCGGATACTTAAAAGCAACTGGTAACTCGCGACTTCACAGCTCGACTTATGACTTATTCTCATTCAAACTTTCTGTAACAAATTTTGTGTCAGAAAAAAAAGAATATCCAATCTGAGAAGGATATTTAATATTTTATACAACGAGTTAGTATAGGTGTGAAATTGAAAGAATAAAATAAATATTGCTTACAATTCTTCGTCGTTGAACTTTGATGAATCTTCAAAAGCTGGTTCTTTAAGATCATCAAACGCTGCGGTTTCTTCAGTGTGTCCAACATCAAGAAACACAGCACAGACGGTAACCAGCAAGGCTAGAATTATCCAACACTTCATCGCGATGGCTGACTCGATTCCTCTGGTTTTCTTGGCTGTTTTCTCGCGCTTTTATCCGTATCGTGTGCAAGTGGCCAAAATTAGATGACAGAACATCTTAGTTTATAAGTAGCAAGGTAAACCGGATATAATTACCCCATTCTTCAAGTGTTTTTGTTTCAGAAAGAGTTTTTATAATTCCTTTTTACGTAGTATGAGTTTAAAGTTAGAATTTTAATAAAGTCAAACCTTATCCAACATCAACCAACATTACCAAACATGTAGTGCTAAAACAGACCATACAATGTTGCATCCAACAATAGTGGATACTGTTGGACCAACATGTTGGATTGATTTGAACGAGCCATAAAAAATAAAATACACCATCAGTTGTACGCTTGTGGCCCACCCTGTCAAGATTTCCTGTGGGAGGTACCAGGAGAAAGTCCACGATTTTTGGTAGAGCGTTGACTGACTCTTTTCACAAAATACGTGTGAGTCCGCATGCAGCGACAATCAAACCTACGATCTCAGAGGTGAAAAGCGCTTTCTCTGACTACTGTGCTACAGAAGCCCCGGTACATGTCTGATTAAAGTGAAATTCTGGCTAAAATCTGATTCAGTAAAGTGAAACACTGAATAAAACATTGCAAAGCAGTAAGTACTAGACTAGTCAGGCTAGTATTAGTAGCAACCTACCAAGAAAACACCTGCATGTAGGAAAATTTCCAGTTCTTTGAAAGTAATGTTGGGAAAACACAAAATCCCACGAGAAGGAAGGTTAAAAACGTTTTGCAACTTTAACCCTGATACTTTCATATAATATCATAAAGAGTTTCTATGCGTTGACCTGAACCATTGCTTAATTGTATAATCAATATAAAATACTACCCACCGTATGACCTAACGTGCCAAGAAATTGAGAGATGTATTTTTGCCTTGACATCCTATTGACATCCTAATGAGGTCATACTCTCAGGCATCTTGAGTCATCACTCGGAAGGAGACTGCATGCCGATACAAAAGTACACTAGGAATACACTCTAACGAAGTCTGTGGTACAATTTTTGTTCATTTCAAAGAGGTTTTAATATGTTTTACTAAAAAGAGATCTTTCATGCAATAAAGGAAATTCATTTCATACGTCTTCCAGGGGATCCTAGATTCAATGTCACTGAAAAGATTTCGATTAAGCGACTGTCAGAGATCGAGGGTTTAAATATAAGATTTCATATTTAACAGTTAATCTAACTTTACTTAAAGATACTTACACCGGATAGCTTTATCAAATGATCGTGCTAGCAATAAACTTATAACAAGTTTAATATATAAATACGACAAAATTTTACTTGTAAACACGTTTCGGCCTTATCTTATACCATCTTCACTATATACAAGATTAAGCTATACATACTATTTTACAACAATTAAAACTTTTGCCGTATTCATTAAAGTTGTTATAGCCGTCTTCATCACGGTTCAAAACTGTTCTTCCTTCAGGTTACAAAAAAACAACCTAAATTAAACTAAACTTGATTTATTCAGACTGCCTGGATAGCTCTACAGTACTGGTCACAGTGTCACTCTAAACTGGTCTACATAGAGGTCTAGTAAAGCTCCGTCACTCTTATTGATCCAGTGTTACAGCACGGTAGTTACACTATAGAAGGAAACCTAAACTAAACTAAAATAAATTTATATTTACTATAATATAGATACTGCCTGGATAGTTCTATTAGTTCTAAACTGCTCCACCTATAGAGTTCCTGATTAAAGACCATCTCTTATTGATACAGTGACAATGTTACTACAGGGGGAGTACAGGAGGTAACTCGGGGAAACCATGGCCAGAAATCTCGGACATGCACATTAATTATACTTCCTTACCATTTTACATATCACATTTTAAATATGGCTTCAACTCTAAACAGTAAATTATATTATATAGCGCGATGTTGTAAATCGAAAAATTTGAGAATAAGGTAATCATCCTGCTTTTTAGTATATTCTTAGTACTCTATTCATATGTAGTCTCATAGAGTTAAAATGTTGTAAAATGTTAAAATATGTGTAATGTTGGAAACGCAGGATGATTATTACAGCAGTCAATATTACACTAAATACTTATTTGAAAGACGTCTTTGTTTTGCAACCAGCGAACGCTACAAGTTGCAAACAACTTACCATGATCTCAAATTTAGCGACTTACAACATTGCGCTATATATAATACAATTTACTGTTTAGAGTTGAAGCCATATTTATCAAACTTATTCATAATAATTCATGAAGCAATTGCAATTAGTATTAGCAAATTCAATAAGTATCTAATCAGTGTAAAATACTGCCCACCATATGACCTAACGTGCCAAGAATCTTGAGAGATGTATTTTTGCCTTGACATCCTATGGACATCCTAATGAGGTCATATACTCAGGCATCTTAATTGGGACATCACTCGGAAGGAGACTGCATGCCGATACTTTTAGTACACTAGCAACACACTCTAACAGAGTGGAACGAAGCCACTCCCCAGCCGTTTTCAATATTTTTCATTTCAAAGAGGTTTTAATTCCTTTCATAAGACTTCCAGGGGATCTTAGATTCAATGTCAAAAGATTAAAAATAAGGTTTAATATTTAACAGTTAATGTAACTACATTTACAGATATTTGCACCGGATAGCTTTCAAATGATCGTGCTAGCAATAAACTTACGACAAAAGTTTTATTTGTAAACATGTTTCGGCCTTCTTGTACCATCTTGTACCATCTTTAGTATACAAGATTAAGCTATACATACTATTTTACAACAATTAAAACTTTTGCCGTATATAATAAAGTAGTTATAGTCGCCTTTATCACGGTTCAAAACTGTTCTTCCTTGAGGTTACAAAAAAACAACCTAAACTAAACTAAACTATATTTATTCAGACTGCCTGGATAGCTCTACAGTACTGGTCACAGTGTCACTCTAAACTGCTCTACCTAGAGGTCTAGTAGTCACCGTCACTCTTATTGATCCAGTGTTACAGCACGGTAATTACACTAATACAGAAGGAATCCTAAACTAAACTAACTTTATTTATACTGGATAGCTCTATCAGTCCTAAACTGGTCTCCTTGAAAGTCGCATACAAAATGCCGAGATCGTTGAAATTTGATTCCCGGACGCGAAATAAATTACGAAATGCCATATAAGGTCAGTGTTGATTGCTATAAACCAATGAAAATCCGCCATCTAGGCAATGACATCACGAGGAATGGATTGCCGGTACTTTCAATACGCTAGGGTGCAAAGTCGCGGAGATTTTAGGTTCCGAAGTTGTTCGAGCGTGCGCCGACAAAACCGCCTTTCACAACAAATAATATATTTTCACGAGAATTGCCGTAAAAGGCCTATGATTACAAAAATGGTATCAAACTAAAGGGATTGGAACTCCCTGTCGAATGGTGGTATTTATGAGTTTGTAGTGTGTAAACCAAATGCAGGAAAGCGAAATGAATATTTAATTAGTTTGTATTATTGTTAATTTGTAACAAATACAACTACAGACGTGTTTGAAAGGGGCTAAATCGGCCGCGTAGCGTTGTAAACAAACACAATTTACTTCTGTGAAGAGCTCGTAAAACGCTGAATCTAACGGTGCTATTGTCATCTACATAGCATGCACTGAACCGAAGATATGAACCTGCAGAATCGTAGGTCACCAGTGGCGGAGTGGCCTAAGGCGATCAGCAGCTAACGATTGAAACACTTTGGTATTGGTATATAATATTTTAATTCAGCCTCATTTTGACTATTGTTGCGAAGTTTGGGATGCACTTGGCAAAGGTCTTAGTGAGCGTCTTCAGAAACTACGTACAGAATAGAGCGGCTAGACTGATCATGGATTTCAAAAATGAACCTGGACAGTCTATTTTGGCTTGTAATGCTCTTGGTTGGATATCGCTCGACGAACGTAGGGCTCAAATGAAACCCCGGCCCATGTACAAAACGGTCAATCAATTAGCCCCTCAAAGACTGTGTGACACTTTTCAAAATTCGAACAGAATATACGATTACAATTTAAGGGATTCTTCGACTAGGCTTTTTATTCCCAGGCCTAGGACAGAATTCTTAAAAAAATGTTTCAGTTATAGTGGGGTTCAAATATGGAATCAGATACCGGAAGAGATAAGAACTTCGGTATCTTATGATTCGTTTTGCAAAAAGGGACGTCCCTTAATCAGGAACTCTACAGTATAGGTAGAGCAGTTTAGAACCACTAGAGCTATCAAGGTATAAATACATTTAGCTTAGTTTAGGTTTCCTTCTGTATTACTATATTAGTGGGAATATATTGAAGTGAGTTTAGTTTAAAGGTCCTCCTCTAGTAACACTGGACCAATAAACGATGGCCCATATATAAAGACATCTAGAGAGAACAATTTATAACTGATAAAGCTATCCAGTGTAAATATAGAGTTGGTTGGATGAGTTTAGGTATGGCAGTCTCCGTTTATGTGGACAAGGAAGCTTTAATTAAACTTGATCGAAAAGATTGTAAGAGTGCTTACTAAGTACCCTTGAGCGACACCACATTTACATACACATATAGAGGATTTCTTGTTATAAATATTGTTCGTACGTAATATGAACAGACAAACCATGTTATTAAATAAAGGAAATCGAAAGAGTACTCTTGACTTTTAGTTTAGTTTAGGTTTCCTACAATATTGCTGCAATTTTATTCAGTGTATTTTAGTTCTCAACTATACAGCTAGTTTACACGCGATAGTTTGTTTTGAAAGGTCCTTATTTATTGGCCTTCTACCAGTTTACACTCAATCCAATTAGCTAATCAAGCTAGTCAAAATTTCTATGTGTAAGTAATGCTATGCTCCAGAATTCTGCAAATGGCCCTCAAGAATACATGGAAAATGTTTCCTACTCTTGGTGATAGAGCATTTCAGTCGGCTGCTCCAAAACTCTGGAACGGATTACCTGCAAATATTCGTTGCATTGATTCGTTTCCATCATTTGAAACACCATTGAAGGCTTATTTATCTAGACTAGCTTTTATGTCTTGAATGATCTATTTTAACAATATTTTATCTTGTACACTTTTAGATATGAGTAGTGTTAGGTTCATTGTTGTAATGCGCATGTGAACATATTCCCATGCTAACATGCGCAATATAAATTCAATAAATTATTATTTTAAGAATACCTCTCTGTCAGTTTTAAACAAGGGCGTAGGAAGCGGGGACCGAGGCCTTCCGAATGTTAAATTAAACAGGGGGGAATAGCTTTCAGTCCGAATATACAATGATTTAATTTATCATTAGAGCTAGTATTTGAAGAATACTATATATAAACTAGAGAGAAATCGTAGTGAGGATTATCCATCAATTTCATTGCAAGTCATTTGAGAATTTTCCTTTGTTGACGAAAGATAATTATTGACGGTTTGCGTAGTATTTTTCCCCTACTATACAGTCCGCTGTAGTCATTTTATTACAGTCATGTTGTTCAATACAAATATAATTACGTTCTATTTTGCATATCGGAGTAAAGAATGTTGGAAAATAAACTAATGGTTTAATCCAGTGTTAATATCCTTTAGTCGACTAACTGTCAAATGTTTCCCCAAATAAAACTTTAAAATAGCTAAAAATGTCATCTCAGAGGATCTAGATATCAAAATTTTCTGAGGTGACATGCCGCCAGACCCACCTTTTTGCTCAGTTTGGTCGTCTCCCTCCCCCCACAAATAAATAATCTTCCTACGCCGCTGGTTTTAAATTTTCCCAGTGGGTTCTGATAGTTATGCTGACTACCTGCACAACTCAAGGTTAAGTCTGGTAATCAAGCCTACCTGGTGTGGGTGCTGAAGAGGGGCATAAATTATGTATTATAGCACTATTCCTGTAGACCACTTCCATGGCCACGTGTATTTCTTGCATGAGGCAGGAACTTGTTATTTATCAAATTGCTACGGGGCGCCAAATTCCAAGTTGGCCTCACCTGGCGAATGTGAGTCAGCACGCGACTGCTATCCAGTATGTAATGCATGGCTCTTTCTGGACCTCTAAAGGGAGACCAGTTTAGGACTGATAGAGCTATCCAGTATAAATAAAGTTAGTTTAGTTCAGGTTTTCTTCTGTAGTAACACTAGATCAATAGAAAATGACACTTATACTAGACCTCTTGGAAGACTAGTTCAGAACTGATAGAGCTATTAAGTTAGTGGGAATATAGTGAGTTTAGTTTAGAGGTCCTCCTGTAGTAACAATGGACCAATAAACGATGACCCATACATAAAGACCTCTAGAGAGAACAATTTATAACGGACAAAGCTAATTTATAACTGTGCAAATATAGAGTTAGTTGGATGAGTTTAGGTATGGCAGTCTCCGTTTATGTGGACAAAGAAGCATTAATTAAACTTGATCGAAAAGATTGTAAGAGTGGTTAGTAAGCACCCTTGAGCGACACCTACATTTACATACACATATAGAGGATTTCTTGTTGTAAATATTGTTCGTTCGTAATATAAACAGACAAACATGTTATTAAAGGAAATCGAAAGAGTATACTCTTGACTTTTAGTTCAGTTCAGGTTTCCTCCTGTAGTAACACTAGACCAATAGAGAATGACCCTTACTGGACCTGTATAGAGAACAGTTTATTACTGACAGAGCTATTCAGTATAAATAAAGTTAGTAGGGTGAGTTTAGATATTGCTGTCTCCGTTTATGGAGGCAAAGAAGCATTAAACTTGATCAAAGAGATTTTAGTATGTTTTGTTTTTCCCTCACGAAGTGCGTCCAAGGCCCTTGAGGGACACCTAGCCTTTACATACACTTATATAGGATTTCCTGTTCCAAATATTGCTCGTTCGTAATACAAAACAGATCTTAGTCCTATATCTTACTAATGCATAGTGAAAATGATTTATATTATTATTATTCTGTTATAAACTGTTCTCCATACAGGTTCAGTAAGGGTCATTCTCTATTGGTCTAGTGTTACTACAGGAGGAAACCTAAACCTAAACTAAACTAAAAGTCAAGAGTACTCTTTCGATTTCCTTTGATTTAATAACATGTTTTTCTGTTTATATTGTGCACGAACAATATTTATAAATGTAGGTGTATGTAAATGTAGGTGTCGCTCAAGGGTGCTTACTAACCACCACTCTTATGATCTTTTCGATCAAGTTTAATTAATGCTTCTTTGTTCCAAAAGTAGACTTGCTCCAAGTCTGTCTCTTAAAGGGGTTTTTGGCCACGTGTATTTCTTGCATGAGGCAACAACTTGTTATTTATGAAATTGCCAATGCCCAATGGTCTGACAACACTTTTTTTTTCTTACTGATTAGGGTCAGACAAGTCATAAATATTTAATTGATTCATAAGTCTTCTTCTTATATTCAATACTAACCAATAATGACAGCTCAACAACATTAATGCATGGCTCTTTCTGGACCTCTATAGGAGACCAGTTTAGGACTGATAGAGCTATCCAGTATAAATAAAGTTAGCTTAGTTTAGGTTTCCTTCTGTAGTAACACTAGATCAATAGAAAATGACCCCTATACTAGACATCTTGGAAGACCAGTTCAGAACTGATAGAGCTATTAAGTTAGTGGGAATATAGTGAGTTTAGTTTAGAGGTCCTCCTGTAGTAACACTGGACCAATAAACGATGGCCCATACATAAAGACCTCTAGAGAGAACAATTTATAACTGCATGACAAAGCTATCCATTGTAAATATAGAGTTAGTTGGATGAGTTTAGGTATGGCAGTCTCCGTTTATGTGGACAAAGAGGCATTAATTAAACTTGATCGAAAATATTATAAGAGTGGTTAGTAAGCACCCTTGAGCGACACCTACATTTACATACACCTACATTTATAAATATTGTTCGTGCGCAATATAAACAGAAAAACATGTTATTAAATCAAAGGAAATCGAAAGAGTACTCTTGACTTTTAGTTTAGTTTAGGTTTAGGTTTCCTCCTGTAGTAACACTAGACCAATAGAGAATGACCCTTACTGGACCTGTATGGAGAACAGTTTATAACTGACAAAGCTATTCAGTATAAATAAAGTTAGTCGGGTGAGTTTAGGTATTACTCTCTCCGTTTATGGAGGCAAAGAAGCATTAAACTTGATCAAAGAGATTTTGGTATGTTTTGTTTTTCCCCTCACGAAGTGCGTGCAAGACCCTTGAGCGACACCTAGCCTTTACATACACTTATATAGGATTTCCTGTTACAAATATTGCTCGTTCGTAATATAAACAGATCTTAGTGCTATATCTTACTAATGCATAGTGAAAATGATTTATATTATTATTATTCATATTCATATTCATATTTATATTAATATTAAATTATTCAATTTAATCATAATATTAACCAAAACATGTTATTAAGATCGAAACAGTACTCTTGATATTCGAGGGTTGAAAACTCTAGTACAGTTGAATGTAAGTGTTGGCCGAAAACCAAGCGAGTAGCTAGTGCATTGTAAAAAGTAGATTTTTCTGTCTCTTAAAGGGGTTTTTATTGCGGAGTTATAAAGGTTTGGGGAGCTAAAGGTTGGGGAGTTATAAAGGGCTGCCTCGTCCCCAGTCGCTTTGGGGGAAAGGGCGCGCGGAGAAAAGGGCGCGCGGGGAATAACGGGAAGGCGAAGAAAGGGTAAGCGACTGGCAAATCCTGCATTCAATATGGCGTCGTTAGCAGATGAGTCAATTGAAGACACACATTTCTCTAGGCCTTTTCATTATGCTATCCTAGAAAAAAAGGTCGTTTGTCCGGAGAGCGAGTGTTTTAAAAAGTTATTTTTTGAAAAAAATGCTGGATTGGGACAACATTATCGTGTAATTCACCAGAAAACAGCGACAGATGTACTAGTTGTCACGAAGAAAGCTTCTCAAACGATGCGGCATTCGTATGGGCAAGAAACGCTTGAATATATTTGTTTCTATCCGACAAGAATCAAAGGTAAGTTCATGAATATTCTATTAATGCATATGCTTGAATGGCAATATCGATGAGGATTGAGGAATATACTTGCATGCTAATATCATTATTAACAATTTTCCTCGTTTCTGATTGGCTAAGAACATCAAAATTTTCTCTTAATTCTTTTTACTATGGGTATTTGGGAGAAAATACCACATGTTGTATTAACCCCTAGTAAAAATTTTATTAGTATAATTTTATTTTTAATAGTATTTTCCTTGTTAATAATAATATTAATACAAAATAGCATTTGTTCTCGAAGTATTAATGAAAAATTGCACTTGTGTTTGGCGAAATATACGAATATTTAGCCAAACACGCATGCAATTTTTCATTAATACTTCTCGAACCATGCTATTTCCTATACTAATGACTGTATTAATGATGAGTGTACTTGAGAGTATTTTCTAAAGCAAAATATATTCGTTCCATAGGCTGGCGCAATCGGCATGTGATTTGATGTGGCTAGCGAGACGTCTGGGAAAACAGTACAGCTGTTTGGTGAAGATGCAACCGAAGTTGGAAACAGACCTGCTAGCGGGTTAGAAACGTGCTGTCCCGGTTATGCTTGGAACCTGATGATAACATAACCAAGTTTTTAACAGAAAACGAAATGGAACTTGGTCTGGGTAGCAAAAACAAACTGGCATTCACACAGACCTTGGAATTATTCCACACATGATTGCACCCGGGTTTTCCCACACAAACAACATACAAATTCAGTTTATCACAGTCAATGTCTATATTTTCATTATGTTACTGTTCTATATTTATCACTTTCATATCATAATTCACACATCAAACAATATACCATTTATCAAACAATATACCATTTATCAAACAATAAACCATTCCTCATACATCAAACCACTATAATTATCTAACACCTCACTTCAAACCATAAAGAAATTTATTAATATAAATCTAATTGATCCAATAGCGGTTCCAACTGGACAGGATCCCCAAAACATGTTCCAGGATCCGAATACCTGCAACCACCAATTCAATCTGACCTAAATGAAAAATAAATAACAAACGTTGGAGATGGGGGCAGGGGGTGATGTTATAAAAATGTTCATACTAGTATGTTCCATTTTTTACGGAAATTTTTTGTCATTTGTACCATTTGACCGCAGTGTTCATGGTCATAGGGCCACTGAGTATTTCCGATTTTCTGTTGGACCTGACATTGCTTTGGCCATTGTGTTTACCATTTTATTCAAGATTGTGTTGCCTAAACTTGAAATGGCATATTAACACTCAGTGATACTATAATATATATATATATATGCATTCAGTAATACCTAGTTAAAATCTGAAGGCCCCTCCCTTTTCACACAATATAATTCTCAGGACCCCCCATACTAATGCAAAAAAAATTCAGGACCCCATACTTTCTCCTCCATCCCCCCTTTCCATATTTAATGACCATAATCAAATCCTACAGTAAAAGTACTGCAAATTAAACATTTATAAACAGATAAAATGTAATTTCCTTCCTGATCACTTTGAGACAGTTGGCTTGTTTTGTGCTTCAATGCCAAGTTGACATAGTAAGTTAAGTACATAATTAAGGAAATATATTATATGCGTAGTGTTTCGTTTGTCATTGATACATTAATTGTGTGTGAGTGGAAAGGATATAAGCCATGTTTACACTACGGGCCTAAGCCTAGCCTAGGCCTGGCTTTGGCCTAGATTTTCATAGTGTAAACGCACTTTGGCCTGGCCTAAGCCAGAAATCTAGGCCCATCACAATAGTGTAAACACTTCAGTCTTGGCCTGGCCAAGCCTAGGCTCGTAGTGTAAACACGGCTATAGATGGATAAATAATACTAAAGCATCAGAAGCATAGCTTGGGGGGAGGCGTTCAAATCTGGATAGATGTTAAGGGGTGTTAAAAGTGGTTTTAGAAAGCATTATTCGCACTCCCAAAAAAAATAACAAATTACCCTGGCTACACCCCTTGGAAAAGCATACAATCCATACTGTACATATCGACTATACTGACTAATAAAAAGGATACTGTTTATGTCCACCTTTGTTTTCACGCCTTGTGTCGCCTTATATGCCGGGTTAAAAAGACTTTCTTATCATGTTCAAAACCAAACCATGATAGTAAGAATTCAATAATTACTTCTGATCCTTCCTTCAGCTCAAATGATTGCTTTAACTGCATCTCTAAATCCGATTTTCGACATGTTACTTCATGTCCGGATGGTTTTCCTCCTACAGATCAGAGTTCAACAACTTATATAAGCAAGGAGTACTCAAAAAAGGTAGATTTTAGTCTGTGATATCATATGTACACAAATCCTAAATATTTAATCAATATCAATATTTACATGCCAACGTTGAATCGCTTTGGTTTAGACAAAGATTGCTTTGAAGGTGTGAGGTGATGTTTTCCGCCAATCGGACTTTCTTCAACGTTTGCCTCCTGCAAAACGCCTTCTTTTGGTGTACTTGATCGCGGAGGATCATCTATATTTAATATTATTATGCTGCATGTTTGAATAAAGCCGAGAGTTTGAATAAAAATAATAGTATAATTGACAATTGCGGGATACGTGCACATCTGGCACTCATCATATGCTCAAAAAATTGATACTTACCGTCGATAGACATGTTGCTGAATGACATTTCAAGCTCTTCATCGTCAAAATAATCTTCTAAGACCAGGAAAGGGCCACTTTCGTCTAGTGACTGTGCCATAATTTACATAATTTGCTCAGATTTATGTATTTGCAGAGTTTCGACAAAATTTGCATACTTTCGACACACGATTTGGCAGGCCCTTAGCTTCTCACATTTCAGTATCCCGCCATGCACTGCCCGACAACTTATCACAGCCACTGATCTATATAAATGCACTGCACTGTGTCCAACGAAGGGCCTGCGGAGGAGGCAGTATAAAGGGCGCACCAAAATGCGGGCGGGATGAAATCAAGGCGGGCAGCGGGCGGGCGGGAGGCGAGAAAATTGGGAGAGGAGAGACAGACTTGTTTCCCTTGCAGAAATTTGAATCCGATTATATGATTTAATGTGTGGAATTATGCAATTTGTGACACCTAAGAGCAAATGGTGGTCCTGGCTTCAAGGACTTAAATAGAAGGAGTATTGTGTAATGACCCAGAGGTATATTTACAGTGTTCGCATGCATATTGCTCTATGATAAAATAGAGCTCTCAAGCACATTAAAAAAGGAATTTTACCAATTTGAACAAGGACAAAGAATATCAACGTTCTAAAAATTTTTCTATCCAGTCAGATTAAGATCAGCTGTTTCTTATTATGCATCGTTATGCTGATGCTTTGTCCATTTTTTTTCTCCAAAAATTATGTTGCCCCCAGCCGTAGTGAATGCATGAGCTTGTTTTCATTGAATTTGGCGCCAATATTGCTGCAGTTTTATTCAGTGTATTTTAGTTCTCACCTATACTGCTAGTTTACACGCGATAGTTTGTTTTGAAAGGTCCTTATTTATTGGCCTTCTACCAGTTTACACTCAATCCAATTAGCTAATCAAGCTAGTCAAAATGTTCTATGTGTAAGTAATGCTATGCTCCAGAATTCTGCAAATGGCCCTCAAGAATACATGGAAAATGTTTCGCTACACTTGGTGAAAGAGCATTTCAGTCGGCTGCTCCAAAACTCTGGAACGGATTACCTGCAAATATTCGTTGCATTGATTCGTTTCCATCATTTGAAACACCATTGAAGGCATATTTATCTAGACTAGCTTTTATGTCTTCAACGATCTATTTTAACAATATTTTATCTCGTACGCTTTTAGATATGAGTAGCGTTAGGTTCATTGTTGTAATGCGCATGTGAACATATTCCCATGCGAATATGCTCAATATAAATTCAATAAATTATTATTGTAAGAATACCTCTCTGTCAGTTTTAAACAAGGGCGTAGGAAGCGGGGACCGAGGCCCTCCGAATGTTAAACAGGGGGGGGAAATAGCTTTCGGTCCCCAAAAAATCTTGGAATATACAATGATTTAATTTATCATTAGAGCTAGTATTTGAAGAATACTACAAACTAGAGAGAAATCGTATTGAGGATTATCAATCAATTTCATTGCAAGTCATTTGAGAATTTTCCTTTGTTTACGAAAGAGAATTATTGACGGTTTGCGTAGTATTTCTTCTCGGCTATACAGTCCGCTATGGTCATTTTATTACAGTCTTGTTATTCAATACAAATATAATTAGGTTCTATTTTGCATATCGGAGTGAAGAATGTTGGAAAATAAAACTAATGGTTTAATCCAGTGTTAATATCCTTTAGTCGACTAACTGTTAAATGTTTCCCAAAATAAAACTCATAAATAGCTAAAAATGCCATTTCAGACGGTCCAGATATCAAAATTTCCTGAGGGGGCATGACGCCAGACCACTTAAATGGAGTCTACCATTTTGCTCAGTTTGGGCGACTACCCCCCCCCCCCGCCCCAAATTGATTAGCTTCCTACCTGCCTGGTTTTAAATTATCCTAGTGGGTTCTGATAGTTACGCTGACTACCTGGACCACTCAAGGTCAAAGCTGGTAATCAAGCCTACCTGGAGTGGGTGCTGAAGAGGGGGCATAAATTATGTACTATAGCACTATTTCTGTAGACCACTTTCATGGCCACGTGTATTTCTTGCACGAGGCAGGAACTTGTTATTTATGAAATTGCTACGGGGCGCCAAATTCCAAGTTGGCCTCCCCTGGCGAATGTGAGTCAGCACGCGACTGCTATCCAGCATGTAATGCATGGCTCTTTCTGGACCTATATATAGAGACCAGTTTAGGACTGATAGAGATACAGTATCCAGTATAAACAAAGTTAGTTTAGTTTAGGTTTCCTTCTATAGTAACACTAGATAAATAGAAAATGACCCTTGGGAGACCAGTTTAGAACTGATGGCTCCATCAGTGGGAATATATTAAAGTGAGTTTAGTTTAGAGGTCCTCATGTAGTAACACTGGACCAATAAACGATGGAGCATACATAAAGACCTCTAGAGAGAACAATTTATAACTGACAAAGCTATCCAATGTAATTATAGAGTTAGTTGGATGACTTTAGGTATGGCAGTCTCCGTTTATGTGGACAAAGAAGCATTAATTAAACTTGATCGAAAAGATTATAAGAGTGCTTAGTAAGCACCCTTGAGCGACACCTACATTTACATACACCTACATTTATAAATATTGTTCGTGCGCAAAATAAACAGAAAAACATGTTATTAAATCAAAGGAAATCGAAAAAGTACTCTTGACTTTTAGTTTAGTTTAGGTTTCCTCCTGTAGTAATACTAGACCAATAGAGAATGACCCTTACTGGACCTGTATGGAGAACAGTTTATTACTGACAAAGCTAGTATTCAGTATAAATAAAGTTAGTAGGGTGAGTTTAGGCATTGCTGTTTCCGTTTATGGAGGCAAGGAAGCATTAAACTTGATCAAAAAGATTTTAGTATGTTTTGTTTTTCCACTCACGAAGTGCGTCCAAGCACCCTTGAGCTACACCTAGCCTTTGCATACACTTATAGAGGTTTCCTGTTACAAATATTGTTCGTTCGTAACATAAACAGATCTTAGTGCTCTTATAGAAATAATGAATGTTTATGAGTGCAATGGTAAAAATATTTTGATGAGGTGAAAGATGGAATTTTCCATTCCACGAGGCCACAGCCAAGTGGAATTGGAAATTCCTTCTTTCACCGAATGAAACTATTTTATCCATTGCACGAATGAAAACATTCATTTTTTTATTTATATGACACCAAAATATATCAATGACAATGTTATGAAAGATTTATTGGAATAAATACAAAACAAAACAAATACATAACAGAGTTACATGTATGAACTTCAAAATTATTATACCGATCAAATACACAAGTCCCATAAATGTTTTTATGAAGAATGAATAAGATAATGACCAGTGGCGGATTACCCAATAGGCAGAGTAGGCTGAATCCTACAGGCCCGGGCTTTCAAGAGGCCCGCGATTTTCAGAGAATGCACTTTTTATCAGAATTGTTATTATTTTTTAAGCAAAACGGCTTAAAACGGCATTTCCCGCGAGACCTTAAATTATAGGCGTGAGATTGTGAAAATATCATCCTCAACTCCTCAAGGCCCACAAATTTTATTTGGTGTACAGGCCTCGTAACTTGTAATCCGCCATTGATAATGGCATAGTCCTCCTGTAAGAGGATGGAATGGCAGGCCACTAAATCCGCCACTGATAATGGCATGGTCCGCCTACAGGTCCCCTGTAGTAACACTGGACCAATAAACGATGACCCATACATAAAGACCTCTACAGAGAACAATTTATAACTGACAAAGCTATCCAGTGTAAATATAGAGTTAGTTCGATGCGTTTAGGTATGTCAGTCACTGTTTATGTGGACAAAGAAGCATTAATTAAACTAGATCGGAAAGATTGTAAGAGTGGTTAGTAAGCACCCTTGAGCGACACCTACATTTACATACACATATATAGGATTTCTTGTTATAAATATTGTTCGTTCGTAATATGAACAGACAAAACATGTTACTAAAGGAAATCGAAAGAGTACTCTTGACTTTTAGTTTAGTTTAGGTTTCCTCCTGTAGTAACACTAGACCAATAGAGAATGACCCTTACTGGACCTGTATGGACAACAGTTTATAACTGACAGAGCTATTCAGTATAAATAAAGTTAGTAGGGTGAGTTTAGATATTGCTGTCTCCGTTTATGGAGGCAAAGAAGCATTAAACTTCATCAAAGAGATTTTAGTATGTTTTGTTTTTCCCTCACGAAGTGCGTGCAAGACCTTCGAGCGAGACCTATAACCTTTACATACACTTATAGAGGATTTCCTGTTACAAATATTGTTCGTTGGTAATATAAACAGATCTTAGTGCTCTTATAGAAATAATGAATGTTTATGAGTGCAATGGTAAAAATATTTTGATGAAGTGAAAGATGGAATTTTCCATTCCACGAGGCCACAGCCAAGTGGAATGGGAAATTCCATCTTTCACGCAATGAAAATATTTTATCTATTGCACGAACGAAAACATTCATTATTTGTTTTATATGACACCAAACTATATCAATGACAATGTTATGAAAGATTTATTGGAATAAATACAAAACAAAAAGAATACACACCAGAGTTATATGTATATGTAGCCTATGAAGTTCAAAATTAATATACCAATCAAATACAAGTCCCATAAATGTTTTAATGAAGAATGAATAAGATAATGACCAGTGGCGGATTACCCAACAGGCAGAGTTTCAGAGGAGCGATTTTCAGAGAATGCACTTTTTATTAGAATTGTTTCTTATTTTTTAAGAAAAACGGCCCCAGAAAGCGGGAAATAGCATTTCCGAGACCTTAAATTATAGGCGTGTGATTGAGAGAATATCTTCCTCAACTCCTCAAGGCCCACGAATTTTATTTAGCCTACAGGCCCCGTAACTGGTAATCCGCCACTAATAATGGCGAAAATTTATCGTAAAAGACATACAGTATTTTACATCCGCCATTTTGTTTGCATTTAAAAATTCCATCCACCTCATGGTGAAACTAGGATTAAAAAGCTACGAACGCGAAACGATTAGGATTTTGACGTATGGAATTTATGAAAATCCAATCGTGCAATGGAAAAAATCGTGAACGTGCAATAGTTTATTCCGTTTTCATTATCATAATCAACCAATTGAATGACGAGAATCTACAAAGGTGTTATATAAATCTTACTAATGCATAGTGAAAATGATCTATATTATTATTACTCAATTCATAATAATATTTATATTATATTAATATTAAATTATTCAATTGATTCATAATATTAACAAAAACATGTTAAAATCGAAACAGTACTCTTAATTTTCGAAGTACGTCCAAGAACTGATATTCGACACCAGAACCCGCTGGTGCAGACATGAAAACATCTCGTTCAATATGATATGTTTCTGCCACTTGCCTTTGCTGGTCTTTTGTAGTTTTGTAGCCGCATTTTGTCGCTCCATAGCGAGCGAGTGAGATCATCTTTGGAAGGTCACAAGTCCCAGCAATATATAGAATGCCATCGGTGGAAACCATCCAAAAGACGAAATCCTGCGTACTTACATTTAGATGTTTAAAGGAAGGTGTTTGTCAGAATTTTCTAAACTATTTTACACTACGAAAGTGAGACTTGAGTCTTGAGACTGCAAAGAAAGGATTCTATTTCTATGGAAGAAAACTGTACAATGAATTATCTCTAGAAGTTCGAAAATCAGAGACTCTATAACTCTTTTGAAAGGACTTTAGCCTAATGTTTATAGTTAAGATGATCTTTAACTTATCAATTTGTATTGTATAGCTTGTAAATAGTCTATAGTTTTTAGTCACAGGGCCTCTGTTGATAACAGTTTGTGAATTTCTCACATAACTGGTTGGGCTATCCTGTATATAAATTCGCATGTAATAATATTATTGGAATCTTTATTAATTACGATCAATGTTAACATACTACAGTGATAAACCTCTCTTTACAGGTAGTTTACCAGTGTCTATTGAATTAACTCTACATATATGACAAAAATATTAGTATGACATTAGTTGTGGGTTATCCCATTATTTGTTACGTTGACAGAATATATAATATGAGGACCTGACACAAGTGTTAATAATTTTCCTAATGAAGTACTTTCTACACTGCTCATCAAACTTCAGATCTTTCAACATTTCAAAAAATCCAGTGATGATTGATTGAAAACTCCCAGTGAACTGGTAGATAAATGTGCAAATTAAATTTTACTGTTTCATATTTTTTGTTCTGTTCGTTAATTAGTTATTGATATTTTTGTCTTTTACGGGTTATATTAGTAAGCAGATTAGATTCAAATCCGACAGTAAGTTCGAGAATATACATACATTTGTTTTGAATTGTTACTAAAAGATCAGGACGTAATCTATCATTGATAACAGATGTACTGATATAGCCAGTCATAATAATAATAATAATAATAATAATAATAATAATAATAGATCCAATAAAAATAGAATACAATATTAACATCTGATCATTGAAGAAAATAGAAAGTGTTATAAAAAATGTTCTAAAACTGTTCAAAAATTTTGTTCAATGTTATAAAAATAGTTAATCAGAATTGCATAACTAATTAATCAACAGATTGCTTTCTGCAACCTGAGTTACTATATTAGTGTTGGTTACACATCGTGACGATCTACGTGATCCTCTTATACATGAGATAGTCGATCTCAACAATGAAAATGAAATATGGCACCGCATCCAGGCGCGCTAACGTGATGTTATAAGATGTTTTTCGTTTGTTGGCTAGAAGCTCAGCCAATCTCTTGTATGTAATGCTCGTTTCTTTACTACAACCACCTGTTATTGAAAAGACCAGAGGTGTAAATGAACCATGTTCGATTTCCCGTATTCGATCACCGTACTCCCTTTTCTTGGACATTTCATGTTTTCGAAATAAGGCAGAGACACTTGTGTTACGATAACTTGGCGCGTTTGGGTGGAAGACCCTTACATCAAAAAATGCGCTTTGAAATCGGCTCCAGAGACCTTTTGTCTTGATGTCAACTCGAGCATCATCTTGTCTGTTCGCAGATCGGTGGAGGAGGATTTCTCCTGTTAAAGGCTATAACAGGGGTTCTGTTTCAGTTTCTCTACATACTTCATTCATCCACTCGGCCCTCAGGTGACGAATTTCATTATGCCTTGCTATGACCATACCTCCATGTGGACAGATCATGGCATGATCGGTCGAAAAACCTTTTCCACATACACAATACTGTGGAAGATTTTTAAGCTGCCAACCATATCTTAAACTGAGAGCATCGCGGAATTCACTCTTGTTTAAATTGAGGCCAAAATCATTCAATGGCAAAGCTGACAGCCATGAGGATGAGCCTTTTTCCTTCAGCAAATCCATAACCCGTTGTTTGGTTGGGGGTAAACTTTCTCTGATTTGCGACGCTGATTGTAGGTGGTGTAGATTATTTTGCTTACGCAAGTTGGCCTTGATCTCTCGTAGATCTACTTTCTTGTACGTGGTGGTTTGGTCAATAATCATCTTCTTCAAAGGATCAGTGATCTTCATGGATGATTCGTGATGAAAGTTTGCCCAATCCATGGGATTAGGGACATTGAGACCACCATAACGTGCAGGTAGAGAGAGTAGTGCTCTTTCTTCATTTGAACAAGGTCCTCTGCCAGATAATGCTGGGATGAAGTTTTCGTTGATTACATTCTCCAATGGACCTAGCAGATTACCAATGTCATTGATCGTTCGCATAAAATATTGCCATTTCCCAATAATGGAATGTGAAAAGGCGGCATTATGCAGCATGTGGATACATTTCTGCAATTTTCGATAGCGTCAGGATTTCTTCTTTCCATTCTTCTATTTTCATCTTTACAAATTCTTCTACAAATGAACGTTTGCCACATGCAGAACCAAGCATTTTATGACCCAAGGTGGTGATCTTAATGTCGGTGTCTCTAAATAGAACTTTTGCCTGTTCATGGAATTCCTCTTTAACCACCAGTGTCGTCTTACTGGCATTTGGTAGATAGCCGAATTCCGGCCCGACAAGTTTAAGATGTTGCCACCAACGCCCAAGCGCTTCTAACTTTCCTGCACCAGTAGAGTCGTCTGCAAACCATACTTGACTTGCATCGGGTTCTTCTACTTTAAACTTTTGATCAGTGGGGTTATTGCCAAACCATACATCGCCATAGCTAAGGGATCACCTTGAGTTGTTCCTTCAGTTGATAAAATTTCTCCTCCTCCAAGAACAAACATCCTCACAGGGGCCTGGTAAGTATTGTTTAGGATCGTCGATATTGTTGGGCATATGACTTGAATGTTATGGAGAGCTGCCTTTCGATTTATTAAAGTGTTAAATGCATTTGTAGCATCGACCAATAATATCGCTTCACATTCGTCAGAATCCATTATCTCATTTATAGCATTAACTGCCGCCTCGCATCCAGCTTCATAGCCCGCACACGTCTGTAAAGGCCCAACTGCTTTCTGTACATCATCTCGCACTACTCTGAGGATGGACTTGCAAATTATACGTCTTGGTACTTCTCCGACCCCAATCGGACGCACACCAGGATTTTTATCCAATGCGATTAATCTGCATGCTACAAACGCTGATAAACCTTCTGGGTCAACAACCGAAGTACACAAGCGTCTTGCTACTCCACTAAGGGCGTCACACAGGTCGGTGGAGGCGGTTTTAAATGACAAACAGGAACGACGCCACAGGTAAGCATCGACACCTGATGGGCCAGCTGAACCTTGGATCTTATTGGCAGTTTCCTTTATTACTTCGCCTGTAATACCTTCAAATATGATTGGATCGTAGTGACTCTCCTCACAATCTGTGGTGGGTAAAATAATATCAGGGCTTGGAATCTTGCTCACAGGGTGCTTTTCAATGAGAATTTCTCTAGTTGTTTTCCACTTAATATTTCCATCTTCATCTTCACCTGTTGGTATTGGAAGGTAGGGATCTAGAACACCCCTTTGATTTGCAATAGAAATGAGACGTACCGCCTGACGGATTTTGCCTTGGAGCATTAAACGATTAAAGCCCTTCGCAATGTGGTTGATTTCGTTATGTGAGGTATAGTTCGAGGACAAATGGCTTTGAATACATTTTCCTTCCGATATGAGCTGTTTAAACTTTCCTGCTGACCATAAACTCAATCTACGCTCCACACAAGACGAATGATCTTTACTCTTACTTTTCGCGCGAGGCTTTTGCAACAGGAGGCTTTGCATCACTGAACACGCTTTAAGAGCAATACATTCAATGGGTGACTCATCTGCATATGCCTGGTATAAACGGGTTAGCTCTTTAATAAATGCTTTACCAGCTTTTCCTGAGGGAAGCAGAAATATATTTTTACAATAATAATAAAAATAATAATAATAATAAAAATAATAATAATAATAATAATAGTAATAATAAATAATAATAATAATAATAATTTAATGGCTAATAAATATCCTAAAGGTAAGTATCTAAGTGTTTGTTGATCTGTACAGTATTTTTAAAACTTTGTAAGCAAGCTGTGCACAATATACCTAAAATAACTAAAATCATTTATACAGTTTAAAATGTTTGAGGGGTAGCGCTCTCGGCGTTCTCAATACTAAAATCAATGTTCCTAATGTCGTACTTGATTTTTCTTGCCCTTGAACCCCTCAGGCAGGTAATTGCCGATCTCAATAAAGCGAAATAAGTTCTAGCTCTCATCCAACTCATAGTTGTCGCATACTCTTCGCCTTTCTTTATGGCTACCAGCTCTGCCAATCGACTATGGTATCTCATACACTCTTTGCCCATACCGCCTGTGGTGGTGAATACGAGTGGCGTAAATGTTCCTTGCTCTACTTCGAGGACTCTCCTTGCATAGAGGCGCTTCTTCTCGTTTTCGAGCATCTTGTAGACTTGGTGTAGCTTCAGGTTCTTATACGAATCAGCATTGATGTAACAAACCCTAATATCAAAAAATACTGATCGTTTACTTTCCCAGAAACAACGCGCACGAATGTCGAGTCTAGCATCAAGTGCTCTGTTGGACCCATAATTAAGTTGCTCTCCCTAAATATCTTGTAGAACAGGCTCGACTTGGACATCGCTACAAACAATATTGAGGAGTTCCGCCTCCAGATCTCTCAGCTCATTGTGGCACATAATTACAAAGCATCCACGTTTGCAGATTATAGCATGGTCAACCGTGAAGGCATCACCACATACACATATAGAGGGATGTCGTCAATTGGCCAATCATAGCGCAACTTTACGGCGTCGAGGAATTCCTTCTTATTCAAGTTAAATCCTAGTTCTTTGAGGGGAAGTGTTGTGAGCCACACAGATGATCCTTTTGGTGGTGCACTCTCTCTAAAACGTTTCTGCCCTATCCTCCCATTCTTTAACTCTCTCTTTTCTGACGACTTGTTGCCCTAATTTTATAGGCGACTCGTCCGGTAGCTGATGCGACTGCGCTACAATCTGATCAACAAGAGACGCTGTTACTCTTTTAGACGAGACATACTCGCGCACTGCCTCGTGGCTTGGATTTTCCATGTCCACGCCACCCAGACGTGCTGGAAGTGCTAGAATGTCCCGATCGAATTGATTGCACCTCTGGTCTGTGATAGCAGGAATGAGAATCTGCGATATTACTTTCTCGGGTGGCTCTAATAAATCCCATATGTCTGGCAGGGTTCTCAAGAATAGGTCCAACGATGTTTCAAGCCGAATGTGTATGCGGTGTATGACGCTTGTGGTTGAGAGTAGCACAAATTCGGCTAATTTCGTCACTTCGTTGACCCAATTAGAGACCTTCTCATTAACATATTCCTCCAGATACTCTCGTGAATTTAACGATGCTTCGAGACGTTTTTCCCCTTGCACTGTTACGTTGATAGCAGTTTCTTCACTTTCTTCCTTATCGGGCTTAACAATAATCCAGCATTTCTCATCTATCGGAAAATAGCCCAGGTTTGGACCAAGAGTATTCAATACATCTCACCAATCTTTGATTTGTGTCACACGACCAGCTGGACTTGTATCATCTGCGAACCAACATTGCTTCACAGTAGATTCTGCCTGCAGGCTCCTGATTAAAGGCAGGATGCTTATCGCATAAAAAGCCATAGCCAGCGGATCTCCTTGTGTTGTTCCCTCTGCTGAGACAATTTCTCAGCAGCCAACAATAAATAGCCGAGCTGGCTGTCTGTAGGTGTTTATAACATAACCAGCAATTATCTGGCATAACAAACGGATTATGCGCAATGCCACAGTTCTATGGAGTGCATTGAATGCATTAGAAGCATCAATAAGTACAACAGCATCAATGTCATCGGCTTCAAATAGGTTGTTCATTGCATGTATTGCCGCCTCACCTACAGACTTTTGCCCAGAACACAATTATAGTGATCCACATGCTTCCACAACATCCTTCTTAGCAAAGTTCATGACACATTTTGCACTTATTCTATTTATTACTTCCCCAACTCCAATAGTTCTTACTGCACCTTCACCTTTGTCAAGGGAATTACACGGCTAGCAATCAAGACTTATTTAGTGGTATGATCAATATGTTGTGCGCACAAAGTCCTGGTCATTAAGGCTATAGCCTCACACAGCCTTGTAGGTGATTGCTTAAAAGACCTACAAGCCAACATTCTTCTAAAGCCGTTAGCATCGGCACCAGACGGGCCTCCGGATCCCTTTGTTCTCAAAGCGGCTTGTCTAATCATCTCACCATTTATCTCTAAGTAGACTGATTCGGGTATCTCGTCTTCGATCCGGCCAAATAGTACCGACTCCAGTTTTAATAATAATAATAATAATATGTTCCTGTCTAGGTTTATGCAAAAATGAGGTATTTGTTCATCACGTGTGTACTGTATTTTCGCCCAATTAACAATTCGACAACGTGTCCCAGTTGGCTATTGGCGTTTAGCGAAATGTAACTACATTCATGAGCATTTTTATGAGCATTTTCGCAACAATGTTCCACATTATTTTGCTCGTAACTAAGCGTAATATTTTCATATGGACACAATGCCAAATTGAAATAGTTTTTAACATGCAGTACACGCGTACAAAATTATTAGTATTTACTACGTAGTTTGTTTTACCTTGAAATGGCTATATTTTGTAATAATTTCCTCTTTCAAAGTGGAATAAGGTTCCCCGGTCCGGGTGGGGAATTTGCCGCTGAAGTATGGTTCAATCACGGGGCATTTTCACTTGTTTGTGATCCCCACTGTGGGGCATTAGCACCATTATAACGGTCACGTGATGGTACTTGAGAGAGGTCACGTGAACTTTGCCAACCTTCCAAACCCGGTCATATATATTAACTATGTTTGCATAAAGGAACACGTTGGCATGTGGACCATTCCATGGCAACAACAATAGGATAGAGTAGGATACTGATTACTGCTAGACACTGGTATGCATGTTAAGGATACAGATAACCAGGATGGATAGGCGATGCCGCGAAGCGATGGAGTGCTTCAAATACATTAATACCGGTTGATTGGTTTTCAAAACAATCACCAACAGATTTAAAATGCAAAAAACAGCTAGAATTTTTCGTCATATAAAATCCCGTATCCCGCTAAATCACGATCTACTTTCCCCCATCTCGCCATGATTTTTTTATCAATCCCGCTTCCTGCGAAGATATTAAATCCCGCTTTCCGTTTCGTATTTTTCTTAAAATCCCGAATCCCACTCAAAATTGTGGACCATCTCGCCATCCCGCAAAACCGGTACAGAATCCTCAACATTAATACGGAAAAAATCTTGAAATTGTATTGCTAAATGGATGAAAATATTCTTAAATCAAGAAAATGCTTTAAGGACAAGAAAAATATAGTTAAATAACTTCAAGCGATTGTGTTTTCAATGATTTTGCTCGAAAAATAAACAAAAATTGTCCATATTCATAAATTCGCCAGTAAATTTCATGTTCAAAACAGTAAAACTACTAGTAAAATTTCAAAATTCGACCTTTTTTGCAAGCAGTTTCCAAGATTGTTTGTTAGCTTTTATTCCAGAATAAAAAGTAGGACATTTTATGAAGTTTGTTTTCTTAAAAAAGCAACTGATTCACAAGTTTTTCTCTCCCTCTTCGCTACTAGTAGGCTAATGCCTGGTGGCCCTCTTGTAGAGTAGCCAATAAGAACGCTGGATTTGAATTAGCCTACTAGCAGGTCTATACTAATAGGCAATAGCAATGTTTTGGTTCAATTATTTATGCGTGACAAACCTGCAGCAGAATTTTACCAACGCTGTTTAAACAACTTGTGATCAGAATGTGTTCGCACTGCTTGTTCCCAGCTAGTTGAAAACTTGCTACAATGTTATTCACTCAACAGACTTGTTGCAAGTTGTTCCAACAACTTGTTATCGTCCTGCCATTCAACAACTTGTTTGATAAAATGACAACATTGTTACAACTTGTTGATAAGCTTGCTATAAGTCTGCCACGAACACATTTTGTCCACAAGATGTGAGATTTTTACGTGTGTAACATATAGATAATAATTTCCAGTGAGTCCCCAAACCATGTATTCCATTCATATATTATGGTCTAACATTGGGATTATCTTCACAGCAGTTTGAGAACGAAGTGGGATCGTTTCACGAATATGGTATAAAAAATGATAAGCAATATTTTTATTAAACTAATGAAACCAGTTACAAGTTCGGTTTATCTGCTATTAATGATACATTGAATTACGATATTCCTGGTAAAATATTTTTAAGTTTTAAAAAGTATAAAAAATTGCCATTACGTTATTATACTTCATTCTCCACCCCGTTATGGATCACGGTGCATCTTGCTTCTCATTCATTCTGCGAAAAATATTAATTATCCTATAAATCATTTCAATTATCAACTAAATTAAGTCTTATATTATACTGGATAGCTCAATCTGCCCAATCAGTTGCATCTAAACTATATTCTCTGTAGACTTAGATTTCCGGGAAAGGTGATTTTTTAGTGGTCCATGCAGCGAGCATAAACTAATCTAACTCTATTTATACTGGATAGCTCTATCAGTTGGAAAGGGCCAACACTTATTTCTCCAGTGTTACCGCAGAAGGAAACTTAATAACTGATCTAGCCTTATTTAACATGAATAGCTCTATCAGTTCTTAATTGTCTATGGTCAAACGAGAACGCATATTGATTCATTTCCACACTTTGTGTTCTTCAAACAGGTCAAACCACTGATATAAAAACGAGGCTGGATAGTGCATCTAACAGAAAAAGGGATTTGCTTGATAGCAAATTAATTTATACTCTAACAATTTGATGTAATAAAAATTCGACAGATCAGTTGAAAAATCTCTTCCCATTATAAATATTCTGGCTTCAAAATTGGCTAACTGAATGCAAAAGGGTGCTCTATGCAGCTCTAGTTTTCAGGTCAGTGGTTCAAACCACTCATTCCCTCTTTTCCATCTCTCAGACGTAAAACATTTTCGAGGACTTGCGTCTCGTTTGATCCGGGCTTTAGTACTTGTGATATACCAAAAGGTTAAAATAAGGTTTTCAACCTTCATCGACATCCGCGATGAAGCAGAGAGGAGCGGACACGAAACGTGGGACTGAAGCAATGGGACACGAAAGCATGGACACGGACATGTAAGGAAACAGATTCCCAGAAATGGTAACGGAATGGGACACGGAAACGTGGGACACGGAAACGTGGGACACGGAAACGTGGGAAACGGTAACGTGGGACACGGACATGTGGGAAACGGATACGTGGGACACGGACATGTGGGAAACGGATACGTGGGACACGGACATGTGGGAAACGGATACGTGGGATACGGATATGTGGGAGACGTATACGTGGGACACGGACATGTGGGAGACGTATACGTGGGATACGGATATGTGGGAAACGAATACGTGGGATACGGATACGACCCCATGGTGCACGTTTGAACTTAGCTTGTTCGTCTTCATTCACACTGTCCAATGCGTTCTCTCTGAATTGAAAGAATGAAGATTTATGAACCTTTTACAGTAGACGTAGGTGTAGAATGATGTAGTATATTACTGATAATAATATGATAGGATGTGGTATGTCGTGGTGAGGTATGGCATACGATGCGTGTGATGTTGTATGGGATGTTGGGTTGTGGTGTGCTGTGGTATGGCATTGTATGAGTAGGATACATTATGGTGTGGTGACATGTGGTGTGGTATGGTGTGGTATGGTGTGGTATGGTGTGGTATGGTCTGGTATGGTGTGGTATGGTGTGGTATGGTGTGGTATGGTGTGGTATGGTGTGGTATGGTGTGGTATAGTGTGGTATGCTATGGTATGGTGTGGTATGCTATACTATAAATTGGTATCGTATGGTTTGGTTTGGTGTGGTATGGTTTGGTTTGGTGTGGTATGGTGTGGTATGCTATGCTACGGTTTGGTGTGATATGGTATAGCATGGTGCGGTTTGGTTTGGTTTAGAAACAACTTACATTGCCCCTAAAGAGTTAGGATCAGTCTCTTCGTCATCTGCTCCAGGTTCATCATCATCATCATCATCATCGTCATCGTTTTCACTATTTTCAAACGAATCAGATCTACAGAGTGTAAAAAAAGAAGGAATATAATGATCTTTTATGCTTAATAATTTTTAGAATACTAATCCTTATAAAAAAAATTTAGTCTTACTTCGAAACTTGTTGGCATGTTTTCTCTTTCGAACAAGGGGTCATTTGTGTCTTTACGATTTAAAGCATATAATAATTGCACAAGAAAAAAATTAATAGAACTCATCTTTTTACTCACATGCCGTTTAATAATGCAATTTGGCGCACGGTTAAAGCGGAACCGTAGCGGAAATGTATATAGTTGGTAAATGAGTTGAAAGTAGATACCAGAACTGAAATATGTCGATAGAATGAAACCTCCTTTCAATATTCTTGAAATTATAAAAACAATTAGTAAAACTGAATCCTGAATCATCTAAAACAAGACAGCACAACTTGCCTTCGCATTGCCTCGAAATTTAAAGATGGATAAGTTAATCGCACTGTAACGACTGACTGACGAGAACATTCCAATCAACAACAAAAAACTTTTATAGTGCTTGTTATAGAGCTACCAACGTCGAAAAGTTCACAAGTACCTAGGAACAACTGATGTATATAGAGGTAAGAAATTTGAGAAAATTCGGTATTATTACGATTACATTTATGGTTGGCGGATACTTAAAAGCAACTGGTAACTCGCGACTTCACAACTCGCAAATGACTTATTCCCATTCAAAATTTCTGTAAAAAATTTTGTGTCAGAAAAAAAAGAATATCCAATCTGAGAAGGATATTTAATATTTTTATACAACGAGTTAGTATAGGTGTGAAATTGAAAGAATAAAATAAATATGGCTTACAATTCTTCGTCGTTGAACTTTGATGAATCTTCAAAAGCTGGTTCTTTAAGATCATCAAACGCTGCGGTTTCTTCAGTGTGTCCAACGCCAAGAAACACAGCACAGACGGTAACCAGCAAGGCTAGAATTATCCAACACTTCATCGCGATGGCTGACTCGATTCCTCTGGTTTTCTTGGCTGTTTTCTCGCGCTTTATCCGTATCGTGTGCAAGTGGCCAAAATTAGATGACAGACCATCTTAGTTCAGAAGTATCAAGGTAAACCGGATATAATTACCCCATTCTTCAAGTGTTTTTGTTTCAGAAAGAGTTTTCATAATTCCATTTTACGTAGTATGAGTTTAAAGTTAGAATTTTAATAAAGTCAAACCTTATCCAACATCAACCAACATTACCAAACATATAGTGCTAAAACAGACCATAAAATGTTGTATCCAACAATGGTGGATACTGTTGGACCAACATGTTGGATTGATTTGAACGAGCCATAAAAAATAGAATACACCATCAGTTGTACGCTTGTGGCCTACCCTGTCAAGATTTCCTGTTGGGAGGTACCAGGAGAAAGTCCACGATTTTTGGTAGAGCGTTGACGGACTCTTTTGACAAAATACGTGTGAGTCCGCATGCAGCGACACTCAAACCTACGATCTCAGAGGTGAAAGGCGCTTTCTCTGACTACTCTGCTACAGAAGCCCCGGTACATGTCTGAATAAAGTGAAATTCTGGCTAAAATCTGATTCAGTAAAGTGAAACACTGAATAAAACATTGCAAAGCAGTAAGTACTAGACTAGTCAGGCTAGTATTAATAGCAACCTGCCAAGAAAACGCCTGCATGTAGGAAAATTTCCAGTTCTTTGAAAGTAAAGTTGGGAAAACACAAAATCCCACGAGGAGGAAGGTTAAAAACGTTTTGCAACTTTAACCCTGGTACTTTCATATAATAGCATAAAGAGTTTCTATGCGTTGATCTGAACCATTGCTTAATTATCTAATCAATATAAAATACTGCCCACCGTATGACCTAACGTGCCAAGAATCTTGAGAGATGTATTTTTGCCTTGACATCCTATTGACATCCTAATGAGGTCATACTCTCAGGCATCTTGAGTCATCACTCGGAAGGAGACTGCATGCCGATACAAAAGTACACTAGGAATACACTCTAACGAAGTCTGTGGTACAATTTTGGTTCATTTCAAAGAGGTTTTAATATGTTTTACTAAAAAGAGATCTTTCATGCAATAAAGGAAATTCATTTCATACGTCTTCCAGGGGATCCTAGATTCAATGTCACTGAAAAGATTTCGATTAAGCGACTGTCAGAGATCGAGGGTTTAAATATAAGATTTCATATTTAACAGTTAATCTAACTTTACTTAAAGATACTTACACCGGATAGCTTTATCAAATGATCGTGCTAGCAATAAACTTATAACAAGTTTAATAAATACGACAAAATTTTACTTGTAAACACGTTTCGGCATTATCTTATACCATCTTCAGTATATACAAGATTAAGCTATACATACTATTTTACAACAATTAAAACTTTTGCCGTATTCATTAAAGTTGTTATAGCCGTCTTCATCACAGTTCAAAACTGTTCTTCCTTGAGGTTACAAAAAAACAACCTAAATTAAACTAAACTTGATTGATTCAGACTGCCTGGATAGCTCTACAGTACTGGTCACAGTGTCACTCTAAACTGGTCTACATAGAGGTCTAGTAAAGGTCCGTCACTCTTATTGATCCAGTGTTACAGCACGGTAGTTACACTATAGAAGGAAACCTAAACTAAACTAAAATAAATTTATATTTACTATAATATAGATACTGCCTGGATAGTTCTATTAGTTCTAAACTGCTCTACCTATAGAGTTCCTGATTAAAGACCATCTCTTATTGATACAGTGACAATGTTACTACAGGGGGAGTACAGGAGGTAACTCGGGGAAACCATGGCCAGAAATCGCGGACATGCACATTAATTATACTTCCTTACCATTTTACATATCACATTTTAAATATGGCTTCAACTCTAAACAGTAAATTATATTATATAGCGCGATGTTGTAAATCGAAAAATTTGAGAATAAGGTAATCATCCTGCTTTTTAGTATATTCTTAGTACTCTATTCATATGTAGTCTTATAGAGCTAAAATGTTGTAAAATGTTAAAATATGTGTAATGTTGGAAACGCAGGATGATTATTACAGCAGTCAATATTACACTAAATACTTATTTGAAAGACGTCTTTGTTTTGCAACCAGCGAACGCCACAAGTTGCAAACAACTTACCATGATCTCAAATTTAGCGACTTACAACATTGCGCTATATATAATACAATTTACTGTTTAGAGTTGAAGCCATATTTATCAAACTTATTCATAATAATTCATGAAGCAATTGCAATTAGTATTAGCAAATTCAATAATTATCTAATCAGTGTAAAATACTGCCCACCATATGACCTAACGTGCCAAGAATCTTGAGAGATGTATTTTTGCCTTGACATCCTATGGACATCCTAATGAGGTCATATACTCTCAGGCATCTTAATTGGGACATCACTCGGAAGGAGACTGCATGCCGATACTTTTAGTACACTAGCAACACACTCTAACAGAGTGGAACGAAGCCACTCCCCAGCCGTTTTCAATATTTTTCATTTCAAAGAGGTTTTAATTCCTTTCATAAGACTTCCAGGGGATCTTAGATTCAATGTCAAAAGATTAAATATAAGGTTTAATATTTAACAGTTAATGTAACTACATTTACAGATATTTGCACCGGATAGCTTTCAAATGATCGTGCTAGCAATAAACTTATAACAACTTTAATAAATACGACAAAAGTTTTATTTGTAAACATGTTTCGGCCTTCTTGTACCATCTTGTACCATCTTTAGTATACAAGATTAAGCTATACATACTATTTTACAACAATTAAAACTTTTGCCGTATATAATAAAGTAGTTATAGTCGCCTTTATCACGGTTCAAAACTGTTCTTCCTTGAGGTTACAAAAAAACAACCTAAACTAAACTAAACTAGATTTATTCAGACTGCCGGGATAACTCTACATTACTGGTCACAGTGTCACTCTAAACTGCTCTACCTAGAGGTCTAGTAGTCACCGTCACTCTTATTGATCCAGTGTTACAGCACGGTAATTACACTAATACAGAAGGAAACCTAAACTAAACTAAACCGTTTTTTTTATTTTTTGAAAGTCGCATACAAAATGCCGAGATCGTTGAAATTTGATTCCCGCACGCGAAATCAATTACGAAATGCCATATAAGGTCAGTGTTGATTGCTATAAACCAATGAAAATCTGCCATCTAGGCAATGACATCACGAGGAATGGATTGCCGGTACTTTCAATACGCTAGGGTGCAAAGTCGCGGAGATTTTAGGTTCCGAAGTTGTCCGAGCGTGCGCCGACAAAACCGCCTTTCACAACAAATAATATATTTTCACGAGAATTGCCGTAAAAGGCCTATGATTACAAAAATGGTATCAAACTAAAGGGATTGGAACTCCCTGTCGAATGGTGATATTTATGAGTTTGTAGTGTGTAAACCAAATGTAGGAAAGCGAAATGAATATTTAATTAGTTTGTATTATTGTTAATTTGTAACAAATACAACTACAGACGTGTTTGAAAGGGGCTAAATCGGCCGCGTAGCGTTGTAAACAAACACAATTTACTTCTGTGAAGAGATCGTAAAACGCTGAATCTAACGGTGGTATTGTCATCTACATAGCATGCACTGAACCGAAGATATGAACCTGCAGAATCGTAGGTCACCAGTGGCGGAGTGGCCTAAGGCGATCAGCAGCTAACGATCGAAACACTTTGGTATTGGTATATAATATTTTAATTCAGCCTCATTTTGATTATTGTTGCGAAGTTTGGGATGCACTTGGCAAAGGTCTTAGTGAGCGTCTTCAGAGACTACGTACAGAATAGAGCGGCTAGACTGATCATGGATTTCAAAAATGAACCTGGACAGTCTATTTTGGCTTGTAATGCTCTTGGTTGGATATCGCTCGACGAACGTAGGGCTCAAATGAAACCCCGGCCCATGTACAAAACGGTCAATCAATTAGCCCCTCAAAGACTGTGTGACACTTTTCAAAATTCGAACAGAATATACGATTACAATTTAAGGGATTCTTCGACTAGGCTTTTTATTCCCAGGCCTAGGACAGAATTCTTAAAAAAAGTTTCAGTTATAGTGGGGTTCAAATATGGAATCAGATACCGGAAGAGATAAGAACTTCAGTATCTTATGATTCGTTTTGCAAAAAGGGACGTCCCTTAATCAGGAACTCTATAGTATAGGTAGACCAGTTTAGAACCACTAGAGCTATCAAGGTATACATACATTTAGCTTTGTGTAGGTTTCCTTCTGTATTACTATACTAGTGGGAATATATTGAAGTGAGTTTAGTTTAGAGGTCCTCCTGTAGTAACACTGGACCAATAAACGAAGGCCCATACATAAAGACCTCTAGAGAGAACAATTTATAACTGCCAAAGCTATCCAGTGTAAATATAGAGTTAGTTGGATGAGTTTAGGTATGGCAGTCTCCGTTTATGTGGACAAAGAAGCATTAATTAAACTTGATCGAAAATATTGTAAGAGTGGTTAGTAAGCACCCTTGAGCGACACCTACATTTACATACATATATAGAGGATTTTTGTTTATAAATATTGTTCGTTCGTAATATAAACAGACAAAACATGTTATTAAAGGAAATCGAAAGAGTATACTCTTGACTTTTAGTTCAGTTCAGGTTTCCTCCTGTAGTAATACTAGACCAATAGAGAATGACCCTTACTGGACCTGTATAGAGAACAGTTTATTACTGACAGAGCTATTCAGTATAAGTAAAGTTAGTAGGGTGAGTTTAGATATTGCTGTCTCCGTTTATGGAGGCAAAGAAGCATTAAACTTGATCAAAGAGATTTTAGTATGTTTTGTTTTTCCCCTCACGAAGTGCGTCCAAGGACCTTGAGCGACACTTAGCCTTTACATACACTTATGTAGGATTTCCTGTTACAAATATTGCTCCTTCGTAATATAAACAGATCTTAGTGCATAGTGAAAATGATTTATATTATTATTATTCATATTCATATTTATATTAATATTAAATTGTTCAATTTAATCATAATATTAACCAAAACATGTTATTAAAATCGAAACAGTACTCTTGATTTTCGAGGGTTGAAAACTCTAGTACAGTTGAATGTAAGTGTTGGCCGAAAACCAAACGAGTAGTGCACTGCCAAAAGTAGACTTGCTCCAAGTCTGTCTCTTAAAGGGGCTTTTGGCCACGTGTATTTCTTGCATGAGGCAGGAACTTGTTATTTATGAAATTGCCAATGCCCAATGGTCTGACAACACTTTTTTTTTCTTACTGATTAGGGTCAGACAAGTCTTAAATATTTAATTGATTCATAAGTCTTCTTCTTATATTCAATACTAACCAATAATGACAGCTCAACAACATTAATGCATGGCTCTTTCTGGACCTCTATAGGAGACCAGTTTAGGACTGATAGAGCTATCCAGTATAAATAAAGTTAGTTTAGTTTAGGTTTCCTTCTGTAGTAGAGATAGATAGATAGATCGTTTATTAAATAACCTTGTTACAGCTGAAAACTGAATTGTTAAGGTATAAGTTTTAAAAGTATATGTACAAGTACTATAATAAGTATGACTATGAATACAAGAAATATTTAATCTTTTAAACTTTGAAGTTATTAAGAATTTACTAAATTTTATCTAATTTAAATCGTTATATCGTTTGGCGCTTGAGTTTATAAAGGATAGTCTAAAACGGTCCGTGTTACACACAGGAACAGTAAAATGTCTTGTTCTCCTCAAGGAATCCATTGTTTGCTTATTGCATGGAAGCAGATTAAAAAGTTGATCCTTTGGATTAGCCAAAATCTTAGCAAGGAATTCATCACACATTTTTAGTCGGTAGTCAGAGAGTTTGGGAAGTCCTGATTTTTCAAGAGCGGCACAGTATGGTATGTCATAGCCATAAATAATCCTCATGCCCGTTTCTGGATTTGTTCTAGAGCGGAACTTAAACAGTCTGGTAGATTGAAATGAAAGACTTGGCAAGCATACGTCAAAATCGCTCGTATACATGTGATGTAAAATTGGACTAAGTTATTTGGTTGTATCTTCGCTTTCTTTAATTGGGAAAGGAAATATAGTCTTTTCGATGCTTTCTTTGTAATGTTTTCTATGTGTTGGTTCCATTTCATGTTATTTTGTAAAGTGATCTAGTAACACTAGATCAATAGAAAATGACCCTTATACTAGACCTCTTGGAAGACCAGTTTAGAACTGATATAGCTATTAAGTTAGTGGGAATATAGTGAGTTTAGTTTAGAGGTCCTCCTGTAGTAACACTGGACCAATAAACGATGAGAAAACAATTTATAACTGACAAAGCTATCCAGTGTAACTATAGAGTTAGTTGGATGATTTTAGGTATGGCAGTCTCCGTTTATGTGGACAAAGAAGCATTAATTAAACTTGGTCGAAAAGATTGTAAGAGTGCTTACTAAGTACCCTTGAGCGACACCTACATTTACATACACATAGAGAGGATTTTTGTTTATAAATATTGTTCCTGCGCAATATAAACAGAAAAACATGTTATTAAATCAAAGGAAATCGAAACAGTACTCTTGACTTTTAGTTTAGTTTAGGTTTCCTCCTGTAGTAACACTAGACCAATAGAGAATGACCCTTACTGGACCTGTATGGAGAACAGTTTATAACTGACAAAGCTATTCAGTATAAATAAAGTTAGTAGGGTGAGTTTAGGTATTGCTCTCTCCGTTTATGGAGGCAAAGAAGCATTAAACTTGATCAAAGAGATTTTGGTATGTTTTGTTTTTCCCCTCACGAAGTGCGTCCAAGACCCTTGAGCGACACCTAGCCTTTACATACACTTATAGAGGATTTCCTGTTACAAATATTGTTCGTTCGTAATATAAACAGATCTTAGTGCTATATCTTACTAATGTATAGTGAAAATGATTTCTATTATTATTATTCATATTCATATTTATATTAATATTAAATTATTCAATTTAGTCATAATACAGGTATTAACCAAAACATGTTATTAAAATCGAAACAGTACTCTTGATATTCGAGGGTTGAAAACTCTAGTACAGTTGTATAAGTGGTGGCCGAAAACCAAGCGAGTAGCTAGTGCACTGTAAAAAGTAGATTTGTCTGTCTCTTAAAGGGGTTTTTATTGCGGAGTTATAAAGGTTTGGGGAGCTAAAGGTTGGGGAGTTATAAAGGGCGCACGAAAATGCGGGCGGGATGAAATTAAGGCGGGCAGCGGGCGGGCGGGAGGCGAGAAAATTGGGAGAGGAGAGACAGACTTGTTTCCCTTACAGAAATTATATGATTTTATGTGTGGAATTATGCAATTTGTGACACCTAACAGCAAATGGAGGTCCTGGCTTCAAGGACTTAAATAGAAGGAGTATCGTGTAATGACCCAGAGGTATATGTACAGTGATCGCATGCATATTGCTCTATGATAAAATAGAGCTCTCAAGCACATTAAAAAAATGAATTTTACCAGTTTGAACAAGGACAAAGAATATCAACGTTCTAAAAAAATTTCTATCCAGTCAGATTAAGATCAGCTGTTTCTTATTATGCATCCTTATGCTGATGCTTTGCGAATTTTTCTTTTCAAAAACTATGTTTCCCCCAGCCGTAGTGAATGCCTGAGCTTGTTTTCACTGAATTTGGCGCCAATATTGCTGCAGTTTTATTCAGCGTATTTTAGTTCTCAACCATACTGCTAGTTTACACGCGATAGTTTGTTTTGAAAGGTCCTTATTTATTGGCCTTCTACCAGTTTACACTCAATCCAATTAGCTGATCAAGGCAGTCAACATTTTCTATGTTTAAGTAATGCTATGCTCCAGAATTCTGCAAATGGTCCTCAAGAATACATGAAAAATGTTTCGCTACACTAGGTGAAAGATCATTTCAGTCGGCTGCTCCAAAACTCTGGAACGGATTACCTGAAATTATTCGATGCATTGATTCGTTTACATCATTCGAAACAGCATTGAAGACATATTTATTTAGACTAGCTTTTAGGTCTTGAATGATCTATTTTAACAATTAATATTTACCTTGTACGCTTTTAGATATGAGTAGTGTTAGGTTCATTGTTGTAATGCGCATGTGAACATATTCCCATGCTAACATGCTCAATATAAATTCAATAAATTATTATTATAAAAATACGTCTCTGTCAGTTTTAAAAAGGGGCGTCGGAAGCGGGGATCCGAGGCCCTCCAAATGTTAAACAGGGGGGGGAATAGCTTTCGGTCCCCAAAAAATCTTGGAATATACAATGATTTAATTTATCATTAGAGCTAGTATTTGAAGAATACTACAAACTGGAGAGAAATCGCATTGAGGATTATCCATCAATTTCATTGCAAGTCATTTGAGAATTTTCCTTTGTTTACGAAAGAGATTATTGACGGTTTGCGTAGTATTTTCCCCTGCTATACAGTCCGCTAAAGTCATTTTATTACAGTCTTGTTATTCAATACAAATATAATTACGTTCTATTGTGCATATCGGAGTAAAGAATGTTGGAAAATAGAACTAATGGTTTAATCCAGTGTTAATATCCTTTAGTCGACTAACTGTCAAATGTTTCCCTAAATAAAACTTTAAAATAGCTAAAAATGTCATTTCAGAGGGTCTTTAGTTCAGCTTTCCTTCTGTAATAACACTATATCAATAGAAAATGACCCTTATACTAGACCTCTTGGAAGACCAGTTCAGAACTGATAGAGCTATTAAGTTAGTGGGAATATAATGAGTTTAGTTTAGAGGTCTTCCTGTAGTAACACTGGACCAATAAACGATGGCCCATATATAAAGACCTCTAGAGAGAACAATTTATAACTGACAAAGCTATCCAGTGTAAATATACAGTTAGTTGGATGAGTTTAGGTATGGCAGTCTCCGTTTATGTGGACGAAGAAGCATTAATTAAACTTGATCGAAAAGATTGTAAGAGTGGTTAGTAAGCACCCTTGAGCGAGACCTACATTTACATACACATATAGAGGATTTTTGTTTATAAATATTGTTCGTTCGTAATATAAACAGATAAAACATGTTATTAAAGGAAATCGAAAGAGTACTCTTGACTTTTAGTTCAGTTCAGGTTTCCTCCTGTAGTAATACTAGACCAATAGAGAATGACCCTTACTGGACCTGTATAGAGAACAGTTTATTACTGACAGAGCTATTCAGTATAAATAAAGTTAGTAGGGTGAGTTTAGATATTGCTATCTCCGTTTATGGAGGCAAAGAAGCATTAAACTTGATCAAAGAGATTTTAGTATGTTTTGTTTTTCCCCTCACGAAGTGCGTCCAAGGCCCTTGAGGGACACCTAGCCTTTACATACACTTATATAGGATTTCCTGTTACAAATATTGCTCGTTCGTAATATAAACAGATCTTAGTGCATAGTGAAAATGATTTATATTATTATTATTCAGTTATAAACTGTTCTCCATACAGGTCCAGTAAGGGTCATTCTCTATTGGTCTAGTGTTACTACAGGAGGAAAGCTAAACCTAAACTAAACTAAAAGCCAAGAGTACTCTTTCGATTTCCTTTGATTTAATAACATGTTTTTCTGTTTATATTGCGCATGAACAATATTTATAAATGTAGGTGTATGTAAATATAGGTGTCGCTCAAGGGTGCTTACTAACCACTCTTATAATCTTTTCGATCAAGTTTAATTACTGCTTCTTTGTGCCAAAAGTAGACTTGCTCCAAGTCTGTCTCTTAAAGGGGTTTTTGGCCACGTGTATTTCTTGCATGAGGCAGGAACTTGTTATTTATGAAATTGCCAATGCCCAATGGTGTGACAACACCTTTTTTTTTCTTACTGATTAGGGTCAGACAAGTCTTAAATATTTAATTGATTCATAAGTCTTCTTCTTATATTCAATACTAACCAATAATGACAGCTCAACAACATTAATGCATGGCTCTTTCTGGACCTCTATAGGAGACCAGTTTATGACTGATAGAGCTATCCAGTATAAATAAAGTTAGCTTAGTTTAGGTTTCCTTCTGTAGTAACACTTGATCAATAGAAAATGACCCTTATACTAGACATCTTGGAAGACCAGTTCAGAACTGATAGAGCTATTAAGTTAGTGGGAATGTAGTGAGTTTAGTTTAGAGGTCCTCCTGTAGTAACACTGGACCAATAAACGATGGCCCATACATAAAGACCTCTAGAGAGAACAATTTATAAATGCATGACAAAGCTATCCAGTGTAAATATAGAGTTAGTTGGATGAGTTTAGGTATGGCAGTATCCGTTTATGTGGACAAAGAAGCATTAATTAAACTTGATCGAAAAGATTATAAGAGTTGTTAGTAAGCACCCTTGAGCGACACCACATTTACATACACCTACATTTATAAATATTGTTCGTGCGCAATATAAACAGAAAAACATGTTATTAAATCAAAGGAAATCGAAAGAGTACTCTTGACTTTTAGTTTAGTTTAGGTTTAGGTTTCCTCCTGTAGTAACACTAGACCAATAGAGAATGACCCTTACTGGACCTGTATGGAGAACAGTTTATAACTGACAAAGCTATTCAGTCTAAATAAAGTTAGTAGGGTGAGTTTAGGTATTACTCTCTCCGTTTATGGAGGCAAAGAAGCATTAAACTTGATCAAAGAGATTTTGGTATGTTTTGTTTTTTCCCTCACGAAGTGCGTGCAAGACCCTTGAGCGACACCCAGCCTTTACATACACTTATATAGGATTTCCTGTTACAAATGTTGCTCGTTCGTAATATAAACAGATCTTAGTGCTATATCTTACTAATGCATAGTGAAAATGATTTATATTATTATTATTCATATTCATATTCATATTTATATTAATATTAAATTATTCAATTTAATGATAATTTTAACCAAAACATATTATTAAGATCGAAACAGTACTCTTGATATTCGAGGGTTGAAAACTCTAGTACAGTTGAATGTAAGTGTTGGCCGAAAACCAAGCGAGTAGCTAGTGCATTGTAAAAAGTAGATTTGTCTGTCTCTTAAAGGGGTTTTTATTGCGGAGTTATAAAGGTTTGGGGAGCTAAAGGTTGGGGAGTTATAAAGGGCGCACGAAAATGCGGGCGGGATGAAATTAAGGCGGGCAGCGGGCGGGCGGGAGGCGAGAAAAATGGGAGAGGAGAGACAGACTTGTTTCCCTTGCAGAACTTTGAATCCGATTATAGATTCGGCGCGAAAGTGCTCTGACAAGTTTGTGCCTTGCGGTGCTAATATTCGACACCAGGGGCCGGTTGTATAAAACTCTTAACTACATTTTAACTACTCGTTTTGTAGTTAAATAGTAGTTAACTGTAAAATTCGCGATTCTGATTGGATAACTTTCGCACTAACTATAGTTAACTTTAACTACTTTTTTATACAACCGGCCCCAGAACCCGTTGGAGCAGACATGAAAACATCTCGTTCAATATTATATGTTTGTGCCGCTTGCCTTTGCTGGTATTTTGTAGTTTTGTAGCCGCATTTTGTCGCTCCATAGCGAGTGAGTGAGATCATCTTTGAAACGTCACAAGTCCCTGCAATATAAAGAATGCCATCGGTGGAAACCATCAGAAAGAAGAAATCCCGCGTACTTACATTTAGATGTTTAAAGGAAGGTGTTTGTCAGAATTTTCTAAACTATTTTACACTAATTGATTCCAAAGTATCAACTAGAAATCAGGGTACGGTATAAAACTATGAAACAGCCTGTTGCAGACAAGTTTTGAGGTTAGCGAAAATATATATATATATTATATATATTATATGCTCTATGATAAAATAGAGCTCTCAAGCACAGTAAAAATTTTACCAGTTTAAACAAGGACAAAAAATATCAACGCCCTAAAAAATTTCTATCCAGTCAGCTTAAGATCAGCTGTTTCTTATTATGCATCCTTATGCTCATGCTTTGTCCATTTTTTCCTTATCAAAAATTATCTTGCCCCCAGCCGTAGTGAATGCATGAGCTTGTTTTCACTGAATTTGGCGCCAATATTGCTACACTTTTATTGTATTTTAGTTCTCAACTATACTGTTAGTTTGCACGCAATAATTTGTTTTGAAAGGTCCTTATTTACTGGCCTTCCACCACTTTACACTCAATCCAATTAGCTAATCAAGCTAGTCAAAATTTTCTAAGTAATGCTATGCTCAAGAATTCTGCAAATGGCCCTCAAGAATACATGGAAAATGTTTCGCTACGCTAGGTGAAAGAGCATTTTAGTCGGCTGCTCCAAAACTCTGGAACGGATTACTTGCAAATATTCGTTGCATTGATTCGTTTTCATCATTTGAAACACCATTGAAGACATGTTTATCTAGACTATCCGGTGTGGGTGTTGAAGAGAGGGCATAGATTATGTACTATAGCACTATTCCTGTTGACCACTTCCATGGCCACGTGTATTTCTTGCATGAGGCAGGGACTTGTTATTTATGAAATTGCCAATGCCCAATGGTCTGACAACACTTTTCTTTTTCTTACTGATTAGGGTCAGACAAGTCTTAAATATTTCATTGAATCATTTGGGTTTTTTTTCTTATATTCAATACTAACCAATAATGACAGCTCAACAACATTGCTTCAGAAAAGGCCGAAAATGGTGTTCTGAAGGATAAAAATCAAAATTAACTACCCTTAACATGCAGTCACTTATTGCTGCGGGGCGCCAAATTCCCAGTTGGCCTCCCCTGGCGAATGTGAGTCAGTACGCGATTGCTATCCAATATGTAATGCATGGCTCTTTCTGGACTTCCATAAGGAGACCAGTTTAGGAATGATAGAGCTATCCACTATAAATAAAGTTAGCGTAGTTTAGGTTTCCTTCTGTAGTAACACTAGATCAATAGAAAATTACCCTTGGGAGACCAATTTAGAACTGATAGAGCTATTAAATTAGTGGGAATATATTAAAGTGAGTTTAGTTTAGAGGTCCTTCTGTAGTAACACTGGACCAATAAACGATGGCCCATACATAAAGACATCTAGAGAAAACAATTTATAACTGACAAAGCTATCCAGTGTAAATATAGAGTTAGTTGGACGAGTTTAGGTATGGCAGTCTCCGTTTATGTGGACAAAGAAGCATTAATTAAACTTGATCGGAAAGATTGTATGAGTGGTTAGGAAGCACCCTTGAGCGACACCTACATTTACATACACATATAGAGGATTTTTGTTTATAAATATTGTTCGTTCGTAATATGAACAGACAAAACATGTTATTAAAGGAAATCGAAAGAGTATACTCTTGATCTTAGTGCTCTTATACAAATAATGTTTATGAGTGCAATGGTAAAAATATTTTAATGAAGTGAAAGATGGAATTTTCCATTCCACGAGGCCACAGCCAAGTGGAATGGGAAATTCCATCTTTCACGGAATGAAAATATTTTATCTATTGCACGAACGAAAACATTCATTATTTGTTTTATATGACACCAAACTATATCAATGACAATGTTATGAAAGATTTATCGGAATAAATAAAAAACAAAAAGAATACACACCAGAGTTACATGTATATGTAGCCTATGAAGTTCAAAATTAATATACCAATCAAATACAAGTCCCATAAATGTTTTAATGAAGATGAATAAGATAATGACCAGTGGCGGATTACCCAACAGGCAGAGTAGGCTGAACCCTACAGGCCCGGGCTTTCAAGAGGCCTGCGATTTTCAGAGAATGCACTTTTTATTAGAATTGTTTCTTATTTTGTAAGCAAAACGGCCCCAGAAAGCGGGAAATAGCATTTCCGAGACCTTAAATTATACTGAGGCGTGTGATTGAGAGAATATCTTCCTCAACTCCTCAAGGCCAACGAATTTTATTTAGCGTGCAAGCCCCGTAACTGGTAATCCGCCACTAATAATGGCATTCATTTAGCGAAAATTTATCGTAAAAGACATACAGTATTTTACATCCGCCATTTTGTTTGCATTTAAAAATTCCATTCACCTCATGGTGAAACGAGGATTAAAAAGCTACGAACGCGAAACGATTAGGATTTTGACGTATGGAATTTATGAAAATACAATCGTGCAATGGAAAAAATCGTGAACATGCAATAGTTTTTTCCGTTTTCATTATCATAATCAACCAATTGAATGACGAGAATCTACAAAGGTGTTACATAAATCTTACTAATGCATAGTGAAAATGATCTATATTATTATTACTCAATTCATAATAATATTTATATTATATTAAAACTCTTTATTGTTGTCCGTGGGACGCACGGTATTTACGATCAGTTGTTTCAAATGTAAATATCTCCAGACGTGTTTATTTTCTGGCTGCAGGACACGCGTCATTCGATAGCTTATGACTTCCTTTTTAAAATGATATTAAGTTTGTCCCGGCACAGGCGGCCCAATTTCAGAGTGAATGATCAGTAGTTGCGGGTTTTTAACGGCTTTTTATAAACAAATTTTATACTCCACCAAAACTATTCTAAAAACATTCTTAAATTAGTCAAATAACTACACTTTAACAATAAAATATAGTTGACATGATAGTATAATGCCTTTGCATTCTTTTAATTACGTCATGGGCTCATTTAGAGCGGTTTATGCAACCTTTTCTATGGCCTATATGTTGTGTCAAATTGTGTGTTGCTCGTTATATGTATATAGAAGGTAAAGGCTAATTACTCGTCAATTTGACTGCTGTCCCACCCCGCGTAAGACGGTATTGTTACCAGTTGTTTACGTCACGTCCACGATCATGCCCGAACAGTTCGAAGTATTATGAACATAGCCGAAATTGAGAGATTTTGGCTCCGTTCGTCGCTAAATTTGCCCGAGTTATGATCAAACCATATTCGTTAGAAAGAGAAACCTTTGTGAAAAGATCTGATCGAATTTTTTTTGCCGTACGACATGTTTGAGCGGAGATATTTGAGTTTTAAGCGATACGGTCTGGCCGCGAGTAATTAGCCTTTACCTTCTATATACATATAACGAGCAACACACAATTTGACACAACATATGGGCCACAGAAAAGGTTGCATAAACCGCTCTAAATGAGCCCATGGCGTAATTAAAAGAATGCAAAGGCATTATACTATCATGTCAACTATATTTTATTGTTAAAGTGTAGTTATTTGACTAATTTAAGAATGTTTTTAGAATAGTTTTGGTGGAGTATAAAATTTGTTTATAAAAAGCCGTTAAAAACCCGCAACTCCTGATCATTCACCCTGAAATTGGGCCGCCTGTGGTCCCGGTTCATATTACATATCAAAATTAATTTGCAGACATTATACAATTATTGTTGAAATAAATCGGAATTGCCAGAGCAAGATTTATTATTTTCGAGCAAATGTTAATTCCAAAATTGTAGCTCATGTAAAAAGGATATTATTGGAAAGTTTCATTGCATTTGAAGAAGTAGAAGTATTTTTTTTTATTTTTTGAAAGTCGCATACAAAATGCCGAGATCGTTGAAATTTGATTCCCGCACGCGCAATAAATTACGAAATGCCATATAAGGTCAGTGTTGATTGCTATAAACCAATGAAAATCCGCCATCTAGGCAATGACATCACGAGGAATCGATTGCAGGTAGTTTCAATACGCTAGGATGCAAAGTTGCGGAGATTTTAGGTTCCGAAGTTGTCCGAGCGTGCGCCGACAAAACCATCCTCGTACCCAGGCTTTTCCCTCTGTGGAGATAAAACCCTGGATGGAGCTGGTCACGTGTCTCTTTAAATTTTTATTGCCTAAGGGGGTGAGGAGAAGGTGAGGAGAAGTATCATATTACATGCTTCCACTTGAAAATTATACACTTTAATTGCAAGGAGTGGGATATTATTATGTATAATATATCTCGAGAATCATATATAGTTTAAAACACTTGCAAAATTTGTTTTTTGTTTGCTTTTAAGTTTTAAAAACGTAGTAAACAGTTTTATCAACAGACAAGTCAAGTAACCAACCAAAATTGTATGCTTTTGAGGTGTTGTTCAATGTTCTCTCGAGCACGGTTTCATATCAGACGCCTCTGGATCTAGTCTATATTATTAAATCAATCGTCACTACAAATATAGAAACCTATATTATATTTATAATATTTTTGTAATATGCCAAGCTATAAACATGCGGAGAGCCGGAGATTGATGTCCACTCTAAAATCTGTTGAAGCATTTTACAGTTTAGAAGGTAGTAAGATACAAAAATTCTCAGGGAAATGTGGTAAATTATGATTTGTGTTATTCGAGAACTTCCTTCTTGTTGCCGATTCTATAAACATGTACAAGTCTGAAGCCTGAGTGAAGGCAAAAGCCTCGTCCGCAGCTGGGGGAAAATACAAATTACGATATAGTATTGTATTGTAAATATAGGCTATATGCAAAGAAATGATAGCGCATCAGGTTTACAAAATATTTTTCATACATAATTCGAGACATAATTCATAAAAACTGATGCGTACCCTTTCCACAGATATATAATATATATATATATGTAAAATTTAGTCCTTCAGAGTTAATTTAGTCCCATTGAATCAGCTGTAGAGTGTATAGTACAGCAAAATAAAAACATAGTTGTACACTAAATTTTGTCTATACTAAAGGACAAAGACTTTAAAATAAGTCGGCTTATTGGACACTGATGTCTCACAGTCACAGACCATATGCACAGACACAATAGCATAGTGATATGGATACTTCCAGCAGATACTAAATAACTGTATTCTAAATCCCTTTTGTATATTATATTAGACCAAGCTAGAAAGACGAAGAAAACTATTTAGGATTTAAAGTGTGGACGTGTATACTAACACATATGAAGTATAATTACATATGTTTTATCGTAAATATTCAAGTTGTACCGCACGCACGGAAGAGTCGTTGAATTTGCCTTTATCGGATAATTTTACCGTACGTTTGGTAACATAAAGTTATACTTCGACATACTTCTTGATCGTCGCGTTTAGCGATGCCAAGGCGGGATGTTTTACAATCTTGAACGAGATTTAACCTCTGGATAGCATTGTTTAATACACACAGTAGGATCTCGATATTTTATAGCAATTCCATATGTCAGCATTAAAAAAATCCATTTTGTTTGCAGTTTGAATACCAGACAGGATAAGGTTCAACACTGTTAACAATCATATCAGTCAGTCTATAGAAGATATGTTTTATTGATTGTGTTTTATATTAAAATACCGTGCGACGCGTGCTTTCCTTGGCTTGACAAGCGTTGTGTATTGAAATCTGATCCAACTTATCGCTTGAAATGTAACTCAACACTCCAGGATACAGTAGGTAGTGACATGATGATGAATGCGACTATTTTATAACAACAGTTTTGTCACAATTTCTTGTTGCAAATTTTCAATTCATCGCCCCAAAATACTTTTTTCCAAACGCAACAATATCACAGAAGACAACACGCTCCTGTACCACCCCTCCCTAAGTGTATTCTCAATTTATCACGCGAAATCCGCGTGACACGTGACCAGCTCCATCCAGGGTATTATCTCCCCAAGAGATAAGAGCCTGGGAACGAGGTTGCGACAAAACCGGCTTTCACAATAAAGACGGAATTTTCACGAGAATTGTCATAAAATGGCTAGTTTATTTCGTATGGATATTTAAATACATCCTTTCGAACAGGATTTTCAAGAGCTATCCAATGGTCATACTTAGGAGTTTGTAGCGTATAAACCAAAGGTAGGAAAGCGAAATGAATATTTAATTAGTTTGTATTATTGTTAATTTGTAAACAATACAAAGTTCAGAGGTGTTTGAATAAAGCGGCTGCATAGCGTTGTAAACAAACACAATTTACTTGGCTAAAAAGATCGTAAAACGCTGAATCGAACGGTGGTATTGTCATCTACATAGCATGCATTGAACCGAAGATATGAACCTGCAAAATTCTTATAGCGATATCGCTATAAAAACATTAGCCGTCAATACTAAAGAGATTAAATTAATATTAAAGTGGAAGTCAAGTCCGTTCTGCGCATCTGTTCTGCGCATTGTTTACATCGTTTGTTTTGATACACTATAACTGTCTTACATGAAGCCTTTTGCGTCTTGTTGTTCTCACTGCACCTGGATTTTTTAAATGACTTTGTGTGTGGTCTTTTTATACAATACTTACAGTATTTTTTTACCTGCTTCATGGGAAGTAAAACGAAATGCCATCTTTCCTCGCTAAACACAAAAAAGCCATGCCACATTATACAACAATGGACGAAAGTCGAAGCACAGTAGATGAAATCGAGCGCAGTCAAATCGAGGACATTGCACAAGTTCCCAATGTGGATATAAACATGGCAGTATGTTCATGTCATGGAATGTGTTTAAGAAGCGACACCGATTCATTCGAAACATCTGAAAGTGTCAAAGTGAAACGCAGGTACGTATTAAAATGTAAAAAAATGTAAGTGTTGCCGAATTTTAGTTGTTAAGAATATTTATAATTATGTAATTTCTAATAATTTCAGGGTGAAGAACATGATAGTAGTGACGAGATGGATAGCCAAGAACCAAGTGCAAAGCGAGCGAGTACATGGTCGTGTGAACGCGGTCAAAGAAAAACTGGCAAAACATCTTCTTGCAACTGTGGAAATGCGACAGAAACAACCAGGGGACGTGGTGGATCAAGAGCCAGAGGTCATGGGAGAGGCCGTGGGGGATTGTGTGTGGAGGAAAACGCCGAAAAACGTCTGCTGACCCACGAGCAGCATCTGCAGGTAGCATATATTTCAAATCATCCATTTGTTTCCCTAATTTAGTAGCTACAGTTTATAAATTGGCAATGTATCTGTACTTGTACATGTGATTAATTTCAACATATGCATATATATGTGTTGAAGATAACATGGCACTTTTAATGGTTGTATATCATTTTTCCACTACAGTATATAGTTTTGTTTCGAGTGATTGTGTCTACTCACTGTGTAAACACACTCTATCAAATTGATGGTGTAAGATCCCCAGTCTGTACATGTATTTCAATGTTTATAGGGTGTGTTGGTGTTCACATCCCTGATTCAATGGTGTGTCAAACTAAAGACTTTTTGCACATCAACAAGTTACATACTATTTCCCCTTTGCTTTGAGAGTATAAATTTGGAGGCTTTGAGAAGGTTGGAACTGGAATTGTTGCGAAGACAGCCAGCAACGTTTTCTGACTTGGTGAATTACCAATAAATTTGCCACAAGGTCAGGGTGAATCATCCCAACCAGACCCTCCATCAGACAAAAGTCCTGAATGGTGTTTTTGTGGCCATTAGCACCAATGCCCACCCAAGATGAAAACAAACCTTGTTCAATAAGAGTTATTCCTTGTGTGACAACAAACCCTTTGTTCAACCAGCTTGTCCTGGATGCAAATGTTTTGGGCATTGCAATGAGGTATAGAGAGGACATTGCACTGAGGTATAGAGAGGACATTCTAGAAATGGAACACCCCAGAAACAATGAACACTTTAGGAATTCTGCATATAGTTTGTTCTATGGCGGCATGGGCATTTGGGCAGGGGCAACAGAGTAGTGGTGCCAAGTTGTAGTGTTCTTACAATAAGAGCAAGGTATCCTTCTCCCAATGGAGTTTATACAGGTTTCCAGCCAGCTAGACTATAGTGCTATTGGCAATACACAATAAATGACTTGTATAATGTATTTGTAAATTCTGGTTCAACAATTTCTTTTTGTTAAAGACATATAGATTTTAATTATTACATATAATATATTTACACATAAAAATTATCAGTTCATTTAGCTATTTGGAACAAATTTGTTTGTATAATTAGATTAGATTATAAAAATATGCTACATAATAATTATGCAATCATCAAAATTTTCAAAAGCATACAAAACATAGATTTTTGCAACTCTCAAAAAAAGCATACATTTAAATGTTGACCTCTGGTGTTAAAATTATAGGTTGTTGAATAGTGCTTGACTTTTTACAGTTGCAAAACCTCTTCAATGAAATTTAACCCATTAGCTGGCAATGTACCCATATATGCCATGCTTTAGTACTTTATTCTGTCTAATGCCAGACGACTTGCCAGTGCTAGGATACTGCCAGTTAATGGGTTAACAAAACTATCTGGCAGACTGAGTGTCTCTTGTCAATGCACCCGGATACGCCCTACTTTAGTATTTTATTCTGTCTAACACGTGCACGATACAATTTTACTTGCCAGCAGGGGTGGATCCAGCTTGGTTTGATGAGGGGGTGCTAAGTGGGCTTTGGTCATGAAGCAGGGAGTGACCTTCGACCAGGGAAGGGTGAATCACCACTGAGGACAGGATCAAGGAGGTTATCTTGTCAGAAAATGTTTAAAAAATAAAATGGCCTACATGGTCATGAATGCCCTGTCACATCCAAAATTTGGATTTGATATGGGAAACAGTTTGTAAATCTTGATTGGTGTCTTTATACCAACAGCTCTTCCTTTTAAGGTTTGGGCTCTAGAGCAATATTGGTTACAATCCTTCATGGATCAGCTGCTGCAAGTTTCAACTTCTGGGTTTCCGCGTCACTACAAAATTATAAGCAGATACTGTAGATCTCCATCAAAACACTGCTTTTATCCATTATTACATTATTCGTCAATACAATCTATATTTCTTACCTGGTTGTTAGGAGTTGCTTCGTCTAAGCAAGGCTACTAATTCTTTGTCCGTCTTGACTTTTAGCTCGTCTTTTAACTGTCGCCACCGCATAAATTGCTCCTGATAAAAACATATCTTTGTCGCATTCCTTCCCGCTAAATATTTTTTTCGTTTGGCCTTTTTATCTTCGTTGGATACAACACTAATTCCCTCAATTTCGCCGCTAACAACATTTCGGGATGGCTTTCGCCTTCCTCCATGTTGTTTGAATACATAATCACATGCGAAATGCACGAAATGCGCATGCGTCGTTCAATTAAAATTCCAATGGTGAGGGCCTCCACATAATGCGCAGAAAAGTTGCGCAGAACGGACTTGACTTCCACTTTAAATTATTCAATTGATTCATAATATTAACAAAAACATGTTATTAAAATCGAAACAGTACTCTTAATTTTCGAAGTGCGTCCAAGACCCTTGAGCGACACCTAGCCTTTACATACACTTATAGAGGATTTCCTGTTACAAATATTGCTCGTTCGTGATATAAACAGATCTTAGTGCTACATATAGATCTTACTAATGCATAGTAGAAATGATTTATATTATTATTATTAATAATAATATTAATATTAAATTATTCAATTTAATCATAATATTAACCAAAATTTAAACATGTTATTAAAATCGAAACAGTACTCTTGATTTTCGAGGGTTGAAAACTCTACAGTTGAATGTAAGTGTTGGCCGAAAACCAAACGAGTAGTGCACTGCCAAAAGTAGACTTGCTCCAAGTCTGTCTCTTAAACGGGTTTTTATTGCGGAGTTATAAAGTATTGGGGAGTTATAAAGAGCGCACGAAAATGCGGGCGGGATGAAATTAAGGCGGGCAGCGGGCGGGCGGGAGGCGAGAAAATTGAGTGAGGAGAAACAGACTTGTTTCCTTGCAGAATTTGAATCCGATTATAAATTCGGCGCGAAAGTGGACTGACAAGTTTGTGCCTTGCGGTGCTGATATTCGACACCAGAACCCGCTGGTGCAGACATGAAAACATCTCGTTCAATATGATATGTTTCTGCCACTTGCCTTTGCTGGTCTTTTGTAGTTTTGTAGCCGCATTTTGTCGCTTCATAGCGAGCGAGTGAGATCATCTTTGGAAGGTCACAAGTCCCAGCAATATATAGAATGCCATCGGTGGAAACCATCCAAAAGACGAAATCCTGCGTACTTACATTTAGATGTTTAAAGGAAGGTGTTTGTCAGAATTTTCTAAACTATTTTACACTACGAAAGTGAGACTTGAGTCTTGAGACTGCAAAGAAAGGATTCTATTTCTATGGAAGAAAACTGTACAATGAATTATCTCTAGAAGTTCGAAAATCAGAGACTCTATAACTCTTTTGAAAGGACTTTAGCCTAATGTTTATAGTTAAGATGATCTTTAACTTATCAATTTGTATTGTATAGCTTGTAAATAGTCCATAGTTTTTAGTCACAGGGCCTCTGTTGATAACAGTTTGTGAATTTCTCACATAACTGGTTGGGCTATCCTGTATATAAATTCGCATGTAATAATAATAATGGAAACTTTATTAATTACGATCAATGTTAACATACTACAGTGATAAACCTCTCTTTACAGGTAGTTTACCAGTGTCTACTTGAATTAACTCTACATATATGACAAAAATATTAGTATGACATTAGTTGTGGGTTATCCCATTATTTGTTACGTTGACAGAATATATAATATGAGGACCTGACACAAGTGTTAATAATTTTCCTAATGAAGTACTTTCTACACTGCTCATCAAACTTCAGATCTTTCAACATTTCAAAAAATCCAGTGATGATTGATTGAAAACTCCCAGTGAACTGGTAGATAAATGTGCAAATTAAATTTTACTGTTTCATATTTTTTGTTCTGTTCGTTAATTAGTTATTGATATTTTTGTCTTTTACGGGTTATATTAGTAAGCAGATTAGATTCAAATCCGACAGTAAGTTCGAGAATATACATACATTTGTTTTGAATTGTTACTAAAAGATCAGGACGTAATCTATCATTGATAACAGATGTACTGATATAGCCAGTCATAATAATAATAATAATAATAATAATAATAATAATGATAATAATAATAATAATGATAATGAAAGTATTGAAAAGACATTATTATAATAATAATAATTATAATAATAATAATAACTAATAAATAATATATCCGAAAGGTAAGTATCTTAGTGTTTGTTGATCTGCACAGTATTTTTAAAACTTTGTAAGCAAACTGTGTACAATATACCTAAAATAACTAAAATCATTTATACAGTTTGAGAGGTAGCGCTCTCGGCGTTCTCAATACTAAAATCAATGTTCCTGATGTCGTACTTGATTTTCCTTGCCCTTGAACCCCTCAGGCAGGTAAGTGCCGATCTCAATAAAGCGAAAGAAGTTCTAGCTCTTATCCAACTCATAGTTGTCGCATACTCTTCGCCTTTCTTTATGGCTACCAGCTCTGCCAATCGACTATGGCATCTCATACACTCTTTGCCCATACCGCCTGTGGTGGTGAATACGAGTGGCGTAAATGTTCCTTGCTCTACTTCGAGGACTCTCCTTGCATAGAGACGCTTCTTCTCGTTTTCATGCATCTGGTAGACTTGGCGTAGCTCCAGGTTCTTATACGAATCATCATTGGGGTGACAAACCCTAACATCAAAAAAGGCTGATCGTTGACGTTCCCAGAAACCACGCGCACGAATGTCGAGTCTAGCATCAAGTGCTCTGTTGGAACCATCATTAAGTTGCCCTCCGAAATATCTTGTAGGACAGGCTCGACTTGGACATCACTACAAACAATATTGAGGAGTTCCGCTTCCAGATCTCTCAGCTCATTGTGGCGCATAATTACAAAGCCTCCACGTTTGCAAATCATAGCGTGGTCAACCGTGAAGGCATCACCACATACACATATGGAGTGAATGTCGTCAACTTTAATGCGGTCATTATTATTCAAAATCTTTATTCTCAACGCGCCGTTCGATTAAAAACTGTTGAAATGTATTGCGATTTTTGCTGTGTAGATCTCGTTTTCTCAAAGGTATGTTTTGATAACTTTTTTGTTTAGTAATTTAATAAAAGAATTTTGGAATAATTTTGTATATATATCGCATTTTAGTTATGTTAAATTCCCATTGTATTTATGCATGTTTCGGGTCAGTGAACATGACCTTAAAGTGGCATTGAAATATTCATGAGTAAATTATGCTTTTTTACACGGAAACTAAAATAAAATCATATCAGTAAATTCAGGAATGTTTACTCTTTATAGTGCTACTTTAAAACATGAATTTACTCCATAAAACCGAAGAGTTATTGCGGTTTGAAAATGAGCTATTTTTGCTAATAATATTCTAACCCTATGGCATTGAAATATTCATGAGTAAATTATACTATTTTACAAGGAAACTAAAATAAAATCATATCAGTGAATTCAGAAATGTTTATTCTTTATAGTGATACTTTAAAACATGAATTTACTCCATAAAACCGAAGAGTTATCGCGGTTTGAAAATGAGCTATTTTTGCTATATTCTATTAACCATTTAACCCTGATGGCGGGAATATACCCGCGTGGAGGTGGTTTTGGCGCGACGAAAACTACTGTATGGATCGCTTTTTTCTGTGATAATTTTGAAAATACACATGTGTTGCTACTTATTTTATTTAATTGTTACCTTTTATGGTTAGGTTTCGTTATATTTGAGTACATTTTATTGTATTTTTTCATTTATAGAGTAAATTTTGCAGTATTTATAATAATGGCAACTAATAATAGCGATGCTGTCATTAGTGAGGAAGAAAATGAAACTGCTAAGCATGTATATACTTCTATTGGTGATACACCAGGGAAACCAGATCGAAAAACAAGAAGACTTCAACAACCAGTCGATCTTTGTTTAAGAGTTACACAACATCACCAAAGACAAAGGTATAAATTGTAATTTGTATATTCAATTATATGCAAGTATCATAACAGATCTCTTTGAGCATGTAATAATCAAGAAAATTACATCATATGTGACCTTCCATGGGAAAACATACCTTAACGCTTTTGAAAAACGTGCTAAAAATTCGTTCGTTATCCGTTCGTTAGGCGTTCAGGCGCTTCAGCGTTTCGTTAAAACGATTTTGGAGAACGTTCATAATTCCTAACGGCCCGTTGAAACGCATGGAAAAAAACGTGTGAAAAATGTTTCAAAACCGTTCAAACATTCGGATTTAGCGTTCGTTCGAACGATTAGATTTCGTTCGAGCGATATTGGATTTCGTTCAAATAAACACTAAGTTCACCAACCTTTTGCAATGTTAGAATCTTATAGGATAAGCATAGAAAGTGCTGCAGAGAAATACTCCTAGAAAGCGATTCACGCCTGCTCCTTAATACAATTTGTGTAAAAGGAAATTGGGTGTTACTCGAATCTTCTTCCGTGCGCTTGTCGATTCTGTCTTAACGTGAACTACATTGCTACATTGGCACGTGAACTACTGCTATTATTATTTTTGCCGAAATGCAATTATTTCAAGCATAACGTAAAAAAGTTTCTCTTAAAAATCTAGGGTGCAATGATGGAAAGCGGTGCCTAAACCATTCTGTAGAGTTTCATAAAGTTCGACAGGACACATAAAATCGCAAGCCATATGTCGTATTATAACAACTGTATTGCCAGATGCTTTGGCAAGGTGCTAATGAACTTACATTGTCGGAAATCGGTATATCAACAGACAACACCTAATTAAATTGAGGAATTTTGCATGGCATATGCATGAGTCTATGTAATAGTCGAGGGTCGAGAGGTCGAGGGTCAAAGTCGAGGTCGAGGGTAAAAAGTCGAGGGTAAGTCGAGGGTAAGTCGAGGGTCCCGAAAATCCCGCTTTTCACATTTTAAACGTATTTTAAATATTTTGCCACATTTTATTATGACTATAACGGTACGCCGGAATTAAGTTCTGCGTCTAAAAATCAACTGTCGCTCCCACGCCGTACCTATAATCGTATTAGGTTCGGCGCATGAGAAGTTCGGAGTCTGTAATACAATAACATGACACTTCCGCCAGGTGCCAGCTAATACTTTACACCAAACACTTCGCGATCTTAGGCTTTGCTCTTTCAGAAGTTTCTGAATAAGGGTTTACTCCGACAGTATTAATTTCGATAGTCATAGGACATTAGTCATTACATCAAATTACATCAATTTCTTTAAAATGTCAAAACGAATGTACTCCGCCGTTGTGTCCGGCAGTTCTGACGAAGATTTCGAGCGCCCGCAGCAGTCTCGTGGTATCGTTAACTGGCTTAATGAATATCAAACCGAAAGTGAAGAGTGTGCTTTAAAACAAGCACTGAAGGCGAGCAAGGTAAAATTTCTTCTTTAAAAAGGTCGTACTTTGTTTATGCTATGCCTGTTTTTGCTATGCCTGTGTTGTAAAGGAAATGTTTTGCTTGTGTTTTCAGGATGATCTGGCTAAACCTATAAAGTCGGTGACAGTGTCACAACCCAGCGTTACTATTGATCTAACAAGCTCTCAGTCATCTTCAGACCGTGTCGGTGTAAGTAGCTTTAGCTACAGTAGTGCAATGATTAGTAAATTCCTTCACCAGCAGTGAATACCTTTTTTAAATTTTTAAATTTACGCTGTAGGCTAATTCTTGTAATTGTTGATCGAAATACGGCTGATATAATAGTGGGAATTAGAGTGCAGAAAACCAGTACAGGGTGTATAAAAAAAAGAAGACATTTAGAAATTATCCTATTGTGATAATTTGAATGCCTAAGCACTATGCTAAACCTACGAATGCCGGACACAACGGCGGAGTACATTCGTTTCGACATTTTAAAGAAATTGATGTAATGACTAATGTCCTATGACTATCGAAATTAATACTGTCGGAGTAAACCCTTATTCAGAAACTTCTGAAAGAGCAAAGCCTAAGATCGCGAAGTGTTTGGTGTAAAGTATTAGCTGGCACCTGGCGGAAGTGTCATGTTATTGTATTACAGACTCCGAACCTCTCATGCGCCGAACCTAATACGATTATAGGTACGGCGTGGGAGCGACAGTTGATTTAGACGCAGAACTTAATTCCGGCGTACCGTTATAGTCATAATAAAATGTGGCAAAATATTTAAAATAGTTTAAAATGTGAAAAGCGGGATTTTCGGGACCCTCGACTTACCCTCGACTTACCCTCGACTTACCCTCAACTTTTTACCCTCGACCTCGACTTTAACCCTCGACCTCTCGACCCTCGACTATTACATAGACTCCATATGCATGCAGTTTAAATTCTATATGCTGTATTTAGCCTAAGTCCGGAGCCGGAGCAACAAGATCTACTGTATACCTGTGCAGACAGGAATGCCGGCAGATTACAACAATTGTTCTGCACATGCTTGCATTGTAGATTGCGCAGTATAACGGGCCAATATTATGCTGCTTAATTGAGCTTACAAATAGGTCTGTGTATTATGAAAGTCTGCAATGTACAAATATTTTTTAATATTATATTCGCGAAATATGACGAGAACTGAATTAATTAGCTTGCCTAACAAGATAGCCGACACATATGACATATACATCATCATCATAAACGAACTTTAAAACAGTTCATATTTGCACTCACGCAAGTGCCCTTATACTGCAACGTTATTTTACTATACTAAATAGCATAATGGGGTTTGTATATGTCTCTCCATTAATATAGGATTGACACCCAGGACTGACCCCCGTTGGTTTTGACGTCATATACATGCATGCTGTAGTTGTCACCACTGTAAAGTTCGAGGCAAATTAATCTACTATATGGCCTACTGTACATTAGATATATGGTAAATATGAGTGAGAACACGGCGGTAATCTGGTTTAATACCGCCGAATATTTAGTATGCACCAATTCAAGGGCGGACGTTCATATACATGTTATATATTGTCGGTATAACATACGTGGTGAAACGAAGTAGGAGAGAAAAAATCTGGCGAGTCATTGTAAAATTGCATATATATGGTAAGTTCAGTTGAATATGTTTTACCAATTTCGCATACTTTATAGCCAGCTAACTATATGTACAGCAGTAAATAAGTGTCCAAGGTCTGAAGGTCGATTTTACATGTACTTTGCTCATCACTCATCAGGCAAGTTTAATGAATAACGACTCGAAAATAAATAAATGTTCTCCTATGAACCTCATGACCATAAAATTAACAGTTCTGCGTTTAGTTAACTTAATCTAGCTCCCTATAAATCCACCGATTGTATTAGTATCTTTGGTGTGCACGATTTAAAACCTGCTTTAGTTTAAATATATGCTGGCTGAAAACCAAATTGGCGTTACATGACATGCCTTTTTGATATAGTAGATACAGAACATGTTAACTAATTACTGTAGTTATCTATTATAGAAAGGTTTATCTAATGCAGTACTGGTATATAACTCACTTTAGATTGCTTATTATGACTAGAGGAAATTGATGTATCGTTCAGATGGACCTGAATAAACATCAGTTGAAAGGTTGCCAGACCTTCAAAGTGGCTTGGCATGAGGTTTGCGTAGTTTAGCTTGGTGGTCACATAACTGGGATAATTTAAATAGGGTGCATTTACCCACACTCAAACAAGAATTGCTTACCAAGTATATAAAAACATTTTGAATGAATTTGTGTGTAGATGCAACCTCAAAATTGCAAGGATAATAATAGGCAGGACAAGCATAAAAGATTTTGCCAGACACATGTCATTGTGTTATGTTGTTATGCTATGCTTACTTGACAATGTGGATGTCTGGGGAAGTCTTGCTTGAATTGTCGTAGGTAGGCAGAAGGCACAAATTGTGTCACAAGTTGATGTCTCGAAGTGAATGAGGATCACTCTTTTGTTATATTGGTGAGTATAAACTCCCCTGTGCATGGGTTTGGGACTGTCGTTTCTATATGGGCGGCTGGAGTGTACTTTCGAACCGCTGTTTCTATATGGGCAGTTTGCTATTGCTATATGCCTTAGTAAAAAAAACTGTGCATTATTCCTGCCAGGGTCGAGTATTAGGTTGCTTTTCAGGGTGGAAATCAAACACAAATTTTAAACTCGCTCAGTTCCTGTGCTTTTCGATTTTGACGGACTGAGTCTTCGAATTGTTATCGAATTTCTAAAGCTTTTTCAAGTCTATTTTGACCATTCAAGGTAGGATATTTTGTCTTTTGTTTATATGTTACATTTACATTTGTTTACTCCTTTTTGGAAAGTTGGCAATCTTAATTTATATATCTATGAAACGCTGAAAGCACATAATCGATCGCAGCTAGATTCAGTGTCTGTTTATATATAAACTATATATTCTGCTAATGTGCTATCGACTTTGCTTGAGCTGTTAGTGCTGTAAAGCATGGAAGTCTTACATAGAGATGTCTTTAAAAGGTTTTTCTATCCATTCGCGTTTGCTTTCTCTTGCTGATTTCCATATTTTGCATCAAGTGATGTTTCGTGTATGCCGCTTGACGATTGTGACTCCGTGTGAACTTGACACAAAGTCACAGATATGCAATTGATAGTCTAAATTGCCTGACTGAATCATTCTGTTTGACCTATTAAATAGGCTACTGTAGGCATATAAATATGCTTTTATTCCTATTTTACAATGGACTTAACATTTTTGTCTAGCGGCGGGCCTTCACATATTATTGTCAGAACAGACATGAAGGGTCTCAGTTGTGCGCGCACTAAGACAAATATTCGAATGGCAATGAGTTGAAATGAGTTGTGCTTTACATATAGGTGACTCGCATTTCCAAATGCAAAATTATTTTGCGCACATGTATATATATATAGTTTAACGCTTTTATACACTACAAAAATATGCAAATTTCCTTGCGTGGCAGTGTCCAATTACTCATCGCAGTAAACATGGGTTTCATGTGGGAATTCCATGTGGTAGAACAATACATGGAAAATATTGATATTTTGAAATAGATGTTACAAAATTTGATGTCTTTCATGTTTCGTGATATATTTAGCTTGTCTCATCCTGCAAACTATGCTAGGGTATGCATCTACTGACAGCGCTAGCCACTGGGTGTCTGGGTCAATGCCAATAATTACCGTCTACTGAATATAATTTGTGTTGCATATTTGTTTGCATGTTTGTTTCAAGAAGCTAAAGAAAAATAACAGTCCCGCAGCATTCCCTACCTTGCAGGTACCCTAGTCTATACTCTTTAACGCGCAATAGATTTTGCTTTGATCTGTTGACAATTTTTTCTTCATAATAATTATTTCAGGCAGGAAATTAAATCAATTGGCGCGAGATTTAAGCTGCTTAAAGAGAATAGCCAGACATGCATACTATAGAATATAGCATATCCAAAGTTCAATTGTCTAAATCATAGCCTTTGCCTTGCCTTGTTTTGGCAGCGTGGTTTCCGCACCAGAGATTTGAAACATCTTCCAGAATAGTTATTGAATATCTCAATATATGTCAAATTTAAAGAATACTGCACAATAATTCATACTGTACAACTTCATGTAATTAATATAACTGCTGTACTATATCTTCGAATTTTCGAACAATACTCATAGCGTAATTTATCAGAATGTTTAGTTAAATTTGTATAATATTTATATCACTTGAGTACTTTTGTGCGCCGATAGAGGTTACTTGTTTTCCACATTATTCTATTCTGTTGACAGCTATCCTTAATCTATGCGTTATGGCGAATTTCGTTAAGAACGTTCAATAATTTAATTCGTTCAAACGACTTCTGATAGAACGTTTTTTTATCCGTTCAAATCCTCGACTTTATTCGTTCAGATTTTTTACTCAAATCGTCAAAACGTTTTTGAGATTCGGTGAAACGTTTCAACGAAATATCGTTAAGGTATGTTTTCCCATGGAAGGTCACATATTCTGACGTTTTCTGTCTTGCCAAATACAATTATGCACTGGTCAGTCAATGTAAACCCCTAATATCCCAAAACCAGGACTAATATGGGATTGGCAGAGAATTACAAGAATTTTTATTTGTACCCCAGTGCCACTCTGTCAGCAGCAATGTCTTACCTGTACATAATAATCGTTTGCAAGCAATTGCTCAGAGCAATCTCCTCCCAGTCAAAATTGCAATATTGTGCGACAATGTTGCTCACAAGTTAGAGAACATCTGGTTCGACTGTAATAATTATGCCGAGTGGTTCTAAGAACTATTTAAGCATTTAATATTTTTTGTTTTATAAAGTTTCCTAGCCGAAAGATTAGGCTGACTCCTACAAAGTGCTTGTCAGTGGAGCAGTACTGTCAGTAAATGGGTTATTAGTAATCTATAGAAAGATTTATGACGTTCGAATGTTGAATGAATGTCTGACCATCTTTAAGCACCATTTATTTCTTTACAAATATGTATCTCGAACATTGTCTGGTTCATGTTCCACTTTGAATGTCAACTCTACCTTCTCCACATGCACATAGATATAACATCCAAACTATTGTCCTCATCATCAGACATTTCATCATCCGCACATTGTCACCAAAGGCAGTATTTTCCACATCCAAAATTTCTGTCAATTGTTGAATTTTCTCAACTTCATCTACATTCACTGCCTCAGTTTTACGAACACTAGCACCACAAGACAGGTCTTCGTTCTTTACCACTCGATGTGTATCAATATTTGCCAAACAAATAGGATTTAGTAGTTGTTTAAAACAATTAGGCCTTAAAATATCGGTCGGTCACGGACATTGTCCGACCCATTCGTGAAATTGTCCGACGTAGAGCGGAAAGCACCGGACATTCTGTCCGACCCAAGTGAAACTGAGGTTTATTGTTTGTCCGACCTGATTGTATTATGGATTGGATATTATGGACTGATATCCATTGTCTAAGTCTTAACGACGGATTTAAGGCGAGAAAAGCAATGAATTATTCAGCGTTCTTCAAGCCGTGTACACATTTTTTTCCAAGTGGCAAGGAAAGTTAGTTTTGGCTTAGAAATAAGTATGAATGACAGTTATGACACAACTTATTCAATATCGGCACAACATTTACTGTTCAAAATTTAATTAACACATTGTGCTGATATTAATTTGTGTCATTTTTACTTATTTCCGAGCCAAACTGAATTCAAGGTCGTCGGACATCATCATACATATGTCCGACCCAAACTGAAAGTCATCGGACATTTTGTCAGACGACTATACCGACCGATATTTTAAGGCCTGACAATTACATTCAGTTGGATTGTCTAAAGGTATTGTGGAAGTACATTATCCAGCTCATCATTTTGAATATCCGGGTCACCTGGAGGGACTGCTTGGGATGTTGGTGATGGTAAAATATCAAACTCTCACAACATGACAATATTACATAGCCGGCCACATCCATCCCTGATTTCAATGGTGTCGTGGAACTACACATGGAAGTAAGAAACACATTGAGTAGGAACAAAGTCAAGGTAAAGGACTTAAATATCAGTCTAACAATGGCGTTTTTAATATTAATATAAAAAGAAATAAAAAATCTATTTTATGCCCTGAATTACTGTATATCAAATATATTTATATATTATAATCAATTTTCACTACATTTTTACTGATTAAATCATTTCTTATTCAAAGATATTTATGTACTGTAAACACATTGTGTGTATTTCTTATCTATCTTATCTGTTTTTAACGTTTCTATTTTTTTGAAATATACGAAATATATTTCAACCAAAATTATGTATATACAGTATTAAAACTTAAAAGCATGCGTTTAAATCATCTCACCTTGAAAACGCAACTGGTATGCACTTCTATCAATGCAGGGCTACTACAATCGGCGAACATTTCTTCGATTTTTATGTCTTTAACAACTGATGGAATAAGGGCTGTTCGTCGAATGTCCAAACTATCCATAAAACATATATGAACCTCGCAGCATTCTAGTTGAACGCACGGTAACCTATCTGTGATCATATTCACAGGGATTTTCGACACACAATGAACATAAAGAAGTCCATGCCCATCTAATTCAGAAGCTTTCATCCCAGTACTACTGCGAAAACTCGCCAATATAAAATATATTACTTTTACTATAATCTCTGAGTTGTGATATGTGAACGCAGCGAGCAACAATCGAACAATGACGGAGCAGGCCGAGAAATCGATTATATATGATAAACCGCCCCGGCGCGCGTTGCATTTCGGGAAGACCCTCATTCCTCCTCTGGTTGATAGCCGTTCCATGAAATGCTTCTCTCATACTTTCTTCCTTATCGGGCTTAACAATAATCCAGCATTTCTCATCTATCGGAAAATATCCCAGGTTTGGACCTAGAGTATTCAATGCATCCCACCAATCTTTGATTTGTGCCACACGACCAGCTCCACTTGCATCATCTGCGAACCAACATTGCTTCACAGTAGATTCTGCCTGCAGGCTCGTGTTTAAAAGCAGGATGTTTATCGCGTAAAAAGTCACAGCCAGCGGATCTCCTTGTGTTGTTCCCTCTGCTGACACAAGCTCTCTGCCGCCAGCAATAAATAGCCGAGCTGTCTGTCTGTAGGTGTTTATAACATAACCAGCGATTATCGGGCATAACAAACGGATGATGTGCAATGCCACAGTTCTATTGAGTGCATTAGAAGCATCAATAAGTATAACAGCATCAATGTCATCGGCTTCAAATAGGATGTTCATGGCATGTATTGCCGCCTCACCTCCAGACTTTTGTCCAGTACACAATTGTAGTGATCCACTTGCTTCCACGACATCCTTCTTAGCAGAGTTCATGACACATTTTGCACTTATTCTATTTATTACCTCCCCTACTCCAATAGGTCTTACTGCTCCTTCACCTTTGTCAAGGGAATTACACGGCTAGCAATCAAGGCTTATTTAGTGGTAGGATCAATATGTTGTGTGCACAAAGTCCTGGTCATTAAGGCTATAGCCTCGAACAGCTTTGTAGATGATTGCTTAAAAGACCTACAAGCCAACATTCTTCTAAAGCCGTTAGCATCGGCACCAGACGGGCCTCCGGATCCCTTTGTTCTCAAAGCGGCTTTCAGCTCACCATTTATCTCTAAGTAGACTGATTCGGGTATCTCGTCTTCGATCGGGCCAAATAGTACCGACTCCAGTTTTATTTATAATAATAATAATAATAATAATAATTAACAATTATTGGATGAGGCGGAGCAGGATATCGATAATTATTCAGACCAAGGTCAACGTTATCTGCCGAAGCGAAGCTGAGGCGGATAACATTGACCGAGGTCTGAATAATTATCGATATCCTGCGTAAGCCGAATTCAATAATTGTTTTATTATTCATTTTGTAACATGCATTGACGAATAGAACAAGCAAATATTGAAAACAAAGATTTTATTACTGTTCATAAATATCAATACAGAAGAAATATGAGAATATTTCAAAAATACCTCTCTTGCCACACTTTTGTGCTTTTTTTGTGTTTGCCGAGTCTTTGTTTTCTACTATTTTCTCAATTTCTTCGTTTGAAAACGTTGCGAAACGAGCACTAGCCATTGTAAATATTAAAACTTGAAGACAAAACAAACTTCAAAATTTCCCGCTTATTTGTAATTTTATGCGATATACCGCTGGAATATTCCCGGCGCCGTCCAATTATCTCTGCAGATTACCGTTTCCGCTGAAAAACAGCGCGGGCACCGGCAGATATCGATATTTTTAGCCAATAAGAAAACGATAACACAGTACAATGAATAATAATAATATGTTCCTGTCTAGGTTTATGCAAAAATGAGGTATTTGTTCATCACGTGTGTACTGTATTTTCGCCCAATTAACAATTCGACAACCTGTCCCAGTTGGCTATTGGCGTTTGGCGAAATGTAAGTACATTCATGAGCATTTTCAATCATTCATGAGCATTTTCGCAACAATGTTCCACATTATTTTGCTCGTAACTAAGCGTAATTTTTTCATATGGACACAATGCCAAATTGAAATAGTTCTTAACATACAGTACACGCTTAGTGCTTCCATAGTCGCTTATTGAAAATCCTCTCACAATTTCTAAATTTCCTTTTTTTCCCTGTACTAAATACCATCGCTCAAACGGTGACTGTATAAATGAGTAGGTATCACTTTATTTAAATGTTTATAACAAACAGAACTTTAACAATTATAACATAATTCTAAATCTATTAATGTTTTTAGTTAATAGAGGTCCAATTTTTGTATAAACAAACACAACTTTAACAAATAAATGTACTGTTTTATACGTTTTTGGTTAACATAATTCCAACATTTGTCTCTGTGAAATCACAGCTCTGTGAGCACATCAATGATTTTCCCCTCCCCAAGATTATATGTTATCGTAATATTATTACTATCACGTAGCATATCAGTAACTGTTTCGTCATCGTCCTCAGCCGTTATTTCCCTTTCGTTTACTGCCAATATTTTCATGAGTTGCGAGTGGAAGACAGTGAGGTAAAAGTTTTCTTTTGTTTCCACATTCTGTACAAATAGCCGGGCATACCAATTAGCATTTTCCTTTGACACTCGTTGCTTTACTTTACCGGATTCAAATTTGATAGTTTTCCCTGTTCCCTCAACCTTTTTACCGCAGGCATTGCAAGAGTTACACTTGTTCAAAGTTTTCACCCCGATGATTGAAACAATTGCCTGCTTTGCGACCAAATCTGCTATAGCTGGGCTAACATCTGGCAGCACTTCATCAAAGGCCTCGAAACCAGATTTGGCGGTGTTGACAAATATCTCATTGGTATAACCATCTTTCTTCACTCTCAAGTTTGTGAAAACGTATGTTTGATTATCTTCTACATTATCAATCCACTCTTCCCAGAGAACAGCCTTAATTGTTCCGGTCGGATCTTGCATCTTGTGTCCACACTAGCGCTTTTGAAACGAGCCATTCTCCCACTTGACCATTTTTGGACCTGAAAGATGTTTAACTGTGGCTTTAACCAAAACAAACCGATTAACTTTTGATCGTCGATATGTTAACCAAACAACTTGTGGAAGACTCTGCTCGAGTGAAGGGTAATAGCTCGTCATGATTCGTAATTGTTGTTGACCTCTTGATCACAATATTGTTGAATTTCTCGTTGTATTGAAATCCTCGTACTTTCACAGGACTTTCATTTTCCATAACCTTTCTCAATGGATTGACCTTCTCTGGAGAAAAGCAGATTGCTTTCTTGGTGGCCTCTTCTGATGTTTGAAGGGTGCAAGTGGTATAATTAAATTTACCAGCTTTCTGAACAGCCAGAACATCATGCACATAACAAAAAAATTCTGGGTCTAAAATTGAGTAAATAATTTTAATTATTAAAGTTGTAATAGGTCTTGGATAGTTCTGGATTCAAAAATTAAATTTTATAAATATACACAACTATACTCAATGTTATCCTTATCTTGTTTGAAATGTAGTAGACTATCATTAAATATTCAATACCTTAAAAAATACAGCATCGTAGTTTACATGCTTTTTATATACTTTTAAAGATTTGTGTCAACCGTCATGCTTTGCACGCTCAAATCTACTTCGCGGCCATCTTAATGGTCGAATAATTTATGTTTCTGTTTTCAATCCCCAAAATATTTTAACCGTCCTATGGCTACAAAGCTATAAAATGCACGAACAACGGTATGGCACTCAGTTCTTGTTCAGTTCCAGTCAAACAGCAATTAGCGGCAAACGAAATTCGGGTGAGTCGTGCGCCAATAAACCCAAGCCAAGCTGTTCCAGCTTGGCTTGTGGGAGCTGAGTACTGTTTTCCATACCTTATTTCCACTGAGCATGACTGACACGAGTGCTATGGAATAGAATACTATTTAGACTCAATACGTTAACTGGCAAAAAACGAACATTACAAAGTAATTCAGAGCTTGTAAATATATATAAAATTGATTTTTGCTCAACTTACCCCGAAACATGCAACTCCTCTGATGGCACCGCTCCGAAAAAGGACGTCTCAACCTACTGACTCAACCTCTCAAAGGAGTTCGGGAAGCATCGAGAAAAAAGAACAATACCCTCTACAGTACTTGCTATAGTAAACTTCGGATAAAACACCCCCCGGTTTGAAAATCCGGACAAATTCAATTTCTCGAAGTCGACATTGGAATCGACTTTACATAACTCGGCTAAAACACTGGGCACGAGTGAATGAAAAGAACTTCATGTTACGTCAAGAATATTGTGCTGCTTGCCTAAGGGCAAGAAGCAAAAACAAATCTGATATTTGTAGCGAACTACAGACGGTTAGAACTGCATTGACCTTGTTTTGAAGAGCTTGAATTGATCTCTCAACAGTCGCATGTAGTTGAGAAAAACTACATAAATTTTACATTGTCTATGTTTATAGCATGCACTTATATGTTTACTTATGAAATAGCAATGTAGTTCAAGATCATCGATTGCCTTGGATCATCAACACGCTTTCAAAGCGCTCTTATTTTGCCGAGTGCGTCAGACATATATGTGTATGCAATATAGTATGAAACGTGCACAGTATATATTTCTGACCTTGCTTGAAATAATGTCAATGACAATGTCAACTCACTGTAACTCAATATCGGAAAATCATGGACCAGAAAACTAAAATTTGTTTAGTTTCCCTGCTGACATGTACATATTCTACATATTAAATATTTGATTGGTGAGCACTATATTAGCTTAGCCGAAAAATGCTGAATATATTGATGAACCAGCCTCGTTCCCTAAGCGCTTTTAAGGAAAAGGAAATTTACGCATTCGGCTAATTTATAGAGATCAGTGGCTAAGCTGAGCGAGCGCGCGGGGGTGCTTGGGGAGGTCTCGACGAAGGAAGCGCCTGGCAGAAAATGTACTAAAGATGGCGGCAGTGATTTTTAATATCAATGAATGCAAATGAGAAAATATTGCAATTGTCGTCGCAGACTGAAATATTTATACACATTGTTGTATGTTCAGAAAATATTTTGTGTCCAAATGATGAATGCACTGCGAAAATAGTTTTTTCTGGAAAACAAAAAGCATTTTAGTGTACTTTCGTGCATTTTTTACGTATTAAATAAATAAAACATTAAAACCAATGCAATACTGATAATTTGCAATTTAATTTAATATTGTTATAAGTTAAAAATGTACTTTCCTGCCAGTGTCCTGGCCAATGTAATCTCAACTCCCATCTGAATATCATTAATTTGGTTCACTAAAAACATAATTTCTGTTTTATGCTCACTGAATTATTCCATGCATGTGCTTTCAGCCATTTATTTTCACAGAAAGATTAGTACCTATTAAAATTGTACACACACACCGTGATTTGACAGCAGTGTGCCTTAGACCATCGATCATTTCTCATACTCAAATTGTAATGAATTTCTGCTGTTTAAAACATTTTAGGGCTACTCCTATATGGGGGCAGGACTCTGTGCTGTCTTTCACATTTGGATTTCAATGACTGACGGGCCATGCTACCCTTTCCCCAGGGTCCCTGAAAGATATTTTTATCAGGCTCTACAAATTAAAAGTTCAGCAAATAACATTCAAACAAGACATTGAAAGTCATTTGCTGGGCTCTTACTGTATATCCAATTTTAAGTTTTCTCAGGTTTGTTATTGTATTAATCACCTCAAAATCTCATACTATATATTAAACCAAAATAAAACACCCTAATTGACTGTCTACTTATTATGCAGACCAGAGCCATAAGTAATGATTTCTACAAAAATTATCATGCATTATGCAACAAACATTAAATTTATACTAGCTAGAAATAAACTTTTCATTTTTTTTGCTATGGCATGTAGACAGGATAATTAAAAATCACATTCAATAATTTATTTCTGTTTTATTAGACCTGGAAAACATGCTTAACTGTTCGAGTGAGAATGTTCTTCTTGTTGGATGTCAAATCAAGCAAATCCATCGCAATGCCTGTTTCACATAAATATTTGAGTCATCATCAATACTCAGCAACATGTTCCAGCTCAGTTAACAACTTATGCCTTCTCTCATCACACTGGGAACTGGACAGATTGTAAGCTAAAAAGAACACAAAGCACACTGTTTGACCCATGGGCTGTTTGCATGACAATAGGGTGATCCTAGCCACAAGGTTACCCTGGTAACCAGTAACCCTATAGTCTATTGTGTGTTAGGGTGATGCTAGAGATAGGGTTACCTTTGCAAAAGGACATTGTTTTTCTCTACATAAGCCATGTAAAGACATCCTTGATATTCACTACGAATGTGACTGTATGTCAAAACAAGAAAGATGTCAAATGATCAATATACATACATATCAACCCGCAACTATTTTAAACAATATCCATGCCACTTTGGCAAGTTGGTAGCAATATAACCTGTTGGTAGGTTATGTGACCCTACCTCATGAATATACTGGTTATTTTCGGATGCTCTTGGTAACCCTGCTACTTCAGTCAATATCCATGTATTTATCCATTTATTTAAACAATATATATTTTTTATGTTTACTGGTGTTCAAAATGTTTTCCTGGTTCAAGGGATCTGAGTTTCCTTCACAGGAGTGCTGGAAGCATCTGGTTCTACAAATTTAAATTGTAAACAGGGGACAAATACATTGCATTGCCATTCATGCTAATTAATCAAAAGTTCAAAACTGACATAGTGACATCTTTATAGTCAGAAATATATTAATATGAACTGCAAACATTCAAATATGAACATTTAATTGTCCGAAAGATACGTCTAGTTCAGCACTAGAACTTGAGGTAATGAGGTCTATTGAGGATACTAACACGTTGTATTACAATGTTCATCTTAAAGTAAGCCAAATTAGGGATTGCAAAGTCAAAACAAAGGACAACAATATACAGTATACTTATACTCACGCCGGTGTGTACCGAAATTTATAAAATTTTACCTTCAAAAAACAATTCTTGGAGAGATTTCTGCAGATTATCCAAGGTAGCATCAAGTACAAGTTACCAGAAGCAAAAAATAGGTCAAACATGAACGAATTCAGAAGTTATATACGACTGTCATGAAATCGGTCGAGATTGTCAAGAAATCGGTCATTTTCTGCCAGGCGCTACTTTGCTTCATCAAGAACTCCCCAAAATGCACCGCGTTTCGCGACCTCCCCAAGCACCCCCGCGCGCTCGCTCAGCCACTGATCTCTATAAATTAGCTGAATGCGAACATTTTCTTTTCCTTAAAAGCGCCTGGGTACGAGACTATTGGTGTACATCTTTAGACTTTAGATCAATGCAGGCATTGTTTAATGCCGCATGTTGTGCATGTTGACAGAATGACAGGACGACTCATGGGTACTGGATTATATCGCTACAGAGTATATACTCGGTTCGATAGCTAAAGATACTGGTATATATAGTAAATATTAATGTATGGTCGTTGTGTGTTAATTGTACAAAGAACTTTGTCTTTGTAAGTGAAAAGCTATATGTATATATAATTATACAAATTCGTTAGTTTCCGTGACATATACATATTACAACATGACCCCATAAAGCCGCGTGATCGACTTATGTAATTAGTTATAAGAAAGCCAGAGGCACAATATACTAAGACGCACTACCAGGCACATGGCCAAGACTTGACATGATCACGCAACTCCAGCTTAACTCTAACCCAAAAGAGCCTGCTTTGCAGGCTATTGGTCACGGAAATAGCACTAATCTCAACAGCACCCTGATCTCATTGAACTAGAACTTGACTCTTGAGATTATGCTAAAAGGTAGTATTTACTACATTTTAGGTAACCTGGGACTTTGCAATTATCAAGTAAATATTCGCTTCTAGGCGCATGATCTTATATATACGGGAAAATTAGGGTAATTTCAATAGCCCTATGCGCACCCAGCGACTTCACGCTCAATAGAGCGTCTTGTTTTATAATATATAGGCTACATCATCTATTTTTTTGAGAACTAAATTAACGTTGTTGCGTGCCACAGAATTTAAATTGTTGTTTATCGAAAGAGGGTATAATAACAATGCAATGTATAATAAAACAGTTTTTCTACTTATATAGTGATAATTGATAAATACCTTGATAATTCCGGATATCACAAAAACAGAATTCAATAATTGTTTATACAACTTTTTAAGCCAGAGTTGGTGTTACAGCTCTCGGCAAGGGAAAAGGGCTAGGAATATAAAAGCCTAAGGGTAACCCCTTACACAAGCGAAATAAATTACCATTAATATGTCCAGCTCAGCTGGATTACGTAAAAGTGTTATATATAGGAGTTTGTGTTACAGCTCTCGGCAAGGGGAAAGGGCTAGGAATAGAAAGGATAAGTATACTTACAAGCCAACTAAATTACATTAACACATCTTTCAAAATAATAATTATTATGTCCAGCTTTGCCGAATTACCCATAAAAGTGTTATATATAGGAGTTGGTGTCACAGCTCTCGGCAAGGGAAAAATGCTATGAATAGAAAAGCCTAAAGCTAAGCCCTTATACAAGCGAACTAAATTTCATTAATATGTCCAGCTTAGCCGGATGACGTAAAAGTGTTTATAGCCTATATATAGGAGTTGGTGTTACAGCTCTCGCGGGAAGGGAAAAGGGCTAGGAATAGAAAAGTCTAAGTACTTACAAGCCAACTAAAAAATAATCTGATAGACAATAATCACCGCTAACGAAATGTGGCATCACGATCAGAGTCCTTCTCCAGTTCATCAAAAATATATACCTAGGCCTAGCATAAAGTATACTATATTTGAAAAGCCAAGAAGTCTTTATTTTTAAAGATGGCCAAATTATGTTTGTAATATGACTAGAAATGCTTTCAATTCGTTTTGTGATATGGCTAATTAACAATTAATACGTTATATGGTGTAGAAAATCGTATATTCTTAGATTCTGAACGCATAAATTTGTGCCCTGTCACCCGAAATCATAATGTGCTTCAATTCTACATATTAGAGACCTTTAGCATTGCGTTTTTCGCAAAAACCGCAAACCGCAAACCGCAAAATATCACGTGACCCTGGTCTTGCGGTCGCGTTTGGCGTTTGACGTTGACGTTTCAACCGCAAGAAGGTGTTCTAGCGGTAAGTGAAATACGGCAACGTTTTAACACTATTTAAAGTTTACAAACACACGTTTAACTACTAAAGCAAAGTTCTTTGGCCTCTTTTTTGTTGATACATTACAATTTTTATCCTTAGATTATAACTTTTACAAGAGTTATGCCGATTATTACCGAGCAAGTGAGAATAGCCATGCGGAAGTAAACAAAACATGGTGGACTCATTACGCGGTAAGCAGAAATGCAACGTCAAGCTAAATGCACCAAACTGCCCTAACGTCTAACGGCAAACCGCTAACCTGAAACCGCGGTTTGTGGTTCGCGGTCTGAAAAATTTACGCTATGCTAAAGGTCTCTAATTATGCCGTTACCACCTAGCGTAGCTACAGCAGCATTTTTTTTTCATTCATATGATAATGAAGAATTGGTGGTATAATTACAGTGTATTCGTATCTCATCTAATTCCCAAGTTATCACACTTTTTGTTAAACACTGGCTGTGTTTTGACGTCACTGGCTGTGTTTTGACGTCACTGGCTGTGTTTTGACGTCACTGGCTGTGTTTTGACGTCACTGGTTGTTCTTGAGATGGAATTGTGTTTGAAAAAGAAGAATGTCTGATATCTCAAAGGTGATTCTCATTAATTCTTATCTTCGTATATGGTATCTAGCGTGTTGTCATAACAACCACATAAACAAACCAAAATTTTTTCTTAAGTGCACTTACTAATTGTACCAAATTTCATTTCATTTTGTTGAATCAACTCTGAGATATCAGACTTTCTCCTTTTTGCTGCCATCCCAAGAACAACCAGTGACGTCATAACTTAAAATACAAAAAGTGTGATAGATTGGGAATGATATGAGAAAACTGGAACCTCGCCATTTATTCATATACACGTAACTATTTGTCCTTGTATATTACTAGCTTTTGTTCAATTATAGTGGTATTTTTATTAAGGGTTTCATCGCGCATGGAACAACCGCGTACAAGTACGTCATTCGAACTTGTGAATCTTTATAAGGCATTTAAAAGATCTTCAGGCTCAAACTGACCAAGCCATCCGTTCCATGGATAATGGCGGACATCCCACACGAAGGCGTCGCCTGGCAACGGTTGGAAAAACAACTTCGGAAATTGAAGACCGACAACATTAATGGAGTCAGAGATGTTGAGCGCTATATAGCTAGAGGTTGTTATTTAACAAGTTATTGTTAAATTTTTTCGCTTTAAAAATATTTTGTTTTTAAGGAAAAAGGTATTAATAGTTTTGCTTACTAATGGCTTGGTTCAGATTTAGGGTTTTGTTAGTGTTCGGTTCAGGCTATACGTACAGTCGTCGCATGTTTAAATATATACTTTTGAACCTTATATTAATTGAGAAGGATACAGGTATTGCATGGCGCCAGTAATAAGAAAAAAATCAAATTTTGTTGAGTTATGACATCATGGTATGTTGCACATCGAGGGGCAAATAACTCCTAAAAAGTGTACGAGATTAAAAATCTTGTGATTTTTTTGTAATTTTTAAAATCTTTTGTGATTTTTTTTTGCGATTTGTTTGTGATTTTTCTATATTTTTGTGATTTGTCTATATTTATTGTGAGTGTCCAGATTTATTAAGGTCTCCAGATTTAAATCAGTGATTTGCCACTCGTTGCACATGATCTAATGATGACCGTTGTTGTCTCACTGAAATGGGAACATTTAAATATGAGTATCGCAATATTCAACTGTTTATTATGTATTAATATACTACAAATAGCTACAATAAATAGACCTATCCTTTGAACAATTGTCATACTACCATAGCAATTTTGCTATTTATGTAAAGCTACATAAAGAAATGTGCATCGAAGGAAATATATATATTTTCCTAATCTTAACGAGTCAAGAACTGCCTGCAAAAAGTTGCATAATATGCACAGTTCATAATATGAAGTTCCCATACGCTGGTTCCAAATTAAGGGACTGTATCTATCGGGTGTTTTTTTTGTATTTTTCTTTATTTCAAATTTCGTTTGCAAGGTATATGTATATACACCAATCCAACAATCTGTATCAATCTCGATACCCGTCAATCCGAGTAGATCTACTGGTCAATACAATCTTCAATACAATATCAATCTAAGTCTACTGATGTACAATTTACAACTCCTTTTATAATACAGCCTTGAATCACGCAATCAGACGTTTCCGTGCTTGGCTGCCAAAGCGTTAATTGATAAGTTTATCTATACGCCAGCTCATAATTATGTTTTTGGCACAAACAACTAAATTGTGCAGGAAACCATCTACATACTTAACATATTATCATAATTAATTATTTTGAGCTATCATGCAGCATAACTTCCGCGACAGTGATGTTGACGCGACAATTTCCAACTGACGAGGAATGCGTTCATTGCCAAACCAATCAAATTTCGTGTAGCATCAAATCGTCGTTGAAAATCGTTGAAAAAGGCGTATAACATCGGCTTAACCTGTGCCTTAACTGTCTTTCGTGTCTATTCCTACCCAGTTGGACGCATAATTGCAATTCAGAACTCGCGTATTTCGGACTAGTGAACCTTCGGACCAGTGGGAAGTCACCAGAGAAACACTGAGACTAGCGTATGAGTAATAACACAGAAAAACCCAGGCGAAAATAAATTGTTGTAAAAAGTAAACTATACACAATAAAACTCAATAAAGACTATTGGAAGTTAAATAAATGAAAATACATACCATCTGTCGCCTGTCGCAAGCGATAACCCGCAACGCCTGTGCCTGCACAGGCTCGTTACTATAATACCTACAATAACGCGTCACTATCTGATCATGCATATACTCAGCACGTGCGGCAAAAATGTGCAGTATGTATTTCATCAATTCATTAGCATTATTAATTGATATAATTTCAGCACTTTTCCAGCTCCAGAGTCGAAAAAGATCACACGCAATAAAGATGCAGTATTAATTTATCTATTTCATGTGCGAAATTGAATTTTTATCACACCGAAAACAATCTTCCCATGCAAGTTTTGGTCACGGGTCACAAGTATTTTGTCGGGAAATAAAGTAATAATGTCGTCATGCCATAACGCACACATTTAAAAATATGACCTTCAGTTTATGCTCTTACACTTGATGACGCAGCGCCACGTCATTTTATGAGTATAAAGTTTCGTCGAACCAGGATATCTAATCATTCGAACTTCAATATGGAGAGAAGTGACTTTGTTCTATTCGCCGCATCACTTTTCTTCGTCTTTAATTGGTAAGTTACAGTATTTAGCAGTCAGTTCTGGGCTGTGAGCGGGGGTTTTAATATATGTTCACAAGTAAAAGATTTTGCATTTTATAATCATACTCCTATACCATACGTCCATAGATAATTAACACCCTGCTATATATACATGGTGGAACTTGTGGGTAGAGCCATAGAGGAAGGTGGGATCCGCGGAATGCATAGGACTTTTGAATAGACGTAAAATCAGTCAAAAATAATGCCGCGACTGAACGGCATAGAGAACAGTGTAATTTCAACAACAAAAAAACATTCTGTTCTGACTGTTCACTGGGTCGTGACTGAATGGCGCTGTTGTCATATAAAGGCTCCAGCGGGGAAGCAGATTCAATAACCACTAGAGGGCCTATTTTTGTATATTTTTTACCTTTAGAAATCCACAAAATATCTTTGTACTAAACTACTATAGACTTTTACGTGTAGGTTTAGGTCTACAAAACGCAATGAGTGCTCGACAACATATAGTTAGAGCAAATTATACAGTTTTCGCTTACCTCAAAACTTGTCTGCAACAGGCTGTTTCATCTGCCTGATGATTCTTTTACAGATGAAACAGCCTGTTGCAGACAAGTTTTGAGGTATATATATATATATACATACGAATATACGTATATATGTATATATAATGTTCGCTCCGACAGGGCCGGCAAAGCGATGGAGCGACCGTAATGGAAAACGGCCTTTAGTGGTCCAGTGTTATTGCAGCCAGAGTATGAGTGGAAAATTATGCTCTGTTTCGGTAGAGTATAACTGGAAGTATTGTTTTCTCAGGCGACTGAGTTGAAATTATAATCAGGCAACTGTTAAATTCTGCAGAAATCCTAACCAGGTCATAGAGGTGAAAAGTACTTGGAGTAACCTACCACTGTGCCATCAATACCAAGACAGATGAAGTAGTTTAAGAGTATACTTGACATCAAATTGGGAAGAGACATATTTACAAATATTGACTCATATAAAGACATACTCTTTTTTTTTCAGCATTAATGCTGTGTACTTCGAAGATGCAGAACTGTGCATGGTGAAGAGAAACTTTTCTGTGGCTACCTGTGGCTTAAAACCAGAGATCACAGATGTGAAAAATGTGCTGACGAGTATGGAACATGAAATTTCAAGTTTGAAAACTGAATTAAGTCAAGTTAAAGCACTATGCGGTACTTGTGTTCATCGAGAAGGTAAGATATTGTCAATATTCATATTATGAAAATTATAATATCATAACCTAGGGACTATATATAGGGTGATATGATACACGAAATATGCAGTTGACATAAGCACGATTTGAACCTGCGCATTCAGCGAAGCAGGCTGACGCAATGATACTACGGCAATTGAGCTGTCAAGTCCCTGGTATCAACAATCTAGTTAATACGTAGCGACCGCGTGCAGTGTTGCAAGAGCTATAGAATATATTTAATCTGCCGTAACCTGCCGAAGCACTTAACTATATGCTTGAAACATACAGTGTTTACCAAAAAGGTAATCATCCAACTTTAACGTCAGAGATTATACCTAAGACGATAATAGTATCATTTATAATAGCAATGTTTGACAGTATGCTATCGTCTTTATGCCTTTAATTAAACTTACCCGTTTTGCAGTTAAGTGGTGGTTAACTATAAAATGCGCGATTCTGATTGGTTACCCTTCTAAGCAACTGGCCCAAGAACAACATTAAAATACTTCGAAGAGTATTCACTTGAGACGTGAGACTCACTTTTAATTTACTTTTTCCAAGTACGTACTTCAGACAAACTAAAACCCAAAAAGCCGCAATATATTGCGTAACACTTGCATAGATAGATAGATACTTTATTAATCTCGAAAGCTCTTATAAATATTTCAAGCATTCCTTCTTAAATGACAGAAAAGAGTAAAAGCTGTTCACTGAACATTTCAAGGATAATTCAGTATAAATTATATAATATAGATCTTAACAACTATAGTCACAAAGACTAAAAGCCGGAATCTCTAAAACCCGAAATACCAAAAGCCGGAATCTCTAAAACACGGAATGCTAAAAGCCGGAATCTCTAAAACCCAGAATACTAAAACACGGAATCACTAAAACCCGGAATACTAAAATACTAAATTATATATTAATCTTTCATGATAGACTTTAATTAATGTAAAAACGCGTAGCTGACCCAAATACATCTTCAAAATTTCGGGATTTCAAGGCACATTATACTGTATTTCAACATAGTCGAATTTCTAAGCAATAGTATATGATGTCTAAACTAGCGAACACGCTGTAATTCTACGAGTCTAACACGATGTAAACACTAAGAATTGTATTGTGAATATATCTATTTAAAATTCAGGTTTTATAGGCTTGCGCTTTATATCGCTAAAATGAGCGAGAAAATCTATACAACATATAGTGTAATTTCTAATCAATATCATGAATGGATTTTGTGCTAATTGTTTCTGAATATAGATGTCTATACTAAAGCACGCGCTGTAATTCCATAGTTTGAATGACAGATAAACATGCAGAATTCATGTGTCTAAAAATTTCAGGTGTTATAGGTTTGTGCTGCTATAATGCTTTCTACCGCTAAAACGGGTGTGAAAATCTATACAACATAGTCGAAATGTTAAGCAATAGTATGAATGGATTTTGCGCAAATTGTTTCTGAGTATAAATGTTATCTATACTAATAAAAACACCCGCTGTATATTCTATAGTCTGACAGATGCAAACACCCACCGTTGTATCTTAAAATTTCGGCTTGTGCTACTCAATGATGCTTTACAGCACTAAAACGGGTGTCGAAATTCGAAGCAATAGATGAATGGAATTTGCGCAAATTGTTTCTGAATATCGAACCTAAATCACCGCTGTTATTGTTTAGTTAGACATGATGTATAAATCATGTATTTAAAAACAGGCATCCCCGAGCGCCATGCGAGGGTACTAATTCCGCTCTGATATTTACCCCCAACCGGGGTTATGTCACAACGTAGCGGAATCCAAAGTCGTCCTCCGCGATGCCATGGACGGTTTTCTACGTTATGCGCATGCGTGAGTTCAGGTCGAACGAAAACTGGTAACTAGCAATCACATGATTGGCTAAGACAAAAAAATTGTTTTTCAATGTATACGTCAGAAATTTAACTGCCATTATTCAAAAAAGGTTTTGTTTTGTTTGCATGCTCGGAGTCGGGACATATTACAGACAAATAAAGTCTCCGAAACAAGATAAATTAAACATTTTTAGAGGACTTTCACTTTAATTAAACTTTGAAGACCGTAGAAAAACAAGATTTTTTAATTTTGAAACGTTTTACACGGGTAAGTGCCTCTTTTACATACATGCTATTGATTATTGCCGTATTTGCATGCAGCAGTATAGTTGATTATTTGCAAACAGTGCGTAGGTCATTGACTAGGAGTTACTATCGCAAGGAAAGTGCTGCCTTGACGCCCAAACTGCATGCAAAATTCCTCGACCAAATAATAATATTGAACGTATTTATATTGCTAATGGCACACTGTATGTATAGATTTATTCTCTTGTCCAAACGATGAGATTACAACACTGTGATTACAACACTGTGATTATTGTAAATAATAACATATTAATATATAAGAAGTACACATGTGGCTTTCAAAGCCACATATCAGAGTGTTCAGACTATTGTCAATGGAATTCTTGGTACCAACATTATTGTTCCTGTTATTAGAAATCATTCTTTACTTCAATTACATCTTGCAATTGCAAATAAATTTGGAGTGTAGAGACAATGTCTTTTAATATCTTTGTGGTACAATAATAGTTTGCATGTTGTCTGTGTTCATAAGATATTGATACTGCACTTGCCATGTGCTAAACAAACATGTCACAACAGTTTTTCTTCCCAATCTGTAGATATTTCATTTCATATTTATTTAGCACTTAGCTTCCATCAGTGTTCATCTGTACTGTCCAGTGAATTGTCAAAATACATGATTATACAGCAAACCAACATAATAGTATATCTCTCCAAAACAACTGTGAGCAGGGATCCACATGACATATGTTGGAAATATTTAATTCTTTATATCGCAGATTCCATCCCATTACAGATGATGTAATATATCCATATTATTTTGTAAGTTTGTAACAACCATTTTTTTCAAGTAAATATACCATAATTTATCAACCAAATTTGGTTTTCATTTTCTGCCCCAACAGGCAGTCAATGTTACTTTGTGCCACAACTGGCTCTGCCACAATGGGCAGATCAATAATATTTTGTGCCTGAACGCGCTCCACCACAATGGGCAGATCAGTTCTATTTTGTGCCTCAACAGGCTCTATCACAATGAGCTATACCATTTAAAATCCGTAACATCCCCCCCCCCCGCCTATCGAGGACAGGGGTTTTTCTATAACCCTGAAGAATTCCTGACTTTCAACAGCACAGCCCACCTGAGGAATTTGATATTTACAACACCTTCCCCTGAAGAATTCCTGTCTTATAGCTATTACCCCTGAAGAATTTGACTGCAACCCCCTGAATAATGCAATTTTTTTACTCAACCCCTGAAGAATTCCAAGCATAAATAGTCACAACCCTGAAGAATTCCAAGGCAAAATGGCCCCTTACCCTTGAAGAATTCCAGGGTCCTTGATAGGGGGGGGGGGTATGGTATTATATGGAATAGCCCAATGGGTAGATCAATGTTTCTTTCTGGTACAATGGGCAGATCAATATTTTGTGCCTCAATGGGCTCTACCACAACAGGTAGGTTGATATTTTGTGCTACGTGGGGTGGTTTTTGTCTGCACAGGCGATATATTAACTGTGTCGGTCACAGACCGACATATCTTGTAAGAAAGCATGTTTGAGCCCGTTGAGGCACAAAATATTGATCTGCCCATTGCGGCAGGGCCAGTTGTGGCACAAAGTAACGTTCGAGCCCGTTGAGGCAAAAATATTGATCTGCCCATTGTGGCAGGGCCAGTTACAAAGTAACATTGATCCGCCTGTTGAGGCAGAAAATGAAAACCAAATTTGGTTGATAAATTATGGTATATTTACTTCAAAAAAATGGTTGTGACAAACTTACAAAAAATATGGTATATTACACCATCTGTAATGGCCTAATGAGATGAAATTGTCATCGTACAATTATTTGTCATCGTAAACATGAATTATAAACACTAACTATTGTTGGTAAGTTATCTATAGACAAATATTCTACACCAGGGTCTAGGACTAATATTAAATAAGCCAATACTCAGGGCTTATAAATACATTTTGTCTCATTGTATTAAGACTTATTGGAATATTTCGTGCTGAAAGAAGCGCCGATAAACTCATAAAAGCACATTGCTTTCCTCTAGAATGAACACAAAACAGTTCATCACCTTAATGAATATCGGCAGAAAGAAATAAAGCCATACTTACCTGTGTTTCTTTGGGAAATGTTTGTATATTTTGCATCTAGTCAGATCCAGAAATCCAGAATAAAAAGCTTGTAAAATCTTGAGAGTTGTGAACTTGCAGATCACATGGAACAAAACATGCGCGCGCAATACAATATTTTCTCGTCTCTCCCCCCATTTGTAAATTCTCCTTGAGCTCGACTTTCTGCCCGGAATTGCGACAACTGACAGACGCCGACGCAAGATCCAGATCTCGACTATGCATAGGTCGGCGCAAAAGACTGGGTCGAGTGAACTCTGGAGAAACCTTGCCATGTCAAGAATAGTGTGCTGCCTTCGGCAGCAATTACTCTTAAAAATATTTTAGTATAAATTCAAATATATATATGTTATAGGATAAGAAACAACATATTAAATCTCAAAAACTTCAAATGACGAAGGCAAAGCATGAAAATACCGTTCATTTTAGGTTAAATTTTACAGTTAATGAAAGCTAATGGGTGGTTGCATCTGTCAGACTATAGAATTACATAGCGTGCTTTAGCCAATATCTATATTCAGAAACAATTTGCGAAAAATCTATTCATGCTATTGCTTGGAAATTAGACTCAGGTTGTATAGATTTTCTTGCCCGTTTTAGCGATATAAAGCGCTATTAGCAGCGCAAGTCTATAAAACCCGAATTTGAAATAGATATTCATAATACACTTTTTAGTATTTATACATTGCGTCAGACTATAGAATTTACAGCGCGTGCTCTATAGTTTAAACATCTATATTGAGAAACAATTTGCGCAAAATCCGGTCATACTATTGCCTAGACAATCGACTATGTTGTATAGATTCACGCCCATTTTAGTGGTATAAAGCATGATAGTAACACAACCCTTGAAAACACGAAATTCTAAATATATATTCAATCTTGTCAGACAAAAGAATTACATAGCTGATTAAGACTATATTCAGAAACGATTTGCGCAAAATCTAGTTAAACGATTGCTTAGAAATTCGGATATGTTTGGCTTTTAGTGTTCCGGGTTTTAGAGATTCCGGCTTTTAGTATTCCGGGTTTTAGAGATTTCGGCTTTTAGTATTCCAGGTTTTAGAGATTCTGGCTTTTAGTATTCCGGGATTTAGAGATTCCGGCTTTTAGTATTCCGGGTTTTAGAGATTCCGGCTTTTAGTATTCCGGGTTTTAGAGATTCCGGCTTTTAGTATTCCGGGTTTTTCCATTCCCCATTCCCCAATTCCCCATTCCTTGTTATAGATGTTAAATCGAGGAACGCATTGGCTCTTTTCATTGCATTTCGCTCGTTGAAAGTTGGTTAAGTGAGAGTGTAGTGAATCTGTGAATATACAAGGGTTCTATTCCTTTTCAAAGTGCAGGCAAAAGTCTAATAGGGCTTGTAGAAATTCAGGTAGCATAACTGTGTTAGTGAAGTCTAAATTAAGAAAAGAGGTTACATTTTTTGACAACGAAAGTAGTGTCTGGTGGAAATTAGAGAAAGACTTTTTTCAATGAAGCAAGATTTGTTTGGTTGCACCGCGAAATTCTCCTCGAGAAAGGAGACTAGACTGTGATCACTTTGAGTCTCTACAGGAAAATATTTATAAGTTTTCAAAATTAGGTAATATTATTCTATGTGGTGACTTCAATGCTAGAATAGACATTATAGATGATTTTGTAGATGATAAAGGGGGAATTTTTCCGAGATTATGCAGTCCATTCGTCATTTTACCGTGTCAGATATCACTGAATTCTCGCATCATTGCTTTCTATCCTTTGCATTAGAAGTTGAGCCTCAAACAGATCTAGAAATAGAGGAAACTTTACAATAGTGATCACTTCCTAAATCATTTGTTTGGAGTGACGATTTAAAAAATACTCTCCGAGAAAATCTTGCTAATAGCAATATTTCAAATGAGATGAATACCTTATTTGAGTCGCCACAGGAGATTGACTAATTAGTGAGCGAGTTTACTACCATCATAGTCAATGTTTCGAAAAATGTGCTAAAAGTTAAAAATAGACGTTTTACGAAAAAGAGACAAAAAGTCACAGTCCAAAAGCAGAAATAGTTTGACAATAGTTGCCACTTGTTAAAGAAAGAATTGCGAAATCTAGGCCGTTTACTTTCAAAATACCCCGATGATCCTTTCTTGAGGCATAAGTTCTTTTCTACAAAAAAAGATTACAAGCGTCTTACTAAACGTCCTGAAAAGAAATTTCAAAAGTGAAATTCTGGATAAAATTCAATTAATGGAAAACATAACCCGAATGAGATTTGGAAATTAGCAAATTCTATAAAATCGAGTAAATCTGCTGGTATGTCTGACGAAATATCACCGTCAGTGTGGTACAACTATTTCAAAGAGTTAAATGAAGTAAAGATAAATTCTGAGAATACTACACTGTTAATTTGAGGATGTTAATTTAGCACCAAAAGTTGTGTCAAATAAAAAGGTACAGAATAGCACCTTTTTGGGTGCTATTTTAACACCACTATTCAAGGTGCCAAATTAGCACCTGGCGAGGTGCTAAAATAACACCATTGTTGGTGTTAAAATGGCACTGATTTAGGAGTTGGTTTAACACCCGAATATTCTCATCAAAATAACACCTGATCTGGGTGCTATTTTAGCACTAGTGTGAAGAAATAATTGCTCATTAACAAAGAGACAACACAATCTGAAAATATATGAACATCCTTTAATTGAATTTATGATAATATATTTGTTGATTCCAAAATTACTTTGCAGCTGAACATTAAAATGGTAATAAATTTAGCCAAATCTTGCCATGTCATGCAATGTTGTCACCAATTACCTATCACTGAAAACCAGGTATTTAGGTCATGCATGGTAAACACATATTTATAGGTAATTCCTTAAATAACTTTTCAATGGAATTTAACTTGATGAACATGCATAATTGACATTCAGTTCTGCAAAATGACATACACAGAAATAGTAAATACTTTGGCGATAATGTGCTTATTACAGTATAAGTTACTCTTTGGAACAGCACATCTATTATTTTACCCTGGGCAATGCCAAGCAATTCTAGTACTTTGCTAGGAGCATGTCAGAAGAGTTATTCTGTGACTCCAATGCTTAACCTATTAACAACTAGCAATTTTCCTTAGCAGGTGAAGTTGTCTGGCATTAGACAGAGTAAACTTGCTATATACTGTAAGATGCACAATCAGGAATTTCTACAACGACGCCATACTAACTTTTTTGCCTAACTCATTTCGTAGCAATTTAAGTCAGCATAAAAAAATAGAAGTTAAATTGCCTATGTCGCATGATTGAGTTAGCCAAAAATCTGGCTGAGATCTGAGAGCACATGCATAATTGGAAAATCGACATACACACGTGTTTAGGAGTTGTATTACACTTTGGAAGCCTGGCTAAGTCAAACAACTAAAATTCTTCAAAACTGACTTAGGCAGATAAGTTAGTAAGGTATCGACAAGCACTTTAGTCTACTGCCGTTTTTCAATGAATTGTTTGCAACCGTTTACCGGTAGCAGAAAAGTGCTTCTATAAATCCCTGATAATTATTGTGGCTTAATGGGTTACAAATTTGTTATTAGGTGAAGTCAACAGTTACAGAGTCTGATGATTACTACACTAATTTTCCCATAGTCTATATAGACATGCCAAAAGACGGCAACTCCAAATTTTCTGAGATTAGAATACCTCTATTCTTTTGCTCCTGTCAATATGGCCAATATCAAAAACACACAACTTGACGCAGACCATTAACTTCTTGCGTTATCTTCCTCAGCGATACAAAGTTGCTCTATACTTTAGTCGTGAAGTGAACCATACATAAATGTCAATATTTTTCCAGTTTCATAATCACATATAATTAGGTTATCTATAAAATACATTGAAAGTAAGGTACATAAGTAAATACACAATTCAGATTAACTTAAAATATTTGCATCATTCTAATGAATGCAATGAAACAGGTGTTTGCTAATAATACATAATTATGATATTCTCTTTCATTAGGCAGGACGTAGCTGACTAGTACTTAACTAGTATTTGACGAGATCACAACTGTATAAAAAACAATAAATTCTCACACAATAATGAATATTCTTGCAGTGAGTTCCATATCAAAATACACCCCTAGTGACCCCACTAGAAGTGGGTAAGGTCCAGTGTTACTATAGAGCACACAGGTTATAATTAGAACACAATTAGCTATTGCTTACAGTTAGCCTCCTGAGATTCCAAAACTCCATTAGGCATGATGCACAGGTCTATGTAAATGCTTTCTTCGCCCTGCTCTCCTGGGCAGTACACTTTGGAGGAACAAGCATGGTATAGCTGAGTTAGGAAGAGTCCACAAAAATCATCGAGAGCAGTGGTCAGTAAAAGTCAGCTTTAGTACCACAACCTCCAAAATATGGGCATGATATATTTTTCGTTTGTGCCGAAAAGCATGGAGGGAAAGTTATTATATATTATATAATACCTTCTGCAAAATTCAAAAAAATAATGTATCCACTCAGCTACATGCATTTACATTGACCTCAATGACCTGTAGGTGTTATTGAACATTTTAAATATACCTCAATATTAAATAACAATTATAATATCATGGAAGTTGCACATTATTTAAAATTGTCAAGACATTTTCTCAGGGTACTAATAGACTATATATTGATTCATTGAAACAATGCTCAACTTATGAAACAATCACAGAATTCATATATAAAAACATTCAAAAGCCTACTCTAATGTCAGAGTTTGTATTTTCAAGCGAAAGATGTAGATGGGCATGTAGAGAAGACATTTGAACGACAAGCGTTATTAAACAGCTGCTAAGAAAGAAGTATCTTTGACGAACGCATTGGACATTTGGTGATTTTGCGTACCAATCTCGTTGATTTACTGCGATAAATTAATGCTGATCGTGTGTCGTACACAGGGGTTATTGGCACAAATGAACTGCGAAAGGCTGCGGGATAACTTACCAAATAAATATCCTTTGTAAAAGCTCCAGAGAGCAAGCAGTTTTGTTCCGAAAGGCAACATGAAAAGTTAATATGACACTGACGGAAGTTCACACCTCATGGGAAAACCTTCATAAAAGCAATGCCATTTATAACTAGATGGCACTAAACGTTTGCGCAGAGTGTAAAAATGTATTCACCTATTTTATTATATCTATTTTTTATTTATTTCCCTGTACAAAATATCAGGCATAACGTCTATTAAATACCCAACAGTTGAAGTAGAGTTGAAGTAAGGCTGCGTATATTAATAGTCAGAGAGAACAGTTACTCGCTTCATTCTTACAATTGTATGTGAACGTTATTGCCTACTTCAAATGTTTACATTTATTGAAGCCCAAATAATGGTGTTAAAATTTTCGGTGCTGAATTAGCACTTTAAAATTGACACCCAACTTAACTGTGCTATACTGGCACCCAAATCGGTTTCTATTTAACACCACCTCCTGGTGTCAATTTAGCACCTATACAGGTGCTATTTTAACACCCTCAAATTAACAGTGTAGCAACGAAGCTCAATTTGGCAGGAATTATCAATTATGGGCTGTTAACTCAGATGAGCTATTGGATGCACCGATTTCTCTGGAAGAAGTTTGTGCATCAGCTAAGAAACTTGAAGGTAAAAACGCGAGTGCTGCGGACTCGAGTAACTGCAATAAATAATTAAGGTTGCTGTGGATGTTATTGTGCCTTACTTCGTTAAGGTTTTTAACTCAATCTTATATCACATGGGGTTTTTTCTCGGACATGATCCGAAGGCTATATAGTGCCTCTTTATAAGGCAGGGAGTCGCTTAGATCCTGGAAACTATAGGGGTATATGTATAAGTAGTTGCTTAGGTAATTTTTTAACCTTAATTTTGAATTCTCTTTTCAATACATTTTTTGGAGGTAAACGAGATTTTGAAAAAATATCAAATTGGTTTCAGACATGGATTCAGGACATCTGATCACATATATACTTGTGCTAAACACTTTAATTGATTCATATAAAAGTCACAAGAAGCCGCTGTTTGCTTGCTTTATAGATTTTCGGAAGGCCTATGATAATGTGTGGAGAGAAGGTTTATTTTTCAAACTCATTCAGCACGGTTGTAGCAGGAATTTTGTGCGTGTTTTATTTAGTATGTACTCCTCGGTTAGGTCCGCAGTCAAACTAAGTGCAGGGATTACTCCTTTCTTTCTATCAAACATTGGAGTCGGACAGGGGTGTAACCTTAGTCCAACTTTGTTCAACGTTTTAATAAATGATATTCCTGAATTATTAAATTCACAAGATTGCGACCCGGTGCACCTGGGAGATACGAAAGTGAATTGTTTGCTTTACGCGGATGATCTTGTTCTTCTATCGCAATCTGAGTCAGGGTTACAGGAAAGTCTCTCTAAGTTAGAGTGTTATGTTAAAAGGTGGAGGCTAAAAAATAATTTTAAGAAGTCTAAGGTTTTAATTTTTGGTAGTAAATCTCAAAGGCGTTTGTATATTACGTCAAATTGGCGTTTTCGGGGAGATCTAATAGAATGTGTTGATGAGTACTCAAGGCTGGTTCACATATAATCGCCCCGATCGCCCCGATCGCCCCGATCGCCCCGATCGCCCCGATCGCCCCGATCGCCCCGATCGCCCCGATCGCCCCGATCGCCCCGATCGCCCCGATCGCCCCGATCGCCCCGATCGCCCCGATCGCCCCGATCGCTGATCGCCCCGATCGCCCCGATCGCCCTGATCGCTTTGATCGCCCGATCGCCCCCGATCGCCCCGATCGCCCCGATCGCCCCGATCGCCCCGATCGCCCCGATCGCCCCGATCGCCCCGATCGCCCCGATCGCCCCGATCGCCCCGATCGCCCCGATCGCCCCGATCGCCCCGATCGCCCCGATCGCCCCGATCGCCCCGATCGCCCCGATCGCCCCGATCGCCCGAATCGCCGGAATCGCGTCAAAAGATGTGGAAGCGATCGAGACCATTCGATCGCTTCGCTGTTCACATATGATTGCACCTGATCGCATGTGAGTTCAATTTCACACGGCCATTCCTGGACCCGATAATGACCATAACCAACATTATCCCATCCCAACGCGCATCACTCTACGTACCTCATCAACAAATCGTTTGAGAAGAGAGTCTAGCAAATCCTTAAAAAGCAAACAGGCTAACAGAGGAACAAGCAAATGGGCTAACAGAGACAAGTTTTTTCGATCGCGCCCCATGTATCACCAAACCGATTGGCTGAAAGACAAACACGAGCGGAAGAAATGGTACAGCTATTACTACTAGAAGAACATGCACCACCGAGTAACGCACGTAAATCCAATTTAATTAATATTCCTTTGGAAAAGAACAACGATAAATCAAAAAATGGGAAACTTCTCCCAAATGTAATGCTTTTAAATGCAAGATCACTTATTAATAAAACAGATGAATTGGAATTATTGGTTATTACTAATGATATAGACATAGCTTGTATCACTGAGACGTGGTTAAAGGAAACTGTTCCCGATAAAGCTGTGGCTGTTTCTGGAATGACATTGGTTAGAAATGATAGAACGTATGGTACAGGAGGGGGTGTTGCTTTATATGTGAACAACAAAATACCATTTAAAATTCGCAAGGACTTGAATGACCCCTTGTTTGAGTGTCAATGGGTTACATTACGTCCAAAATGGTTACCAAGAGCAATTTCAAAAATTGTGGTGTGCTGCGTATACCTACCACCGAGTCATAGCGAGATAGACAGTTTTTATGATTACTTTTATAATTGCTATGACAAACTCTGTACTGAAAGTCCTAACTCAGCTTTCATTGTTTCGGGCGATTTTAACCCAACGAGTAACGGCTTTCAACAGAGTCGATTAAATAGACACTGTAGTCTCAAACAAGTTGTTAAGGTTCCGACACGGAATAACAATATACTTGATTTGATTTTTACAAATATCGCGCATTTCCATATAAATCCTGAGGTCTTGGCACCTCTATCAACATCAGATCATAACATTGTGTTGTGGAAAGCGAGAACTGATGCCTCTGTAGTAAAGGCTGGAAACATAGTAAAGGTAAAAGTGAGAGATCTCAACCATACAAGTACGGAACAGTTTGGGGTTTTTCTAGAGAACTATGACTGGAGTGAACTTTTCTCTAACAAAGGACTCGATGAGAAAGTTGATGCTTTTCTTCATTTTACTAAAGTGATTATCAACGAGTTTTTTCCCGAAAGAATAATAAAAGAGCATACCAACGATAAACCCTTTATGACGCAAAAATTAAATCTCTGATGGATAAAAGAAATAAAGCTTTTAAAACAATAAAACCGAGCTCTTCAAATATTTACGTAGACAAGTTTCAGCTGAGATAAAGAAAGCCAAGCTGCAGTTTTATGATAAAAGGTAAGACCAAACCATAGTTCATGCCCAAAAGCATGGTGGAAGCAAGTTAAAAGATTAATTGGATCAAGGAAAAACGCTGTGACTCTAGTAGACTCCGAGACAAATCTCCAAATGAACGATAAACAATCGGCAGATTCAATTAATAACTTCTTTGCTAATTTAACGATAAATTATCCACATATATCAAACGAGTGGCTAGAAATGCAATGCCCGGATGATCTACCGTTAATCAGTGTTGAAGAAGTTGCTAGAGAATTGAATGCAATTAATGTTAACAAGGCACCTGGGCCAAATGATCCACCTTTGAAGATTCTGAAAATGTTTTCGAAATTGTTTGCCGTTCCCCTTGCTGAAATTTTTAATGAGTCATTTCAGACAAAGAAATTTCCTGAAACTTGGAAAAAATACAAAGTAACTGGGATTCCTAAGATCACACCATGTACAATCGCTGAAAACCTTAGACCGATTGCATTAACCAGTGTTTTATCAAAAGTTCAGGAATCCTTTACCAACAAGTGGATAAATGAAGATATAAATGGGAAAATTTCCAATTCCCAATATGGAGGGCTCCCAGGATCTTCGACTTTGTATGCCCTTCTAAATCTACTCCACAACTGGTATAGAGCAATGGACGAGCCACAAAGAGTAATACGAATAATTTTTCTTGACTTTAGAAAAGCGTTCGATCTAATTAATCATAATATACTGCTAAGAAATATGAAAGAGATGGGAGTTAGATTGGCCTTAATCCAATGGTTTGGAACATACCTCAATAAAAGATCATTTTACTAAATTTGGGAATGATACGTCTGATTATGCATATATCAATGGCGGAGTGCCACAAGGAAGTAAACTCGGACCAATTGCCTTTGTAATAAAGATTGATAAACTTCCCTCTGTAATAAAAGAAGAAATCCAACTCATGATATCAACCAACATGGAAACTAATGTTATATTTGAACATGATACATTAATGTTTATGGATGACACTACATTATACGAGGTACTAGATGTCAGCCACCATATTTCTGGGAAGCAACTGGGTGGTGCTGAAAGTAAAGTTAAGAGCGTTTTAAGGTTTACTGAAGAAGATATGATGGAGTTAAATCAAACGAAATGCAAAGAAATGATAATTGACTTTCGAAAAAATGTAACTGTTATTCCACCGCTAGAAATCAATAGACATGTATTTGAAAGGGTTAAATGTTACAAATTACTTGGTTTATGGATTGATGACAATTTGAAGTGGTCAACTAACACATGCTATATTGTTAAAAGCGGTAAAAGACTGTATTTTCTGAAGATGTTAAAAGGTTATGGTGCACCAAAGCAGGATTTAAAAGCCTTTTATATGGCTGTCATAAGATCGACACTTGAATATTGTGCTAAAATTTGGCACGGAAACTTAACCAAGGAACAGTCTACTGACATAGAACGAGTTCAGAAGCGTGCGCTTAGGATAATTTGTCCTGGTCTGACTTATGAAGAAGCATTACTGGACTGTAACCTTAAAACATTAAAGGCTCGCAGAGAAGAGATGTGCGGAAACCTTATAAAAACAATGACAGACCCTAGACATAGATTACACAGTTTATTGCCAGAAACAGTTAATCAGATAAGACAGAGACAAACTAGATCAAATGGAGAAAAACTGTATAATTTTAGATATCGAACTGAACGATTTAAAAATAGCCCAATTGTGTATGGGATTGAATGTTTTAACCGAACGCTGGAGTCGAAGTAAATTTATCGAATTCTATCAAAAAATTTTCAAATTTTATTTAAGATTACTTGTAAATATTAACTCTTAACATTAGTCTTAGTATATTTTTTTATACAGTTTAAATGTAATTCACATTGTAAATTAGTATTTAGTATTTACTATTTAATGTGAAATTCTAGAAAGAAGATTAAAAAGAAGATTATATTCGCTCCATATTGACACAAAATGGCAGCAGAAAATCGAAGAGAACAGCTGATTGCTTGTTATTTACTGCTTTTGATAACATTACGACGCAGGAGAACAAGGGCTGTTGAACCTAAACGTTTACGTAGGTTCTGGGTGAGACATATTTTCCGAAAGAGAGAGGAGTTAGGCGCGTTTCATACGCTGGCTCGAGAAATTGAGCTTCATGATCGTGAGTACTTCTTTAGGTAAAAAACTCGACATGAACTGTTATTTATGTTTAAATAATGTCAATTTCATGATCTGAAATCAGTGGGTTTTGTTTTAATAGATTTATGTTGTCTTTTTAGGTTTCTCAGGATGTCTCCAGAGCGTTTCGAGCATTTATTGATACATGTTGGCCCACTCGTGGCCAAGAAACCATGTCGATCAAGACAACCAATTTCTGCCGCAGAAAGGCTCACGATGACACTGAGGTTCTTAGCAACTGGAGATTCTCAGCAGACACAGTCATTCCTATTTCGAGTTGGACGGTCAACTGTATCAGGTATCATCAGGGAAACGTGCGAGGCGATTTGGACTGCACTCCAAGGGGAATATGTCGTTGCTCCTACAACCAAGAATGACTGGGTGAAAATCTCGAATGAGTTCAACAATGAATGGCATTTTCCAAACTGCCTTGGTGCCATTGATGGCAAACATATAATGATGGACTGCCCACAGAACGCTGGCTCAGCATCTAACTACAACGGATTTCATTCTATTGTTTTATTAGCCATTTGTGATGCTAACTATTGTTTTACGCATATTGATATTGGAGGTGTTGGATCGACAAACGATGCCAGTATATTGGGTTGCTCAGATATATGCCGAATGTTTGAAGATTCCCCAACTGCTTTTAACATACCAAGCCACTCTTTACATGGAGGTAAAACACTGCCCTACTCTTTACTGGGTGATGACATCTTCCCACTGAAGTCATGGCTCATGATGCCCTACCCAGGACGAAACGTACAAGAATGCCAACGTATTTTTAACTATAGGCTGTCCAGAGCTAGGCGGTGCATAGAAAATGCCAATGTGGACTTGGTAAAGAAAATAGTTGGAGCGACAGTCTGCCTTCATAATTACCTTCGTCTTACCGACAATGCGACCTATATTCCAACGGGTTTTGTTGATAGTGAAGACACCAGTGGCAATATTGTTCCTGGTGACTGGAGGAACGAAGCTGACATAGAAGATGCGGGTCTACGAAGAGTCACGCAGATTGGAGGAAACAGATACTACACCTACGAAGCAGGCAAATCAAGGGATGACCTTATGGAGTACTTTAACAGTCCCGGTGGCGAGGTGCCTTGGCAGTTTCAGCACGTTAGGAATTGTGGACGTATAATTCATAATCAATTATGATTAGATGAAATTATCATAATGAGCGAAATGGATAAACTGTTTATCTTATTTTATAATATGGAACATAATATTCAGTTTACATGCAGAATAATAAACATGGCATGTCTCCCATTACGTTTCCATTTTCAGAAACTTGATTTGTTGTAAATAAATTAATACAACAATGGATGGATTGATTATTTGAAGTGTAATATCTACAAATAATTAATTGAATTTTTATTATAGTACACATGTTGGAAATGTCCTCAAATATTTATTGTCTTAAATATAATATTTTTTATGGCATATATATGAATGCATATATAAATAATGCATATATGTAATTACTATATATGTCACTATTATCACACAATTATAAAATATAACTGAAACAGGAACATAGTAATTTGTGTTAACTACACAACAACAATGTAAAACTTTAAAGTTACTTGGCTCATGTATGAGTTGATTTATTTTAAAGTTGGTGATACTGTTGGTCGCCCATGGAATGTATAAACTCTGTTGAATCTCTAGGAAAACTTGATGTTGGTTGCTGTGCATAGTTATAGCCCAGTGGTTGCACAGGCACCGATACTTGTCCAAACTGAACATTGAACATCAGATGTTCTATTTGGATTCTTTGGTATGCCTTGCTTCTTGCATCTAGTTGCCTCATTTTTATTGCAAGGCTTTTGCAATATAGACTATCCTCGTCGTCTTGTGGTTGGGCAGCTGATGGACTAGCCTTCAGTCCATCAGCTATTGACTTTGCTGTATTCAATAAAACAGTGTCTACATCTTCTTCGGCTTGTTTTGGCTGCTGTTTGTTTTTCTGTTTGGACAAGACTCTTTTTTTCCTCGCTGGCTCATTCACTGGTGTACTAGTCAGTGTTGGACTGGGACCCATCGCTGGCTCATTCTCTGGTGTAGTAGTCAGTGCTGGACTAGGACCCCTCGCTGGTGTGCTACTTAACGATGGTGAGGTAGGCATATCATCGTCGCTGGGTGCATACTGTGATGCCACAGGTTATGTCTCGTCTAGTTTAGTTTCGGCCTGTCGCGTTTCGGTTAAGGTTCTTTTAAAATTATTCTCAACCCTTGTATCTCCGATACTATTATATTGCTGCGAGATATAGTGGGGAGTGTATATTTTGAGAAGAATAACCAATATTGATATGTTCAAGAAGAATTTTTTTAACGTAATTAATTGAGAAATTAATTAATATAGGTCTGTCAGATGAAAATGTGAGTACCGATTGAAAGAGGTTTTAAGATGACTTTCCTAAACATTGTCAGTTTGCCTAAAAAGATTGATGAAATACGTTACTCAATGTCTAACAAACACATTCACCTGATTGGTCTTAGTGAGACACGACTTGATCTGGATATAACCGATAATATGATTGACCTTGATGACTATGGTATCAGTAGAAAAGACAGATCAAGAAATGGGGGTGGAGTTTGTATCTACTTGCGTAGCTCCATCAACTACAAAATTAGAAATGATCTAATCCCCTCTGAATTGGAGGCTGTTTGTGTAGAAATTATAAAACCACATAGTCGACCATTTTTGGTTACAACTATTTATCTGGTGTAATACATACAGGAATCAGCGATCATAGTTTGGTATATGCTATCAGAAAAATACATATTTCTAAGAAACAAGATAAAAACATAGTGGAAATTAGAAATATGAAAAACTTTGATGGGCAAAATTTTGTTGACGATTTGCTTAGTCAGCATTGGGAATATGTGTACTTTTTCGCAGATAATCCAAATTCTATGTGGGAGATTTGGAAGAAATTGTTTACGGAAGTACTAAATAAACATGCACCTATTCAACACAAAAGGATCAGATAAAAAAAGTCCCATGGATTACTAACGAGATAAAAAAGCTTATACATATGAGAGATAGATTTAAGAGAAAAGCCATGGCGAAAAACCTAGAAACAGATTGGGAAGTGTATAAACAAACAAGAAATCAAGTAAATATACAAATAAGAAAGGCCAAAAAAGATTATTACTCCAAGAAAATTGCTGGTCAAAAACAAAATCCAAAAGAGGCTTGGAAAACAATAAACAATTTACTAGGCAAACAAAACAAACCAACAAAAGTGAATGAGCTGAGCTGAATATAAATGGAAATATTAATTTAACAAATTCTAAAGACATTGCAGAGGGCTTCAATGAATTATTTTCAAATATTGGTTCTGACTTAGCTAGCAAATTTGATACGTCAAATTGCAATTTTCAAGAATATATTAAGAAACCTAAATCAGAATTCACAGGATTTGAGTCAATTACTACCAACAAAGTTTACCATCTCCTGCATGGCCTTTCCAGTGCAAAAGCCACTGGCATTGATCAAATTTCAAGTAAAATTTTAAAACTAGCAGCACCTGCTATCGCCAGTTCATTAACTTATATCTTTAATCAGGCTATTGCACTATGCACTTTCCCTGATGAGTGGAAAATGGCAAGAGTATCGCCTCTTTATAAAAATGGCCCAAAAAATATGCCTGGTAACTACAGACCAATTTCTGTTTTGCCAGCCGTTAGCAAAATTATGGAAAGAATTTTATATGACCAACTATATGATTATTTGACAAAATTTAAACTACTTAGTGATTGTCAATTTGGCTTTCGTAAATCTCACTCAACTGCTACAGCATTATTAGACTGTACTAATAGTTGGTATATGAATATTGACAAAAAACTATTCAACTTAGTTGTACTAATTGACTTAAAAAAATTGACTTACTAATTGACTAATTGACTTTTTTCCCTTGCACTTTTACGTTGATAGCCGTTCCATGAAATGCTTCTCTCACACTTTCTTCCTTATCGGGCTTAACAATAATCCAGCATTTCTCATCTATCGGCAAATAGCCCAGGTTTGGACCAAGAGTATTCAATACATCCCACCAAACTTTGATTTGTGTCACACGACCAGCTGGACTTCTATCATCTGCGAACCAACATTGCTTCACAGTAGATTCTGCCTGCAGGATCGTGATTAAAGGCAGGATGCTTATCGCGTAAAAAGCCATAGCCAGCGGATCTTCTTGTGTTGTTCCCTCTGCTGAGACAATTTCTCAGCAGCCAACAATAAATAGCCGAGCTGGCTGTCTGTAGGTGTTTATAACATAACCAGCAATTATCTGGCATAACAAACGGATTATGCGCAATGCCACAGTTCTATGGAGTGCATTGAATGCATTAGAAGCATCAATAAGTATAACAGCATCAATGTCATCGGCTTCAAATAGGTTGTTCATTGCATGTATTGCCGCCTCATCTACAGACTTTTGCCCAGCACACAATTGTAGTGATCCACATGCTTCCACGACATCCTTCTTTGCAAAGTTCATGACACATTTTGCACTTATTCTATTTATTACTTCCCCTACTCCAATAGTTCTTACTGCACCTTCACCTTTGTCAAGGGAATTACACGGCTAGCAATCAAGACTTATTTAGTGGTATGATCAATATGTTGTGCGCACAAAGTCCTGGTCATTAAGGCTATAGCCTCGCACAGCCTTGTAGATGATTGCTTAAAAGATCTACAAGCCAACATTCTTCCAAAGCCGTTAGCATCGGCACCAGACGGGCCTCCGGATCCCTTTGTTCTCAAAGCGGCTTTCATCTCACCATTTATCTCTAACTAGTAGACTGATTCGGGTATCTCGTCTTCGATCGGGCCAAATAGTACCGATTCCAGTTTTAATAATAATAAGAATAATAATAATATGTTCCTGTCTAGGTTTATGCAAAAATGAGGTATTTGTTCATCACGTGTGTACTGTATTTTCGCCCAATTAACAATTCGACAACGTGTCCCAGTTGGCTATTGGCGTTTAGCGAAATGTAACTACATTCATGAGCATTTTTATGAGCATTTTCGCAACAATGTTCCACATTATTTTGCTCGTAACTAAGCGTAATATTTTCATATGGACACAATGCCAAATTGAAATAGTTTTTAACATGCAGTACACGCGTACAAAATTATTAGTGTTTTCTACGTAGTTTGTTTTACCTTGAAGTGTCTATATTTTTTAATGATTTCCTCTTTCAAAGTGGAATAAGGTTCCCCGGTCCGGGTGGGGAATTTGCCGCTGAAGTATGGTTCCATCACGGGGCATTTTCACTTGTTCGTGATCCCCACTGTGGGGCATTAGCACCATTATAACGGTCACGTGATGGTACTTGAGAGAGGTCACGTGAACTTTGCCAACCTTCCAAACCCGGTCATATATATTAACTATGTTTGCATAAAGGAACACGTCGGCATGTGGACCATTCCATGGCAACAACAATAGGATAGAGTAGGATACTGATTACTGATAGACACTGGTATACATATTAAGGGAACAGATAATCATGATGTATAGGCGATGGCGCGAAGCGATGGAGTGCTTCAAATACATTGATACCGGATGATTGGTTTTCAAAACCATCACCAACAGATTTGAAATGCAAAAAAACAGCTAGAATTTTTCGTCATATAAAATACCGTATCCCGCTAAATCACGAGCTACTTTCCCGCATCTCGCCATGATTTTGTTATCAATCCCGCGATGATGTTAAATCCCGCTTCCCGTTTCGTATTTTTCTGAATATCCCGAACCCACTCAAGATTTGGCGCATTTCGCCATCCCGTAAAACCGGTACAGAACCCTCCGTAGTCACAGTAATTTAATTTTGGAAAGAAATGCCAAACTGTGATTATATCTTTATATCAATCAAATATCAAAAGTACTATAGGACTTACTATCGTAAGGAAAGTGCTGCCTTGCCAGAAAAACGGAATGCAAAATGAACTTGTATGTAGTTATACACACAGAAAGGAACACTGTATATATCAATTTATTTTGTTGTCAAAATTGAGATTACAACACGGTGACTGAAAACTATGACTGAAAACTGTTGTCTTGAATACTGTCAATTCTGGTTTTTTTTTGTACCAACCATGACGCATTTGAACTTCTAAACATCATCAGAAACATTTTCATTACAAAGCAAAGTAAAATCATTTGGAAGTACTTACTACATCTACTAGAAATACATGCATGCAGAACCCCCTCGCCCATTAGAACCCAAGCAATTATACTCCCCAAAAGTTTTTGTAACATGAAGTACTGAGTTGATCACTGTAACCATGGTAACACGCAACCGGCCGTATATTTCTTTTATTTTTTGTACAAAATGGCAAAATAGTGATAAGGTTTGTACTTTTAACTGTAAAATTATCAATTGCCCAACTATATAAAGTAGCTATGTTATTACGTACTCTTCTAGCTTTGATTTACTCTAAAATTCAATCTGAGACGTCTCAGAAAACGTTTCGAAATTGTCATAAAACTTCAACTGTTTTTTTAACAGTATTTTTATACTATGAAGTTTTTGAGATTAAATATGATTTTTCTTATTCTATATAACGCATTTGAATTAATACTAAAACAATTTTTAAGATTAGTCAATGTTGTTATTGACCACAGGATGAACTACGCATTTTCAAAACCACAAACTGTAGTGCATGCCAATTGACGGCAAAACTGCAAAAGCAAGTATGCAAAATAAACACTTACCCGTTTAAAACGCTTTAAAACTCGAAAATCCTCTCCTTTCTCGGCATTTCGACTGATTTCTATTCCTATTGACTTTAGTCAGTGAAAGTCCTCTAAAAAATCTTAATTTATCTTGTTTTGGAGACTTAATATTTGTCTGAATTAATATGTCCCGACTTGAAAAAAGTTTGCATATCAATGCCAAAAATAAAATGCCAGGATGGCAGTTATTTTTCTGACGTAAACATATAAAAAAAAATCGTTGTCTTAGCCAATCATGATGTTGCTAGTTGCCAGTTTTCTCTCGGCTTGAACTTGCGCATGCGCATAACTTACAAAAAGGTCGAGTCCTGTCCATGACAAAAAAAAATGGCGGACGACTTTGCATTCCACAATGTTTTCACATACCCGGGCGTTAATGATTCAATTGCTCTTGGGAGAATACTACGACTAAAATCAAACACAAGTGATACGAATTTTTGTGTGGGAGAATGGGTCATGGGGATGAAGTACTCCGGTTTAACATACTGTACTGTTGTAAAGCTGTGTACATCCCAAAAGACTCATTAAGGCCTTATTCTTTCCTCCTTTGGGTGATATATAATCCCCACTTGGAGAGACTTTATGGCCTATAGGGGTCATAATCCCCAATAGAGCACTTACAGAAGGGTAGCGACCCCCTCTAACATAAACCTGAACCACGAGGTCATAATCTCCTTGGCCAGTCCCTACGATTCGACTGATTATCTGTACATTAAGGTAACCTGAGTCTATGGGCCTGAAGGTGATCATTGGGAGCACTTCAACCCCGCATGACCATTTTATTTGTTACTACAAAGCATAAAATAAATTCAACAAAATACCAGTTCATATTTTACAAATAAGATTTTAATATGTCCTGAGGTACGATAGCAGTGCCCTCCAATGTTCGCATTGTTTCTAGGATATACCGTGACGTGTGCTTCCAGTGTTCTCTTTAGTACCAGTGCATATCCTCTGACTAGACGAGGTGGGTGGGTGGGTAAAAGTTTCGCAGCTTTGTAACCTGTAGTGTGCCTCGTTGGAACTTTAGAACAAAGTGATCTCTTGCGAGCATGCTTTATCTATTGTATTCATTTTCCTGGTTTATGATTGGTTACAATTATGTCAAATTAAGCAGGTAACATTCTGATTGGTTGTAGGAATTTTGTGTCATCTGCCGTGCACGTGCACAAATGATGAATACAAAGTAACCTTTGATATTTCAGACATGATATAAACCAGGTGACCTTTCATCACCATCAGCCGCGTATTTTAGTTGTGATAACATGAAACTGTAATCAGACCCCTGAGTTATATAGCATTGAAATTGCCATTTGCCAATTACCGTGAGCATTGCTCCATTAACTTAAATTTATATTTTTGCATATAAATTGGCTTTAATGATTCAATTGCTCTTGGGAGAATACTACGACTAAAATCAAACACAAGTGATACGAATTTTTGTGTGGGAGAATGGGTCATGGGGGTGAAGTACTCCGGTTTAACATACTGTACTGTTGTAAAGCTGTGTACATCCCAAAAGACTCATTAAGGCCTTATGCTTTCCTCCTGTGGGGGATCTATAAGCCCCACTAGGAGAGACTGAATGCCCTATAGGGGTCATAATCCCCAATAGAGCCCTGCCAGAAGGGTAGCGACCCCCTCTAACATAAACCTGAACCACGAGGTCATAATCCCCTTGGCCAGTCCCTACGATTCGACTGATTATCTGTACATTAAGGTAACCTGAGTCTATGGGCCTGAAGGTGATCATTGGGAGCACTTCAACCCCACAAATACACAAAGTGTATTCCTGTAGTGTGCCTCGTTGGAACTTTAGAACAAAGTGATCTCTTGCGAGCATGCTTTATCTATTGTATTCATTTTCCTGGTTTATGATTGGTTACAATTATGTCAAATTAAGCAGGTAACATTCTGATTGGTTGTAGGAATTTTGTGTCATCTGCCGTGCACGTGCACAAATGATGAATACAAAGTAACCTTTGATATTTCAGACATGATATAAACCAGGTGACCTTTCATCGCCATCAGCCGCGTATTTTAGTTGTGATAACATGAAACTGTAATCAGACCCCTGAGTTATATAGCATTGAAATTGCCATTTGCCAATTACCGTGAGCATTGCTCCATTAACTTAAATTTATATTTTTGCATATAAATTGGCTTAAATATCCGAGCGGAATTAGTACCCTCGCACGGCGCTTCGCACCGGCTCGGGGATTAATGTTTTTTGGTTAATAGCGGTCCAATGTTTGTATAAACAAACACAACTTTAACAAATAAATGTACTGTTTTATATGTTTTTGGTTAAAACATAAGTCCAACATTTGTCTCTGTAAAATCACAGCTCTGTGAGCACATCAATGATTTTTCCCTCCCCAAGATTATATGTTATCGTAATATTATTACTATCACGTAGCATATCAGTAACTGTTTCGTCATCGTCCTCAGCCGTTATTTCCCTTTCGTTTACTGCCAATATTTTCATGAGTTGCGAGTGGAAGACAGTGAGGTAAAATTTTTCTTTTGTTTCCACATTCTGTACAAACAGCCGGGCATACCAATTAGCATTTTCCTTTGACACTCGTTGCTTTACTTTACCGGATTCACATTTGACAGTTTTCCCTGTTCCCTCAACCTTTTTACCACAGGCATTGCAAGTCAGAGTTATACTTGTTCAAAGTTTTCACCCCGATGATTGCTAGTTTGCGACCAAATCTGCTATAGCTGGGCTAACATCTGGCAGCACTTCATCAAAGGAACACACACTCTTTGACCTCGAAACCAGATTTGGCGGTGTTGACAAAAGTCTCATTGGTATAACCATGTTTCTTCACTCTCAAGTTTGTGAAAACGTATGTTTGATTATCTTCTACACTATCAATCCCCTCTTCCCAGAGAACAGTAATTGTTCCGGTCGGATCTTGCAGGACACACGAGCGCTTTTGAATCGAGCCATTCTCCCACTTGACTATTTTTGGACCTGAAAGGTGTTTAACTGTGCCTTTAACCAAAACAAACTGATTAACTTTTGATCGTCGATATGTTAACCAAACAACTTGTGGAAGACTCTGCTCGAGTGAAGGGTAATAGCTCGTCATGATTCGTAATTGTTGTTGACCTCTTGATCACAATATTGTTGAATTTCTCGTTGTATTGAAATCCTCGTACTTCTGGATCTAAAATTGAGTAAATAATTTTAATTATTAAAGTTGTAATAGGTCTTAGATAGTTCTGGATTCAAAAATTAAGTTTTATAAAATTTTAATATACACAACTATATACTCACTGTTATTCATATCTTGTTTGAAATGTAGTAGACTATCATTAAATATTCAATACCTTAAAAAATACAGCATCGTAGAAACGGTTAGTTTATATTTGACATGCTTTTTATATACTTTTAAAGAATGTGTGTCAACCGTCATGCTTTGCACGCTCAAATCTACTTCGCGGCCATCTTAATGGTCGAATAATTGATGTTTCTGTTTTCAATCCCCAAAATATTTTAACCATCCTATGGCTATACTTGCTCATTCTAACTTATTTATACTGAAAATGCACCAAAGAAATATTTTTCATCGCCATTTGTTTTATTGAATCACTTTCCAAGGTAAAATGTAAACAATATTAACAATGCATTGCACGACGGTTGATACACATTCTTTTATACTAAAACGAACAAAAAATACGAAAACTAAAAGCAATTCAGGCAGGATTGAGCAGTGAACTCTTTATATACAGTTCACTGGATATTATAGAGTTCACTGACACTGGGATTGAGTAGATATTTCAAATCAGGATGATTGAATGAATATAAAACCATGCGGTTCTTACGGCAACGGTAAGATATTTTGCATATGCAAAATAAAATGCAAAATAAATGCAGATTAATCTGTGTATTGAGCAATCTGTGTATCTAAGCACTCGTAATAATATGCGAAGAGGAAATACGTAATAATGGTAGTTGTATGAATGTATGGGCATATATTATGTGCACGGGCAGGCAGCAAAGCTATAAAATGCACGAACAACGGTATGGCACTCAGTTCTTGTTCAGTTCCAGTCAAACAGCAATTAGCGGCAAACGCAAGCTGTTCCAGCTTGGCTTGTGGGCGCTGAGTCTGCCTCGTCCCCAGTCGCTTGCTAACAAATAACTAACGAGGAAAAAACGAATAATTAACGAGGAAACCAAAAAAACAAATAATTAACGAGGAAAACCGCGCACTCCGAACCACTGATCTATATATTACTGATATTTATACAGCATTTGCCCTTCATTAAAGGAAAAAGAGTGATGAATAACGTGTATTGTATATTTAATAGCGCGTCCCTAATTTCAATAACACCAATCAAATGTCAATTGTGCATAATGGGAGTTCAATAAAACACTTCTGTAATTTATACCATATTTTGAAGTTCAAATGTGCGATTCAAAGAACAATAGCATGTAGTGAAGAATCGTTAGTGCGAGTCAAAGAACAATAAGGAAAATTCACATATCATTTGAATAACATTGTATTTTCAATTTAACGCAACAGTAGGTGTATTAACTTATTGTACAATATTGCTTACATGTACATTCGACCACAGTATTTTCACTCAAGTGTACGTACTGCAATGACACAGTTCATGCAAAACCCAAACAAACAGTTCATGTTCAGTTCACCCTTGAATATGTTCTCTGGCCAGGCATCTTGGCATGTAGGACTGCATCAATCGGAACCAGGCAGCACACTTTCCGACAGTAATGCTAGGCAAGTTCCTCTCAGCAGCTGTGACCAAAACACGCTTGCGATATTCCCCCAGGGGAATTTGAGCATTTCGTGCTGCATTTCTGTCATTAATCTGATTCTGGAACAGAGGACGTGTGATGTCAGCCTTGATATTCGCTTTCAAACAACTGATAGCTTGCTCAACTGGATTCAAAAATGGAGAGTATGGTGGCAAAACCTTAACTTGGGTATTTTCCGCAGGAGGAGCAGCTCGACGATGGACGGGCGCACCGTCGAAAATAAGATAGTGTGTTTCATTCTCATCCAAATGCTCGTTTGTGTTCTCCAGAAACTCGTTGAAAATTTCACCTGTCATGCCTCCCGACTGAATCTTGTGATATATCAACCCAAACACAGGAGATATTGCCAAACATATTGTAATGTTTCTTCCTTTCTGCCCACACACCTGACGGTAAGCTCTGTCGCCTTGTCGCGAACGCCCCTGGCTTCTTGATGTCCAAATGTTAAACCCACACTCGTCAATAAAAACGGTATGGTGCAGGTTTGCTTCCTCCAGGAACCAGTGAGCATACTCGTTTCGGCGCTGAATTACATCTGCTCGATTACGGTCGGCTGGAACTCTATGTGCCAACTTCAGGGTATACAACATTCCGTCTAAATGTTTCGCAACTGTGCGAACGTGAACAGGCGGACGGTCCGGGAGTTCCTCTCTTAATTTTCGATTGATAGCTTCCAAAGTCAACATTGGATTCTCTTCGAGAATTTCTTCAAGACACTGCCTCATCTCTTCATTGACTTTCACGTTATTACGCCCGCCACGTGGCCTTTCATCTACTCTGTTCTCTCGTATAAAGCGTGCTACTATGCCTCTGGCTGTCGAGCGGTTTACACCTAATGTGTCGGCAACAACAAGATAGTCCTGCTCGGGCTCTTCGAAAGCCCGTACAATCCGTTCTCTGTCTTCTTGTGCAATTCTACGTCGTCTCTCTGCCATGTCGTTTGCTTTGACTAAATCGTCTAGTACACGTCCCTTTATATCTTATCATGCATTCCCAGGTGGATCAAACCGTCACAATTCTGCACAAATATACAGTACTGTACAATGGCATACACGCTCGTTAAATTGAAAATACAATGTTATTCAAATGATATGTGAATTTTCCTTATTGTTCTTTGACTCGCACTAACGATTCTTCACTACATGCTATTGTTCTTTGAATCGCACATTTGAACTTCAAAATATGGTATAAATTACAGAAGTGTTTTATTGAACTTCCATTATGCACAATTGACATTTGATTGGTGTTATTGAAATTAGGGACGCGCTATTAAATATACAATACACGTTATTCATCACTCTTTTTCCTTTAATGAAGGGCAAATATAATATTATATTTGATCTATATAATTATGTACTATATTAACATATTTTTTTTTTATTATGACTATAGTAATAGTAATAATAGTAATAGTCTTTATTTACCATCCTTGGTGAAAAAGTACAATGGTATTACAATATATGAATTAAGCTTATGTACAATAAGAATTACAATCGTTTCCATATATAAATATTGAATATGTTAGATTAAATTTTAAAAAATTTACAATTAGAACATCGCCTATTTCTTATGCAAAAGTCGAATGGCTCTCGGTATAAAAGACTGTTTGTGCCTCTCAGTTTGTGACAGAGGAATTCTAAAATTCCTGCAATTTATTTTCGATCTAAGATTATGATTATGAACCAGTATATTATCAGTAATAAGTTGGTTGAGGTCACCATTATCCTGAATTATCATAAATTCTTTCTGAGTTTGCTTATCACGTCTCTGTGCAAGTGATTCCAAGGTGTGTTTAGGAAGACCAATTACGCTCATACAACGATCCTGTACTCGTTGGAGTTCATCTTCAAGATACCGAGGTAATCCACCCCAAATTGGACTTGCATATTCAAGCAAAGGTCGGATATTTGTTGTATAGATGCAGAGACCAATCTCGGACGGCAGGTTAGCCTTTCTACACGTTCTTAATTGGTAAATCCTCTTGCTTGCCTCGCCAATAATACTTGATACATGGGTATTCCATTTTAGATCGTTCTGCAAATAAGTACCCAGGAGTTTAAAATAATTTACCCTTTCTATTTCAGTATCATCCACACACAGCGGGGGTGGAATTGGACCCGATTTCTTAAAAGTTATCCACATATCCTTAGTTTTTTTCCCATTAATTTCCATTTTATTCCTCTGTGCCCAGATTTCCATTGCATTTATAGCACTCTGAATAGAGCTACTAGACCCTGTAGGAACCGACTGATAACGTGTACAATCATCAGCGTACTTACACGTTTCAGGAATTACATTCGGAGTGTAAGTATCAAGTAGATTCGTAATTATATTGTTAAAACCCAACACTTTTGCGTCAACATCATGCAGATTAAAAACCAAGTCCCAATTTACCAAGTTTAATTTTAGTCCAAGAGTTCTCAAATTTTCTGGGTTGAAATCTCTAACTTGTCTTGTAAACGCTTTGGTATGTTTTTTTGCCTTCGGTGGTGTTAGTAATAAGCACTGGTGGTCAGAACGTCCCAATGGGGGAAGATGTTGTACTTTGTCATAATTTTGAGACAAATTGGTAAGGATTTGATCTAGTATGTTACTACCACGAGTAGGAGCCCTAACCATCTTACGAAGATTGAATCTTTGACAAATTTCATGAGGGTTAAGATGATTGAAATCCCCAGTTATAATAATACCTGCTGAAGGTCTCTCCTTAAGCAAGTTATCAAGACAAGCTGTAATATAATTTTTCATACTTTCTACTTCATCCACAGATTTACCAGGAGGGAAATATAATCCTGCAGTAATTATGCAGCTAAACGGTCTTGGAGTTCTAGCTGGAGTATGCAGTAACCACAATACCTCTTTATCAGAATCCTCAAGGTGTTGCAGCCTTTTTGTTGGAATAGTATCACGCACGTAAGCCAGAACTCCACCGCCCATCGTGGATCTGTCTTTTCGATAGATGTTGAAACATTGCCCAATACTGACAGCGGATGACGGAATAGTGTCATTTAGCCATGATTCAGTGATAATAGCTACATCAATGTTATTCATCTCCATAACTATGAATAACTACATATGAATGTAGAAGAGCCTGCGGAGGAGGCAGGGCGCTGAGTACTGTTTTCCATACCTTATTTCCACTGAGCATGACTGACACGAGTGCTATGGAATATAATACTATTTAGACTCAATACGTTAACTTGAGTTTAACTTGCAAAAAACGAACATTTACAAAGTAATTTAGAGCTTGTAAATATATATAAAATTGATTTTTGCTCAACTTACCTCGAAATATGCAATTCCTCTGATGGCACCGCTCCGAAAAAGGACGTCTCAACCTACTGATTCAACCTCTCAAAGGAGTTCGGGAAGCATCGATAAAAAAGAACAGTACCCCCTATTTGCTATAGTAAACTTCGGATAAAGCACCCCCCGGTTTGAAAATCCGGACAAATTCAATTTCTCGAAGTCGACATTGGAATCGACTTTACATAACTCGGCTAAAACACTGGGCACGAGTGAATGAAAAGAACTTCATGTTACGTCAATAATAGTGCACGGCTTGCCTAAGGGCATAAGAAGCAAAAACAAATCTGATATTTGTAGCGAACTACAGACGGTTAGGCCTGCATTGATCTTGTTTTGAAGGGCTTGAATTGATCTCTCAACAATCGCATGTAGTTGAGAGAAACGACATAAATTTTACATTGTCTATGTTTATAGCATGCACTTATATGTTTACTTATGAAATAGTAATATAGTTCAAGATCATCGCCTTATAGACGACGCTTTCAACGCGCTCTTATTTGCCGAGTGCGTCAGACATATATGTGTATGCAATATAGTATGAAACATGCACAGTATATATTTCTGACCTAGCTTGAAATAATGTCAATGACAATGTCAACTCACTGTAACTCAATAACGGAAAATCATCAACCAAAAAACTAAAATTTGTTTAGTTTCCCTGCTGACATGTACATATACTACATATTTAATATTTGATTGGTGAGAACTATATAGCTTAGCCGAATTAAAAATGATGAATATTGATGTACATCTTTAGACTTTAGATCACTGCACGCATTGAGTATAATGCTGCATGTTGTGACAATGACAGGACGACTCATGCATGGGCACTGGATTATATCGCTACAGAGTATATACTCGGTTCGATAGCTAATTAGTGGTATATATATTAAATATTAATGTATGGTCGTTGTGTGTTAATTGTACAAAGAACTTTGTCTTTGTAAGTGAAAAACGATATGTATATATAATTATACAAATTCGTTAGTTTCCGTGACATATACATATTACAACATGACCCCATAAAGCCGCGTGATCGACTTATGTAATTAGTTATAAGAAAGCCAGAGGCACAATATACTAAGACGCACTACCAGGCACATGGCCAAGACTTGACATGATCACGCAACTCCAGCTTAACTCTAACCCAAAAGAGCCTGCTTTGCAGGCTATTGGTCACGGAAATAGCACTAATCTCAACAGCACCCTGATCTCATTGAACTAGAACTTGACTCTTGAGATTATGCTAAAAGGTAGTATTTACTACATTTTAGGTAACCTGGGACTTTGCAATTATCAAGTAAATATTCGCTTCTAGGCGCATGATCTTATATATACGGGAAAATTAGGGTAATTTCAATAGCCCTATGCGCACCCAGCGACTTCACGCTCAATAGAGCGTCTTGTTTTATAATATATAGGCTACATCATCTATTTTTTTGAGAACTAAATTAACGTTGTTGCGTGCCACAGAATTTAAATTGTTGTTTATCGAAAGAGGGTATAATAACAATGCAATGTATAATAAACAGTTTTTTCTACTTATATAGTTAAAATTGATAATTACCTTGATAATTCCGGATATCACAAAAACAGAATTCAACAATTGTTTTTTAAAGGACATTGGCAACGAAAATTTTTATTGGCTTATTTAATCTTACTGGACCACCTAACTATGAGAATGTTACTATTTTTTTCTGTAACATTTTTGTTTGCGAGTAAAGTGCAAGTAAAATGTGATAAATTTGCTCATCGGCCGCCATCTTGGATCAAATTCTCAAAAAATTATCTTTGGTGTCAATGAAGGTTTTGGTAACTAAAAATATGTCGTTTTTGCGCGTTATAATGAACAAAAATTCTCACAACCAGGCAGGAGAACTAAGAAAATGCTACACTATCGGGTAAAGCCATATTAAGCGTGTGAGAAGGAAAGGAATTGCGAATTTTACAACTTGAGTGGTTTAATTGTGTCACGCGTTTATGATTGGGGTATTATTGAAGCTATAGTATTTACTATTATACTATAGTATTTTGTGTCAATTGAAATTTAACGAGAAACTTAAATGGCCATACACTCTGGAAAAGGTTTCAGGAACCATCTGTTGTTGTAGGATACATTCTTTAAACGAAGACACGAGAAGAGATGTTTGAAATGTTATACAGGGTGTATCAAAAAAAACTGAACAAAATTGAAATTGCTCTCAATTTCGCGAAGCGGCTCCAGGTACGAAGTTTTTTAGTAATATATATTGTTTGGGTATTTATAATGTAGAATAAACTAAAAAATTCTGAAAGTTACATTTTTCAAAACCCAGAAGTGTCTTGTCAACAGATCAAAATGGCTTTTGAAATTTGAATACTTAAAAGTTATTTTGAGTTGGTGGGTGGAAATGTTCAAAATTTCAGAAAATTTGCGTAAGTGTAGCCCTTCAAAACGTCGCGCAAACTTTCATTGTTAAGAAAAAATCAGCTTTTGCATGCTTAATTTACGCCTTTACCTAATTTGCATATTGTCTAGACAATTTGCATATTGTCTAGACAATATGCAAATTAGGTAAAGGCGTAAATTAAGCATGCTAAAGCTGATTTTTTCTTAAAAATGAAAGTTTGCGCGACGTTTTGAAGGGCTTACACTTAAGCAAATTTTCTGAAATTTTGAACAGCAATGCAACACCCAACACATTTTCCACCCACTAATTCAAAATAAATTTTAAGTATTCAAATTTCGTGCGCAAGCCATTTTTGATCTGTTGGACAAGACAACCCCCCTGGGTTTTGAAAAATGTAACTTTCACAATTTTTTAGTTTATTCTACATTATAAATACCCAAACAATATATATTAATAAAAAACTTCGTACCTGGAGCCGCTTCGCGAAGTTGAGAGCAATTTCAATTTTGTTCAGGTTTTTTTTATACACCCTGTATTAACTCGAGACACCGAGAAAGGTTGAACGAATTGTCAACCAGCGATTTTGAGCACCTTGACCTTATCTGGAGCTAAGCTAAAGCCTTGAATGTTACTGAAAAATAAATCTGGTGCAGAATTATTGGATACAAGTAATATTCTTTTGAAAACAATCTGTATTCAAGTTCTAATGAGTATTAAAGAATACGTTATTCACGCGATTCATATGAAGTTTTGAGCTTCTATTGTTTTGACGGGAAATATGATGCTGTCAATATAGTACATTATTTAGTATATCTAGCTAGTTATAGAAAAAAGCCAGACTATAGCTATTCTCTGGCTTAAATTCAGTTTCATATGTGTGGCTAAATAGTTTGGTGAATTATACATGATGAAGCTGGTAAAAATATTGCCGAAAATGTAGCGATTCCCATTACAGTAATTCAGTAACTATAGTTCTTAATTGCGTCAATACACAATATCAATTATAGAAGTGAGAACTCTAATATTCTTAGATCTTTTAGTTCTTTTGTTATACTCTTTTTTACGAAAAGTCAAGACGCGCATTTTTTTTCAATTTTAAAGAAATATTGGGCAGGGAATAACTGATCATTAAAATAGAAATTAATAATTTAATGCGTTGCCGCACTGAAGACTTGCTATTAACTGACATATCGGTATTCTCTTCGCTTTTCAAAATGACTGTAGTTGTATTAATCTTGTGTCAATAATCGTGGGTAACTTGAATTTGCAATACAAGCGATGAAGCGATATACTCTACAACAATCAATAATATACCTTGAATACGAATACAGCGTAGTTGGATACTACACTGTCCAACTGCATTGAAAGTATAAAAGGAGTAGTTCAAATCTCAATGATGAACTATCCAAATTTTTAGGCCTTTATTCTTGTGTATTTTGAATGTATATATAATTGCGCCAGCTACTTAGGTTTAATAGTTAGTATTAGTGTAGACTACATTGTGACAATTTTATTTACTGTTGTATTTTCAATAATAATTGGAACTGGTAACTGAACGTACTGATAGAGATTTGATTGTTTTGCAATTTGAGTAATTTTTATGCATTTATCCAGCGAGACATTCAGGGGTATAGACAATAATGGCATAACATTGCATAAGGATTTCCTATGTGATATTCGAATTTATGCGTCGTCTATTTTACACGGAATTGGAAGAAATAGTATCAAAAGTAGTGGCACAAACATGTTACACACTTGTTAAAACCTTTCTGCCGTCTATTTTGCCGCAACGTTTACCGCGTGTGGTAATACACTGTAGAGTTTATATTAGAGAAATTGTGTCAACCCATCTAATGACGTCATTTAATGTTTCATGCATAAATTAGCATACGCCGTTTTTTTCAAAATGGCGGACGACTGTTGAACTTTGTCACAAATTTTCTCAACAACTAAATGCGATGGACAAGGGAAAGTATGAAATTAAGTATTCCGTAGGCATGCTCTATAAATATAAGGAATAAAAATTTTCGTTGCCAATGTCCTTTAACACAACTTTTTAAGCCAGAGTTGGTGTTACAGTTCTCGGCAAGGGAAAAAGGCTATGAATAGAAAAGCCTAAGGCTAAGCCCTTACACAAGCGAACTAAATTACCATTAATATGTCCAGCTTAGCCGAATTACGTAAAAGTGTTATATATAGGAGTTGGCGCTACAGCTCTCGGCAAGGGAAAAGGGCTAGGAATAGAAAAGCCTAAGGCTAAGCCCTTATACAAGCGAACTAAATTTCCATTAATATGTCCAGCTTAGCCGGATTACGTAAAAGTGTTATATGTAGGAGTTGGTGTTACAGCTCTCGGCAAGGGGAAAAGGCTAGGAAGAGAAAAGCCCAAGTACTTACAAGCCAACTAAAAAATAATCTGATAGACAATAATCACCGCTAACGAAATGTGGCATCGGAGTCCTTCTCCAGTTTATCAAAAATATATACCTAGCATAAAGTTTTGTGTAATTTCTATATCATGTGTATAGAGTATCGGTTTTTTGGATCCTACCGTTACCATGTTCCGTCCTCAGGACAGTATGAACTTCATGAAATTCATTCCTGCAATCTGACTTGTAAATATTTGAGATCATGTGTTGACATTCATTGGTAATATGATCAATGTGCTATTTACGATAATGTATTACACGAAGTAACAAATATATGAAAGTGTTGATGTTATGACGTGTGTAGGGTATCACATGATGTGCTTTGGTCTAACGTCTTTGAGCGGGAAAGACTGTGATGGCGCGAAATGTGACATAGGAGTCCTTCTCCAGTTCATCAAAAATATATACCTAGCATAAAGTATACTATATTTGAAAAGCCAGGAAGTCTTCCTTTTTAAAGATGGCCAAATTATGTTTGTAATATGATGTAGAAATGCTTTCAATTCGTTTTGTAATATGGATAACAATTAATACGTTATATGGTGTGGAAAATCGTATATTTTTAGATTCTGAACGCATAAATTTTTGCCCTGTCACCCGAAATCATAATTTGTGATTTTTCTATATTTTTGTGATTTGTCTATATTTATTGTGAGTGTCCAGATTTATTAAGGTCTCCAGATTTAAATCAGTGATTTGCCACTCGTTGCACATGATCTAATGATGACCGTTGTTGTCTCACTGAAATGGGAACATTTAAATATGCGTATCGCAATATTCAACTGTTAATTATGTATTAATATACTACAAATAGCTACAATAAATAGAACTATCCTTTGAACAATTGTCATACTACGATAGCAATTTTGTCATTTATGTAAAGCTATATAAAGAAATGTGCATCGAAGGAAATATATATTTTCCTAATACGAGTCAAGAACTGCCTGCAAAAAGTTGCATAATATGCACAGTTCATAATATGAAGTTCCCATACGCTGGTTCCAAATTAAGGGACTGTATCTCTATCGGGTGTTTTTTTGTATTTTTCTTTATTTCAAATTTCGTTTACAAAGTATATGTATATACATCAATCTAACAATCTGTATCAATCTCGATACCCGTCAATCCGAGTAGATCTACTGGTCAATACAATCTTCAATACAATATCAATCTAAGTCTACTGATGTACAATTTACAACTCCTTTTATAATACAGCGTTGAATCACGCAATTAGACGTTTCCGTGCTTGGCTGCCAAAGCGTTAATTGATAAGTTTATCTATACGCCAGCTCATAATTATGTTTTTGGAACAAACAACTAAATTGTGCAGGAAACCATCTACATACTTAACATATTATCATAATTAATTATTTTGAGCTATCATGCAGCATAACTTCCGCGACAGTGATGTTGACGCGACAATTTCCAACTGACGAGGAATGCGTTCATTGCCAAACCAATCAAATTTCGTGTAGCATCAAATCGTCGTTGAAAATCGTTGAAAAAGGCGTATAATATCGGCTTAACCTGTGCCTTAACTGTCTTTCGTGTCTATTCCTACCCAGTTGGACGCATAATTGCAATTCAGAACTCGCGTATTTCGGACTAGTGAACCTTCGGACCAGTGGGAAGTCACCAGAGAAACACTGAGACTAGCGTATGAGTAATAACACAGAAAAACCCAGGCGAACTTTTGGCTTATTTTAAATAAATTGTTGTAAAAAGTAAACTATACACAAAAAAACTCAATAAAGACTATTGGAAGTTAAATAAATGAAAATACATACCACCTCGCCGCCATTGAAAGTCGCCTGTCGCAAGCGATAACCCGCAACGCCTGTGCCTGCACATGCAGGCTCGTTACTATAATACCTACAATAACGCGTCACTATCTGATCATGCATACTCAGCACGTGCGGCAAAAATGCGCATTATGTATTTCATCAATTCATTAGCATTATTAATTGATATAATTTCAGCACTTTTCCAGCTCCAGAGTCGAAAAAGATCACACGCAATAAAGATGCAGTATTAATTTATCTATTTCATGTGCGAAATTGAATTTTTATCACACCGAAAACAATCTTCCCATGCAAGTTTTGGTCACGGGTCACAAGTATTTTGTCGGGAAATAAAGTAATAATGTCGTCATGCCATAACGCACACATTTAAAAATATGACCTTCAGTTTATGCTCTTACACTTGATGACGCTGCGCCACGTCATTTTATGAGTATAAAGTTTCGTCGAACCAGGATATCTAATCATTCGAACTTCAATATGGAGAGAAGTGACTTTGTTCTATTCGCCGCATCACTTTTCTTCGTCTTTAATTGGTAAGTTACAGTATTTAGCAGTCAGTTCTGGGCTGTGAGCGGGGGTTTTAATATATGTTCACAAGTAAAAGATTTTGCATTTTATAATCATACTCCTATACCATACGTCCATAGACAATTAACACCCTGCTATATATACATGGTGGAACTTGTGGGTAGAGCCATAGAGGAAGGTGGGATCCGCGGAATGCATAGGACTTTTGAATAGACGTAAAATCAGTCAAAAATAATGCCGCGACTGAACGGCATAGAGAACAGTGTAATTTCAACAACAAAAAAACATTCTGTTCTGACTGTTCACTGGGTCGTGACTGAATGGCGCTGTTGTCATATAAAGGCGCCAGCGGGGAAGCAGATTCAATTACCACTAGAGGGCCTATTTTTGTATATTTTTTACCTTTTGAAATCTACAAAATATCTTTGTACTAAACTACTATAGACTTATTTGATACCCGTTGGGAGTTCAGATAATTTTTCTGAATACAAAAAGCTTGAAGAACAACCTTTACTTGCATACTTACATATTGTAGAAGTGCAAATTCCTGTCTGTTCTGCGCGGGCTCTTCAGGCCGTTTTCTGTTACGGTCGTTTTGCCCGCGCGGGCGAAGCGACCGATTCGAGTCTTGTGGATAATCAGTCGCGCGAACACGCCAAGAATGTTGTTCAACTTTCACGCGTGTCCGGGTGCAGTAAAGCGGACAAAAAACTCTTACGCTAGACACCTGTCCTATACGTACAGCGCAAATTCAAATATGTTCGCTCCGACAGCGCCGGCAAAGCGATGGAGCGACCGTAATGGCAAACGGCCTTTAGTGGTCCAGTGTTATTGCAGCCAGAGTACGAGTGGAAAATTATGCTGTGTAACTGGAAGTATTGTTTTCTCAGGCGACTGAGAGCCGGAATCTCTAAAACCCGGAATACTAAAAGCCGGAATCTCTAAAACACGGAATACTAAAAGCCGGAATCCCTAAAACCCAGAATACTAAAACACGGAATCACTAAAACCCGGAATACAAAAATACTAAATATACTAGAAGTTACTATCGCAAGTGAAATGCTGCCTATAGTCAGTACACAATATGTCATTCAATAATGATGAATCCCATGCATTCACATTTGTTATATGACTATATACTATTGAAGTCAAAGACATGGCTACACATTGTTTACCAGCATTTTGTCGAAATTTCGTATCGCCCTGGTTAAAGTCAGCAGAGACTGTTTCACTTGGGTCAACCACATCATATACTGTGAGTCCAGGATTTTCCTCAACATCATTTGCCATTCTCAACAACAGTGGAACATACACAATGTAGCATGACATTTGGAGTAAATAACACTATAGCTTGACTAAAACGTTGCAATATGTTCTGCCAATTTTTGTGTTGGCAAATAAAGTATACACAAGTGAAATACTTGCACCAATATTATTAATACAATGATGTTTATAACCAGCTGAAATAACATCAACATTATATAACGGCTATAACTAAAGTTACCTTCCAGTTGGGTTGAATACTTTTTATTCCCATATTATTATGTGCTCCTATTCGGGCACGATATTGCTGAATTGTTACCCCCATTTATACAGTACTCTACAGTCACCACAAGGTTGTCTTAACTGTGTTTCAATATTTTTCACAAGCACAGCGCTTCGTTCAGTATTTTGTACAGTTGTGACTTTCTGTTTGTTCACAGCCAACAGACACAACAATTATGCCTTCGTCTGATTCACAGCCAGCAGACACAACAATTTTTCGTTTGTATTGATTTTAACGAGCACAACAGCTTCGTTTGAATATAGTTTGAATATAGTTGCAGGGGTGGCGAGCGAGCCTGAAGCGAGCGAGCGGGCGCAGCAGATCTAATTTGTGTATATAGGGGATTTTTATCTCAAAACTGCGCATGGAATAGTGCTCATGCGCAGTTGGTGCTCCGCAGTACACCAATTTTTCCCAGTAATATGACACTGCCAGTCTGGCATATTTCGTACAAATTCTGTAGCGTGATCTTCGACTTGCGCGAAATAGAGAGGCGAAAAATTCAAATATAAGTAGAGAAGAATCCTATTATTTTTTAGTATGGGAAGTAATTTACGTTATTAGCAGTGTCATTAAGCGAAAGAAATAATGCATGGTCGTATTCGCAAGGACATATAAGCATGCATGTTTAATATTGTCAGAACAGACAGGGTCTCAGTTCTGCACGCACTAAGACAAATATTCGAATGGCAATGAGTTGAAATGAGTTGTGCTTTACATGTACGTGACTCACATATCCAGCAAAGTAAGAGCAGAATGATGGAACAACGCCTTCGTTTTATGGCTTTCCAAATGCAAAAGTTTTTTGCGCACATGTATATATTTTTAACGCTTTTACACACTACAAAAATATGCAAATTTCCTGGCATGGCAGTGTCAAATGACTCATGTCGAAGAACAATACATGGAAAATATTGATATTTTGAAATAGATGTTACAAAATTTGATGTCTTTCATGTTTCGTGATATATTTAGCTTGTCTCATCCTGCCCACTATGCTAGGGTATGCATCTAGTGACAGCGCGCAAGCCACTGAGTCAATGCCAATTTTTACCGTCTACTGAATATAATAATTCGTGTTACATATTTGTTTGCATGTTTGTTTCAAGAAGCTAAAGAATAATAACAGTCCCCGCCGCCGTGATGGGTGTTCGTTCGGACTATGTTCGGATAATTAATATTTCTTCCGTAAACAATCTGGAGTATGTAACTTTAAACTTCAGAGTAAACATAGGTGTCACAAAACGTCATCATTCCATTGTTTGTCAAAATTTGACTTCGAAAATTTTTCATAATCGAGATTGAACCAACATAGTTCGGGAGGGGACTGGCACGAGTTATGTCAAGATTAGTGTGCTGCCTCGCTACGCTCGGCAGCAATAATCTTTCATGATAGACTTTAATTAACGTAAAAACGCGTAGCTGACCCAAATACATCTTCAAAATTTCGGGATTTCAAGGCACATTATACTGTATTTGAACATAGTCGAATTTCTAAGCAATAGTATGATGTCTAAACTAGAGAACGCGCTGTAATTCTATGAGTCTAACACGATGTAAACACTAAGAATTGTATTGTGAATATATCTATTTAAAATTCGGGTTTTATAGGCTTGCGCTTTATATCGCTAAAATGAGCGAGAAAATCTATACAACATAGTGTAATTTCTAATCAATATCATGAATGGATTTTGTGCTAATTGTTTCTGAATATAGATCATCTATACTAAAGCACGCGCTGTAATTCCCTAGTTTGAATGACAGATAAACACGCAGAATTTTATCTAAAAATTTCAGGTTTTATAGGTTTGTGCTGCTATAATGCTTTCTACCGCTAAAACGGGTGTGAAAATCTATACAACATAGTTGAAATGTTAAGCAATAGTATGAATGGATTTTGCGCAAATTGTTTCTGAGTATAAATGTCTATACTAATAAAAACACCCGCTGTATATTCTATAGTCTGACAGATGCAAACACCCACCATTGTATCTTAAAATTTCGGCTTGTGCTACTCAATGATGCTTTAGAGCACTAAAACGGGTGTCGAAATTCGAAGCAATAGATGAATGGAATTTGCGCAAATTGTTTCTGAATATCGAACCTAAATCACCGTGTTATTGTTTAGTTAGACATGATGTATTTAAAAACAGGCATCCCCGAGCGCCGTGCGAGGGTATATACTAATTCCGCTCTGATATTTACCCCCAGGGTATGTCACAACGTAGCGGAATCCAAAGTCGTCCTCCGCGACGCCATGGACGGTTTTCTAGTTATGCGCATGCGCGAGTTCAGGCCGAACGAAAACTGGTAACTAGCAATCACATGATTGACTAAGACAAAAAAATTGTTTTTCAATGTATACGTCAGAAATTTAACTGCCATTATTCAAAAAAGGTTTTGTTTTGCTTGCATGCTCGGAGTCGGGACATTTTACAGACAAATAAAGTCTCCGAAACAAGATAAATTAAACATTTTTAGAGGACTTTCACTTTAATTAAACTTTGAAGACCGTAGAAGAACAAGATTTTCTAGTTTTGAAACGTTTTACACGGGTAAGTGCCTCTTTTACATACATTCTATTGACTATTGCCGTATTTGCATGCAGCAGTATAATAATATATAAGAAGTACACATGTGGTTTTCAAAGCGACTTATCAATGTGTTCAGACTATTGTCAATGGAATTCTTGGTACCAACATTATTGTTCCTGTTATTAGAAATCATTCTTTACTTCAATTACATCTTGCAATTGCAAATAAATTTGGAGTGTGGAGACAATGTCTTTTAATATCTTTGTGGTGCAATAATAGTTTGCATGTTGTCTGTGTTCATAAGATATTGATACTACACTTGTCATGTGCTAAACAAACACGTCACAACAGTTTTTCTTCCCAATCTGTAGATATTTCATTTCATATTTATTTAGCATTTAGCTTCCATCAGTGTTCGTTTGTACTGTCAAGTGAATTGTCAAAATACATGATTATACAGCAAACAAACATAATAATATATCTCTCCAAAACAACTGTGAGCAGGGATCCACATGACATATGTTGGAAATATTTAATTCTTTATATCGCAGATTCCATCCCATTACAGATGATGTAATATATCCACATTATTTTGTAAGTTTGTAACAACCATTTTTTTCACTTTTGATAATTTATCAACCAAATTTGGTTTTCATTTTCTGCCTTAACAGGCAGTCAATGTTACTTTGTGCCACAACTGGCTTTGCCACAATGGGCAGATCAATAATATTTTGTGCCTCAACGGGATCCACCACAATGGGCAGATCAGTTCTATTTTGTGCCTCAACAGGCTCTATTACAATGAGCTATACCATTTAAAATCCGTAACCTCCCCCCCTCCCCCCCCCGCCTATCGAGGACAGGGGTTTTTCTATAACCCTGAAGAATTTCTGACTTTCAATAGCCCACCTGAGGAATTTGGTATTTACAACACCTACCCCTGAAGAATTCCTGTCTTATAGCTATTACCCCTGAAGAATTTGACTGCAACCCCCCGAAGAATGCAATTTTTTTACTCAACCCCTGAAGAATTCCAAGCATAAATAGTCACACCCCTGAAGAATTCCAAGGCAAAATGGCCCCTTACCCCTGAAGAATTACAGGTCCAGGGTCCTTGATAGGGGGGTATGGTATTATATGGAATAGCCCAATGGGTAGATCAATGTTTCTTTCTGCCACAATGGGCAGATCAATATTTTGTGCCTCAATGGGCTACACCACAACAGGTAGATTGATATTTTGTGCTACGATCACAGGTACGGGCTCCATGACTACAGCTAGATAACTATTTGTCACCGTCATAGGTGGGGTTGTTTTTGCCTGCACAGGCGATATATTAACTGTGTCGATCACAGACCGACATATCTTGTAAGAAAGCATGCTTGAGCCCGTTGAGGCACAAAATATTGATTATACTGCCCATTGTGGCAGGGCCAGTTGTGGCACAAAGTAACGTTCGAGCCCGTTGAGGCAAAATATTGATCTGCCCATTGTGGCAGGGCCAGTTATAAAGTAACATTGATCCATCTGTTGAGGCAGAAAATGAAAACCAAATTTGGTTAATAAATTATGGTATATTTACTTCAAAAAAATGGTTGTGACAAACTTACAAAAAATATGGTATATTACATCGATCATCTGTAATGGGCTAATGAGATGGAATTGTCATCGTACAATTATTTGTCATCGTACATGAATTATAAACACTAACAATTGTTGGTAAGTTATATATAGACAAATATTCTACACCAGGGTCTAAGACTAATATTAAATAAGCCATTACTCAGAGCTTTTAAATACATTTTGTCTCCTTGTATTAAGACCACGCGGACAATGGAATATTTCGTGCTGAAAGAAGCGGCGATAAACTCATAAAAGCATATTGCTTTCCTCTAGAATGAACACTAAACAGTTCATCACCTTAATGAATATCGGCAGAAAGAAATAAAGTCATACTTACCTGTGTTTCTTCGGGAAATGTTTGTATATTTTCCATCTAGTCAGATCCAGAAATCCAGAATAAAAAGCTTGTAAAATCTTGAGAGTTGTGAACTTGCAGATCACATGGAACAAAACATGCGCGCGCAATACAATATTTTCTCGCCTCTCCCTCCATTTTAAAAATTGTCCTTGAGCTCGACTTTCTGCCCGGAATTGCGACAACTGACAGACGCCGACGCAAGATCCAGATCTCGACTATACATAGGTCGGCGCAAAAGACTGGGTCGAGTGAACTCTGGAGAAACCTTGCCATGTCAAGAATAGTGTCGTAAAAATATTTTAGTATAAATTCAAATATATATATGTTATAGGATAAGAAACAACATATTAAATCTCAAAAACTTCAAATGACAAAGGCAATGTATGAAAATACCGTTCATTGGCGTTCAAAACAGTTGAAGTTTAAAGACTAAGGTTAAATTTACAGTTAATGAAAGCTCCATTGCATCTGTCAGCCTATAGAATTACATAGCGTGCTTTAGCCAATATCTATATTCAGAAAAAATTTGCGCAAAATCTATTCATGCTATTACTTGGAAATTAGACTCAGGTTGTATGGATTTTCATGCCCGTTTTAGCGATATAAAGCGCTATTAGCAGCGCAAGTCCATAAAACCCGAATTTTAAATAGATATTCATAATTCACTTTTTTTACATTGCGTCAGACTATAGAATTTACAGCGCGTGCTCTATAGTTTAAACATCTATATATTGAGAAACAATTTGCGCAAAATCCAGTCATACTATTGCCTAGAAATTCGACTATGTTGTATAGATTCACGCCCATTTTAGTGGTATAAAGCATGATAGTAACACAACCCTTGAAAACACGAAATTCTAAATATATATTCAATCTTGTCAGACAAAAGAATTACAGTGCTGATTAAGACTATATTCAGAAACTATTTGCGCAAAATCTAGTTAAACGATTGCTTAGAATTTCGGATATGTTTGGCTTTTAGTGTTCCGGGTTTTAGAGATTCCGGCTTTTAGTATTCCGGGATTTAGAGATTTCGGCTTTTAGTATTCCAGGTTTTAGAGATTCTGGCTTTTAGTATTCCGGGATTTAGAGATTCCGACTTTTAGTATTCCGGGTTTTAGAGATTCCGGCTTTTAGTATTCCGGGTTTTTCCATTCCCCATTCCCATTCCCCAATTCCCCATTCCTTATTATAGATGTTAAATCGAGGAACGCATTGGCTCTTTTCATTGCATTTCGCTCGTTGAAAGTTGGTTAAGTGAGAGTGTAGTGAATCTGTGAATATACAAGGGTTCTATTCCTTTTCAAAGTGCAGGCAAAAGTCTAATAGGGCTTGTAGAAATTCAGGTAGTATAACTGTGTTAGTGAAGTCTAAATTAAGAAAAGAGGTTAAATTGTTTGACAAGGAAAGTAGCGAGGAGTTTGTCTGGTGGAAATTAGAGAAAGACTTTTTTCAATGAAGCAAGATTTGTTTGATTGCAGTATTTATATTCCACCGCGAAATTCTCCTCGAGAAAGGAGACTAGACTGTGATCACTTTGAGTCTCTACTGGAAAATATTTATAAGTTTTCAAAATTAGGTAATATTATTCTATGTGGTGACTTCAATGCTAGAATAGACATTATAGATGATTTTGTAGATGATAAAGGGGGAATTTTTCCGACTCCAATTTTCTTGGTTCAATTAAGTCGCGAAAATCGAAGGACAATCACTTTAATGCATACGGGAGATTGTTGATTGAGGTATGTTGTGGGAATGAGTTGATAGTCATAAATGGTAGAACAAAGAGAGACCTTATTGATCAATTTACTTGTCAAACGTAGTATAATGGGGCCAGTGTGGTAGATTATACGATCGTATCTACGGAGATTATGCAGTCCATTCATCATTTTACCGTGTCAGATATCACTGAATTCTCGCATCATTGCTTTCTATCCTTTGCATTAGAAGTTGAGCCTCAAACAGATCTAGAAATAGAAGAAACTTTACAATAGTGATCACTTCCTAAATCATTTGTTTGGAGTGACGATTTAAAAAATACTCTCCGAGAAAATCTTGCTAATAGCAATATTTTAAATGAGATGAATACCTTGTTGCTCTATACTTTAGTCGTGAAGTGAACCATACATAAATGTCAATATTTTTCCAGTTTCATAATCACCTATAATTAGGTTATCTATAAAATGCATTGAAAGTAAGGTACATAAGTAAATACACAATTCAGATTAACTTAAAATATTTGCATCATTCTAATGAATGCAATGAAACAGGTGTTTGCTAATAATACATAATTATGATATTCTCTTTCATTAGGCAGGACGTAGCTGACTAGTACTTAACTAGTATTTGACGAGATCACAACTGTATAAAAAACAATAAATTATCACACAATAATGAATATTCTTGCAGTGAGTTCCATATCAAAATACACCCCTAGTGACCCCACTAGAAGTGGGTAAGGTCCAGTGTTACTATATAGAGCACACAGGTTATAATTAGAACACAATTAGCTATTGCTTACAGTTAGCCTCCTGAGATTCCAAACCTCCCTTAGGCATGATGCACAGGTCTATGTAAATGCTTTCTTCGCCCTGCTCTCCTGGGCAGTACACTTTGGAGGAACAAGCATGGTATAGCTGAGTTAGGAAGAGTCCACAAAAATCATCGAGAGCAGTGGTCAGTAAAAGTCAGCTTTAGTACCACAACCTCCAAAATATGGGCATGATATATTTTTTCGTTTGTGCCGAAAAGCATGGAGGGAAAGTTATTATATATTATAATTATAATACCTTCTGCAAAATTCAAAAATTTAATGTATCCACTCAGCTACATGCATTTACATCGACCTCAATGACCTGTAGGTGTTATTGAACATTTTAAATATACCTCATTATTAAATAACAATTATAATATCATGGAAGTTGCACATTATTTAAAATTGTCAAGACATTTTCTCAGGGTACTAATAGACTATATATTGATTCATTGAAACAATGCTCAACTTATGAAACAATCACAGAATTCATATATAAAAAATTCAAAAGTCTACTCTAATGTCAGAGTTTGTATTTTCAAGCGAAAGATGTAGATGGGCATGTAGAGAAGACATTTGAACGACGAGCGTTATTAAACAGCTGCTAAGAAAGAAGTGTCTTTGACGAACGCATTGGACATTTGGTGATTTTGCGTACCAATCTCGTTGATTTACTGCGATAAATTAATGCTGATCGTGTGTCGTACACAGGGGTTATTGGCACAAATGAACTGCGAAAGGCTGCGGGATAACTTACCAAATAAATATCCTTTGTAAAAGCTCCAGAGAGCAAGCAGTTTTGTTCCGAAAGGCAACATGAAAAGTTAATATGACACTGACGGAAGTTCACACCTCATGGGAAAACCTTCATAAAAGCAATGCCATTTATAACTAGATGGCACTAAACGTTTGCGCAGAGTGTAAAAATGTATTCACCTATTTTATTATATCTATTTTTTATTTATTTCCCTGTACAAAATATCAGGCATAACGTCTATTAAATACCCAACAGTTGAAGTAGAGTTGAAGTAAGGCTGCGTATATTAATAGTCAGAGAGAATCAGTTACTCACTTCATTCTTACAATTGTATGTGAATGTTATTGCCTACTTCAAATGTTTACATTTATGGAAGCCCAAAAAATGGTGTTAAAATTTTCGGTGCTGAATTAGCACTTTAATATTGACACCCAACTTAACGGTGCTATACTGGCACCCAAATCGGTTTCTATTTAACACCACTTCCTGGTTTCAATTTAGCACCTATACAGGTGCTATTTTAACACCCTCAAATTAACAGTGTAGCAACGAAGCTCAATTTGGCAGGAATTATCAATTATGGGCTGTTAACTCAGATGAGCTATTGGATGCACCGATTTCTCTGGAACAAGTTTGTGCATCAGCTAAGAAACTTGAAGGTAAAAACGCGAGTGCTGCGGACTCGAGTAACTGCAATAAATAATTAAGGTTGCTGTGGATGTTATTGTGCCTTACTTCGTTAAGGTTTTTAACTCAATCTTATATCACATGGGGTTTTTTCTCGGACATGATCCGAAGGCTATATAGTGCCTCTTTATAAGGCAGGGAGTCGCTTAGATCCTGGAAACTATAGGGGTATATGTATAAGTAGTTGCTTAGGTAATTTTTTAACCTTAATTTTGAATTCTCTTTTCAATACATTTTTTGGAGGTAAACGAGATTTTGAAAAAATATCAAATTGGTTTCAGACATGGATTCAGGACATCTTATCACATATATACTTGTGCTAAAAACTTTAATTGATTCATATAAAAGTCACAAGAAGCCGCTGTTTGCTTGCTTTATAGATTTTCGGAAGGCCTATGATAGTGTGTGGAGAGAAGGTTTATTTTTCAAACGCATTCAGCACGGTTGTAGCAGGAATTTTGTGCGTGTTTTATTTAGTATATACTCCTCGGTTAGGTCCGCAGTCAAACTAAGTGCAGGGATTACTCCTTTCTTTCCATCAAACATCGGAGTCGAACAGCGGTGTAACCTTAGTCCAACTTTGTTCAACGTTTTAATAAATGATATTCCTGAATTATTAAATTCGCCAGATTGCGACCCGGTGCACCTGGGAGATACGAAAGTGAATTGTTTGCTTTACGCGGATGATCTTGTTCTTCTATCGCAATCTGAGTCAGGGTTACAGGAAAGTCTCTCTAAGTTAGAGTGTTATGTTAAAAGGTGGAGGCTAAAAAATAATTTTAAGAAGTCTAAGGTTTTAATTTTTGGTAGTAAATCTCAAAGGCGTTTGTATATTACGTCAAATTGGCGTTTTCGGGGAGATCTAATAGAATGTGTTGATGAGTACTCAAGGCTGGTTCACATATAATCGCCCCGATCGCCCGAATCGCCGGAATCGCGTCAAAAAATGTGGAAGCGATCGAGACCATTCGATCACTTCGCTGTTCACATATGATCGCACCTGATCGCATGTGAGTTCAATTTCACACGGCCATTCCTGGACCCGATATGTATATTCGCTCCATATTGACACAAAATGGCGGCAGAAAATCGAAGAGAACAGCTGATTGCTTGTTATTTACTGCTTTTGATAACATTACGACGCAGGAGAACAAGGGCTGTTGAACCTAAACGTTTACGTAGGTTCTGGGTGAGACATATTTTCCGAAAGAGAGAGGAGTTAGGTGCGTTTCATACGCTGGCTCGAGAAATTGAGCTTCATGATCGTGAGTACTTCTTTAGGTAAAAAACTCGACATGAACTGTTATTTATGTTTAAATAATGTCAATTTCATGATCTGAAATCAGTGGGTTTTGTTTTAATAGATTTATGTTGTCTTTTTAGGTTTCTCAGGATGTCTCCAGAGCGTTTCGACCATTTATTGATACATGTTGGCCCACTCGTGGCCAAGAAACCATGTCGATCAAGACAACCAATTTCTGCCGCAGAAAGGCTCATGATGACACTGAGGTTCTTAGCAACTGGAGATTCTCAGCAGACACAGTCATTCCTATTTCGAGTTGGACGGTCAACTGTATCAGGTATCATCAGGGAAACGTGCGAGGCGATTTGGACTGCACTCCAAGGGGAATATGTCGTTGCTCCTACAACCAAGAATGACTGGGTGAAAATCTCGAATGAGTTCAACAATGAATGGCATTTTCCAAACTGCCTTGGTGCCATTGATGGCAAACATACTACCTCCTCCTCAGGCCCTTTTTCCCGCGGGCGGGTGATATTTTGCATCAGGGCATCAGGGGAAAGAGTGACGAAGGGCCTGCCATATAATGGTCGAAAATCAGGCATAAATGTCGACAATCGGGAATCCAAAAAAATCTGCCTGAAATATTGCCCATCACAGCGTAAAACGATATATTTTCGTGTTTTCCATCTTAGATGGATATATTTTAAAAGTTATTGCTGAAATATGATCCATATTAATCGAAATATGAAACGTTGAATCAAAGTGTTTTTGTCCTCAGTCTCGATGGGCGACAACACCGAAAAATGCACTCAAAATGCGAAGGGTTCAATTGACTTCAGTGCTAGTGATGTCGACATCATTAATGTGTCATTCAGTATGTAGTATGAGTATGTATTTGACTACGAATATGTATAACTTGAAAGGAAAATTATATGCAAAATAATAACAAATATGTATAACAAATCTAAAAGTATATATGCTCATTTATTTTTGCCATCAGTAGCGTGACAGTTAGGGCAAAGTACTTTCCCACCTTCCTTAACCTTTTGTAAGAGCCTACGTTCATAAGAATCATTAACAAACTCTTTCTCCGGACGATTATAGTCAAATAAATGGTGAATAGCTTCTGCCATCTTGAGAACATTAGTCAGCAGGCGCTTCTCTTCGCCTTACCCGCATTTTTTATGCCGCCCGTGCGTCCCTTCCCTAATTTTCCAAGCCCGCTCCAATTAATAAAGCGCCTGTGGAGGAGGTAGGCAAACATATAATGATGGACTGCCCACAGAACGCTGGCTCAGCATATAACTACAACGGATTTCATTCTATTGTTTTATTAGCCATTTGTGATGCTAACTATTGTTTTACGCATATTGATATTGGAGGTGTTGGATCGACAAACGATGCCAGTATATTGGGTTGCTCAGATATATGCCGAATGTTTGAAGATTCCCCAACTGCTTTTAACATACCAAGCCACTCTTTACATGGAGGTAAAACACTGCCCTACTCTTTACTGGGTGATGACATCTTCCCACTGAAGTCATGGCTCATGATGCCCTACCCAGGACGAAACGTACAAGAATGCCAACGTATTTTTAACTATAGGCTGTCCAGAGCTAGGCGGTGCATAGAAAATGCCAATGTGGACTTGGTAAAGAAAATAGTTGGAGCGACAGTCTGCCTTCATAATTACCTTCGTCTTACCGACAATGCGACCTATATTTCAACGGGTTTTGTTGATAGTGAAGACACCAGTGGCAATATTGTTCCTGGTGACTGGAGGAACGAAGCTGACATAGAAGATGCGGGTCTACGAAGAGTCACGCAGATTGGAGGAAACAGAGACTACACCTACGAAGCAGGCAAATCAAGGGATGACCTTATGGAGTACTTTAACAGTCCCGGTGGCGAGGTGCCTTGGCAGTTTCAGTACGTTAGGAATTGTGGACGTATAATTCATAATCAATTATGATTAGATGAAATTATCATAGTGAGCGAAATGGATAAACTGTTTATCTTATTTTATAATATGGAACATAATATTCAGTTTGCATGCAGAATAATAAACATGGCATGTCTCCCATTACGTTTCCATTTTCAGAAACTTGATTTGTTGTAAATAAATTAATACAACAATGGATGGATTGATTATTTGAAGTGTAATATCTACAAATAATTAATTGAATTTTTATTATAGCACACATGTTGGAAATGTCCTCAAATATTTATTGTCTTAAATATAATATTTTTTATGGCATATGAATGCATATATAAATAATGCATATATGTAATTACTATATATGTCACTATTATCACACAATTATAAAATATAACTGAAACAGGAACATAGTAATTTGTGTTAACTACACAACAACAATGTAAAACTTTAAAGTTACTTGGCTCATGTATGAGTTGATTTATTTTAAAGTTGGTGATACTGTTGGTCGCCCATGGAATGTATAAACTCTGTTGAATCTCTAGGAAAACTTGATGTTGGTTGCTGTGCATAGTTATAGCCCTGTGGTTGCACAGGTACCGATACTTGTCCAAAGTGAACATTGAACATCAGATGTTTTATTTGGATTCTTTGGTATGCCTTGCTTCTTGCATCTAGTTGCCTCATTTTTATTGAAAGGCTTTTGCAATATAGACTATCCTCGTCGTCTTGTGGTTGGGCAGCTGATGGACTAGCCTTCAGTCCATCAGCTATTGACTTTGCTGTATTCAATAAAACAGTGTCTACATCTTCTTCGGCTTGTTTTGGCTGCTGTTTGTTTTTCTGTTTGGACAAGACTCTTTTTTTCCTCGCTGGCTCATTCACTGGTGTACTAGTCAGTGTTGGACTGGGACCCATCGCTGGCTCATTCTCTGGTGTAGTAGTCAGTGCTGGACTAGGACCCCTCGCTGGTGTGCTACTTAACGATGGTGAGGTAGGCATATCATCGTCGCTGGGTGCATACTGTGATGCCACAGGTTATGTCTCGTCTAGTTTAGTTTCGGCCTGTCGCGTTTCGGTTAAGGTTCTTTTAAAATTATTCTCAACCCTTGTATCTCCGATACTATTATATTGCTGCGAGATATAGTGGGGAGTGTATATTTTGAGAAGAATAACCAATATTGATATGTTCAAGAAGAATTTTTTTAACGTAATTAATTGAGAAATTAATTAATATAGGTCTGTCAGATGAAAATTTGAGTAGCGATTATAAGAGGTTTTAAGATGACTTTCCTAAACATTGTCAGTTTGCCTAAAAAGATTGATGAAATACGTTACTCAATGTCTAACAAACACATTGACCTGATTGGTCTTAGTGAGACACGACTTGATCTGGATATAACCGATAATATGGTTGACCTTGATGACTATGGTATCAGTAGAAAAGACAGATCAAGAAATGGGGGTGGAGTTTGTATCTACTTGCGTAGCTCCATCAACTACAAAATTAGAAATGATCTAATCCCCTCTGAATTGGAGGCTGTTTGTGTAGAAATTATAAAACCACATAGTCGACCATTTTTGGTTACAACTATTTATCTGGTGTAATACATACAGGAATCAGCGATCATAGTTTGGTATATGCTATCAGAAAAATACATATTTCTAAGAAACAAGATAAAAACATAGTGGAAATTAGAAATATGAAAAACTTTGATGGGCAAAAATTTGTTGACGATTTGCTTAGTCAGCATTGGGGGAATATGTGTACTTTTTCGCAGATAATCCAAATTCTATGTGGGAGATTTGGAAGAAATTGTTTACGGAAGTACTAAATAAACATGCACCTATTCAACACAAAAGGATCAGATAAAAAAAGTCCCATGGATTACTAACGAGATAAAAAAGCTTATACATATGAGAGATAGATTTAAGAGAAAAGCCATAGTGAAAAACCTAGAAACAGATTGGGAAGTGTATAAACAAACAAGAAATCAAGTAAATATACAAATAAGAAAGGCCAAAAAGGATTATTACTCCAAGGAAATTGCTGGTCAAAAACAAAATCCAAAAGAGGCTTGGAAAACAATAAACAATTTACTAGGCAAACAAAACAAACCAACAAAAGTGAATGAGCTGAGCTGAATATAAATGGAAATATTAATCTAACAAATTCTAAAGACATTGCAGAGGGCTTCAATGAATTATTTTCAAATATTGGTTCTGACTTAGCTAGCAAATTTGATCCGTCAAATTGCAATTTTCAAGAATATATTAAGAAACCTAAATCAGAATTCACAGGATTTGAGTCAATTACTACCAACAAAGTTTACCATCTCCTGCATGGCCTTTCCAGTGCAAAAGCCACTGGCATTGATAAAATTTCAAGTAAAATTTTAAAACTAGCAGCACCTGCTATCGCCAGTTCATTAACTTATATTAACTCAGGCTATTGCACTATGCACTTTCCCTGATGAGTGGAAAATGGCAAGAGTATCGCCTCTTTATAAAAATGGCCCAAAAAATATGCCTGGTAACTACAGACCAATTTCTGTTTTGCCAGCCGTTAGCAAAATTATGGAAAGAATTTTATATGACCAACTATATGATTATTTGACAAAATTTAAACTACTTAGTGATTGTCAATTTGGCTTTCGTAAATCTCACTCAACTGCTACAGCATTATTAGACTGTACTAATAGTTGGTATATGAATATTGACAAAAAACTATTCAACTTAGTTGTACTAATTGACTTAAAAAAAGCATTTGATACTGTCGATCACCAGATTTTACTAAAAAAACTCGATGCTTTATCTCTACTAAAATCGTACTTGATGAATCGCACCCAGAAATGTCAAGTAAATGGGACTATCTCATCAGAGAGATTGATTAACTGTGGTGTGCCACAAAGCTCTATTTTAGGGCCTTTACTCTTTTTGTTATATATTAATGACCTGCCTCATTGTTTAAACAAAACAAAACCTCGATTGTTTGCTGATGATACAAACCTAACAGCTGCTGGTCAATCTATTGATGATGTTGAAACTGCAATGAATTCTGATTTAGAAAAACTTAGGAAATGGTTAATTGCCAATAAACTAAGTTTAAATGTAGCTAAAACTGAATTTATGGTAATTGGATCTAAACCAATGATAAAAAGTGTTTCAAATATACAGCCAAACATTACCATTGAAGACAAACCAATTAGACAAGTTTACGATTGCAAAACTCTTGGAGTGACTGTCGACCAGCATTTGTCTTGGAAGAATAATACTGAAAAGGTTTGCAAGAAAATAGCATCGGGAATATCAGCTATTCGTCGAGTAAAATAATTTGTTGAGAAAGATACACTTGTTTCTATATATAATTATATTGTTCGCCCACACTTTACTTATTGCTGTGAAGTATGGGATGTGTTTGGTGAAACACAATCAAAATGCCTCCAAAAGCTCCAAAACAGAGCTGCTCGAATCATAATGAATATGAGCAATGATATAGATCATCAGGTTGCTTTAGATGCTTTGGGCTGGAAGTCACTTAAATCGGAAAGAATGAAGGCTAAGTCAAAACTGATGTTTAAATTGTTGAATAAAATGGGTCCTAAATCACTTACTGATTTATTTACTTTCAAAAATGAAATGGCAAATTATGAACTTCGAGATATTGAAAGTACTCTTTGCTTACCACAGCCACGTACTAATAGCATGAAAAAAAGTTTCATGTTTGACGGGGCACACATTTGGAACTCTTTACCAAATGAAATTAGGGAGAGCAACTCCCTCATGTCTTTTGAAACTAAAATCACTACTCACATTTTTGAATGACATCAGTAGAGATTTGTAAATAGATATGTTTCACTATACGTTTTTCTATACCTTATATTCTTGTACCTATATAACTTTCTTACTATATACTGTATTACCATCTATACTTATAATCTTATTATCGTACACGCCCCTTGTGGAAATCAGCCTATAGGTTGACAATGGTTAGCGTGTTTAAATAAAGTTTTTCTATCTATCTATCCATTTAAAATTCTGTAAGCGTATTTTAGGAGTTCATGCCAAGTCTAGTAATTTAGCGGTCCTTGCCGAATTAGGTAGAATGCCGATGATCGTGCAAATCTCAACTTTGGTTATTAAATATTGGTTAAGAGTGAATAGGCCAACTTATAAAAATCAATTAGTATGGAAGGCAGCACGTATATGTATTCAGTCACGTATTCAGTATGTATTCACTGTTAACTTCACTGATTTCTTGTTAGATATGTGTAATATTAGGTCTAATACTGTGATTATGTCCAAAAGTGATATTAATAATCTATCTAAACATATTAAAAGTGAATTATGTAAAATATATAATACCATATGGAAAGATCATATTCAACAGTGTAATAATTTGCGTATCTTAAACCTTGTAAAACCCTATTTGGAGTTTGAAAGTTATTTATCTCAAGTCAAAAATGTAAAGTATCGTCAAGCGGTTACAAGGTTTAGGGTATCCGCACATATATAGGTTTCCAGTTGAAGTTGGACGATAAACGAATATCGCCTATAACTTACGTGTATGTCCTATGTGTAAATCAAACGATGTAGGTGACGAATATCATTACTTTTCATGTTGTAATGATAATAAGTTAGTAAATCTTCGAGAAAATTTCTTAAAAGAGTTATCAGAAATTAATAGTAGCTTTAAATCGCTAGGAAAAAACAATTTATGACGAATGCATAACAAAATATACAGCCAAATATGTATATGACTTAACCAAGATATTCACGGATCTTACCGTATGTAATGACGTCGAAATGACGTCGAAATGTCGTAATTAAGTCGAAATGACGTTACAACAACTTAGGTACATAATTTTAGAATAAGTTGATATTGCAGATTAGCGTTACGTTGTAGGGTTACGATTGCGGTGAGGATTAAGTTTAGGAATAGTTTAAAGATTGTAATTCACTATATATATAAATTGGGTGTTTATAAAGAAATTGAGCATTAATTTGAATATGCCGACAAACTTTAGATCCGTTTAAGTACACTGTAAATATTTCTTGGTAGAAATAACAAAAAAAATTGGTTGAATTTACATGAGTGTACAGAACGTTATACTTTAAGCATTGTCTTTTGATGCGTTTTATTGAACAATACAAAATTTTATTTACAATGTTCATTAATGATGCATCGTAAGCCAATTCTCAATTCGTCTGCATAACTAAAATACTGAATTTTATTTTGTTGTTTCTTAAAGCGCCTGATAAGTTGAAACATTAAACCTATGTACACGTGTCGAGTATTTGCATAAATAATCAATATTAACAACTCGCTTGGTCACAGTAATTTGAGATTTATGTGCAACCTTAGCCAAAGTTTTATGCTTTGGCGTAAACTTTCGAGGAGATAGTATAGTTTCCCCACACTCTCACCAGCCAACTAAACTAGGCCAGGGCAGGCAGGGGAGTTTTAATATTATTCGTTCAGTTTATGAATATATGTCAATTGTCACAAGGGACTAATACCATGGTAAAACCATGATAACAGTCGACATATTTCATCTGTCAAAATAATTGATTAATTATAAATATTTTAGACAAAGGCAATGCAAATCGAGTTTCAATTCGCAAAACTCAAGGCAGCCACACCACAATCAACCCGTAACTTCTATTCCTTAATTTAAATAGTATTTTTGATATTTGTCCCCCTTGAATCTTGTTATAAGTCTGTCCATCCCCCTATGTGAGTCTGCCCATCAGGGATTTTACAGATCTTAGACATGCACATATTCTATGTCCTATGACTATATCTACAGCTATTTCAATTAAGGTTGTCCCCGAGCAAAGCGGAAAAGTCGAATACGAGCGCGAAAGGCTTGCTGGGAATTGCTAAAAAATTAAGAATTTGACAAACCTCAGTGGATTCCTAAGACATTAACGTATTGTTCTTAAGTACAAGATTTTATGCTACTCATACGATTAGAAGGCATTTTAAATTCCCAAGGGTATAAAATCTTATGGTTAAGAAGAATATGTAAATTTCGAAAGGTTTCGTTTTTTATACACCCTGTATACCAATTCGGCAATTAAACGTGCTGCAAAACTTATGATTATTACGTGACTCCTGTGACCTGTCGCTATAACGTAGTGGAAAATGCCAGGAACTTGTTCCATCACAAAATTTTATGTCAGCAATAAATGCCACCTTGATTCATTCACAGCTCTGAGCCACTGATGCATAAAAACGTCTCAAAGGAATTATCCGCAAAGAACAGCCCACAAAACATTTAATAGGTTCCTACTTTGAAATTATTATTGCTAATTTCTTAGGAATCCACTGAGGTTTGTCAAATTCTTGGTCCATTCCCAGCAAGCCTTTCGCGCTCGTATTCGACTTTTCCGCTTTGCTCGGGGACAACCTTAATTGAAATAGCTGTATATGTCAATTTTACTCATTGCGACATGCGAACGGCATTTATCTACAATCAATACATATCACAATTTGTTAGACGAGATTTCCTGCTATTTCAGTATTCCTACATTCTTAACTAAACCTCGAACGTTCTGCCGATGCCTCAACTTAAGTTAACAATTGCACAACACCCCAGATATGAAAGCGATGTGAAAATACTGTATCGCAACAGGAATGACCACTTCAAAATCAGGCGATTAAAGCAGACAGGTCTACGATAAGTTTTTACGTTACGTCTATAATAATAAATAATCTGCATAATTATAAGGTTGACTTAGGTCTCTTTGGGTCACTTTAAGAGCAGGTGTCTGTAAAAATCGACTATCGTGTCTAGGACGCGAAAAATTAAAATCCTTGAAACTTTCTCAGAATAAAGATTTGGTTGAGTTATTCACAGTCAAGTACCAGAAAGTTCATCACATTTTTTATTTTGCATGTAAGAAAGAAATTTCAATTTTGCCGCTCACGGGCGGCTTGGAAGGCTCGATACGATACGCATAACTATGCATAACTATAAAACAGTTCGCAGAACTTAAAAGCTATTAATTCATAACTAGCAAGCATAGATTATACTTAATAATCCATAATCCTTTACTTATGAATTCTATTTTGTTATGATTGTTATGACTACTTTATTTTCATTGGTTAATATTTTAAATTGAGGTTAATATTTGTTCACGTGACAGCGTTGCTATGCTGCTATAAAAGCTGATGTAAAATGTGTCTATCTGTTTGAATTTCTTGACGAAGGGCTTTAGCTCGAAACGTCGAGATTTTGTTTATATATTTTATTAACACGCGAAACAACCCTCATTTGTACTTAATAATCCACGTGTTTTCGTGCAGTTTAGCTGAGAAATAAATATTTTCTAGAATTTTAAATATTGTCAATTTCGAGCCAGTTTCCGACATGCTAGAAATAGGTTAAATTCGGCGGCAAATATTTCCAATGATGCATTGCTCTGACTCTTAAACTTATTTTCACTGAAAAGAACAACATTTATGCTATTGTTTTTAGAAATAAAATTTTTGGGCAAGTAAATTTAGAGCGCGAAACGTTGAGCATATCATCACACAAATAGCTACACTCACGGATTACGTGACTATAGTCTCATACTATAATCAAACTATTAAAAAATCAGTAATTCGTTACCTTGTAGTAAAATATATATTTTTTGAGCTTTCCTGAGGCCTACTTTACGTGTACTTTAGCCTGCAAGCGATGCTGAGATAAATTTGAAGCTTAAAATTACATGAGATGCATGTTCACCTAATAACGTCTATTTAATCGCCGCGGTCAGTCAAATATGCGCCATATAAAGTCCAATAACACAGGTTCAAGTTGGATCTTTTCTTTTCTTTTGGTTCCGGATGTTCAAATGTACAGCTTTTATATGAGGAATTGCGGAAAACTAAAAGTGGATGGGCGAGCCAAAGCCTATGGCCCTATAAGCACATCCGACCCTAACCCTAAATCGTACCGTATAACATTTAATTTCGGTTGTTCAAAACGTACCAAATTGCCGTGAAGACTAAAAATGTTTCACTCGTCAATTAAGGTTTATTCCGTTACACAGCAACATGACTTTATCATGTCATCCATCACTTCTATATAAGGTGCTTTGCGCTTTACAGGAAATCCAGTGGTATCCAAATCAAAATATTCACACACTTGCTGGAGCATGGCAACGCTGAGACACAAATTGAACGTGTCGAAAACAATGGGATGTGAAAGCTGACACTCTTTTAAAACGATAGCGCGAACAGCATGATAGCTTGACTTGTCTTCAGCTGCATGGATATCTTGCTCGTCTATTACACCTTTCTTTAGTTTTGCTGCAGTTCGGGAGAAAAATGACTGTATCTGTTTCGCAGTCAAAAATTCCTCCATGATAAAGCGTCTATTGCCCTCTGCATCTCTCGTATACCTCATTTCCAGCGACACGCTTTCAGGATTGAGTTTCTTTCCCGTCTGTTGTCCAATAAAAAACTTGTCTTTTAGATAGCTCGTCTGTTTTTCTGAGAAACGTTGGCTTTTCTTGCCTGATTTCAATGCCCATCCCTGAGCAAGCAATTCGTTTTCAGGCCCAGAAAATTGCGTGGCAGTTGTCAGGACTGGATGACTCGTAGAACCCTGTAGAAGCTTCTCCTTGTACATGATTTTTGCTTTGTCGAACAGATTTTCTCTTTCTGTGACGATGTTACACTTATCATACTGTAGATGGTTCTCAAGGGCATAGTAACGCTGAAATTGCGCAATGCATCCATCGGCAGGACAGGAAAAAAGCATTGACGTTGGCTGGTCACTGTCGCTGGGTTGATTGGCTTCTTCATTAAGCACCTGTTTTCTCTTAGTCGATCTCGTACATGGAGGGAAAATGTCCACAAATACCCCAGGAGATATCTCACACTTTAAATCATCTTGCAAAATATCAGGAACAAAAAAGAAATAGAAAATAGGATCTAGCTTAATGCAGTACTATACATTGTAATTGATGAAAGTTGCAGTTTGAGTATTTTTACATCAGGTATTTTAGAAGAGTTTTTCAACAACCACCCAAAAAGACTTTACCTTGCAACTTTGACCACAAAATTGAGTTGCCTTTACCAATGTTATATGCCTTCCAAACTGAAACTCCGTCGTGCTAATGCCATCCCACTTGACGGCGCCGACGGGAACTAAACCTTCCGCTCTAAACACAGTTACTCTAACTCCATGAACTCCACCATTAGAGAGAATGGCATCTCTCAGGTCACTTGCTGTCGTGACGTCATATCCTTCATTTATATAGCGTCTCACGTGGGCCTTGATAGTCGCTGCCTTGCGATCACAAGGGCCTTTGCCTCCCTGTGGATCGCTGAAATCCACTCGTTTTACCTTTAATCCTGTTTCTTTGTTTATGGCATGGCAAACAGTAAGCATAGCTGCGCTATGGTAACATCCTGCGTTGTCCTGCCGAAATAATGCTGTCGTTATGGGTGTCTTTCATTATTGACACAATCGCGTCACTATCTTGTGTACAATTCTCGGCAATATGGACAAAGGTTTGACGTTGGAAGGTACCGTCTGCCATTTTTCGAACTATAACACTAATGTGCCATGATATGCCCCGCTTGGCAAACCAATCAGCTTGACTCTCTCTGTAATTTTGGGGCAAGAATTTCATGGCCCAATCCTGTGTTATAAAAACTTCATTATCTTGCAGATTTTCAAGCACAGCAATTCGACACTTATCTTGCTGCAAGGAACGAAGCTGGTGAGTTTTCCAAGCTAGTATGGCTTGTGTTGCTTGTGTACATGAGTACATTATGTCATCGTACTCGTCTTGCGTTACCTTGCTGCTGCTACTTTGTATGGTCGTAGTAATACTGGAAATAACTGACTTGAGACCTTCACACGATGGACATATTTTGTCGTGGACATGTTTACAATCTTGGCGGAAGAGCTTTTCCTTCGAGTCACTCAAGGAATAGAAGATACAGTGATCTGCGACGTCACTTGCCTCAGCTAGGTGAACCTGTCAAAAAGAATAAAAAAACATGGAAATAAGAACTATGACAAGAACAATGACGTTGCTTGTTTGTTTGTTTGTTCGTTCGTTCAGTCACTCATTCGTTGGTTTGTTAATTATTTCGTTCGTTCGCTGTTTAATCGAAATGCAGTTTGGATTACCTTGTGCTCCGTTTTTATGTATTGTTTCCCTGTCTTCAATGCCTCTTCGCAGTATTTCAGCCATTCTTTGTCGACTACGCCATGATTTTCAAGTCTTGTGATTAAAACAACTAGCTCGTCAAATGCTTTAACACCATCTGCGGAATAATAGTCCAAGCCTTTGGATTTACGTACTGTTGCTGTGTATACAGACAAAACACGATAAATTGTGGATGAGCTTAATGGTTTCAGGTCAGTTTCTTCGCAAATCTGATTGTACTGCTGAATGATTATTTTCGGGATCATGGTTCGAATCACATTAGGTACCTCCAAAACACGTCCATTTGTCAAATGTAAATATCTTTGACCAAATGGGAGATCTTGAATAACGTGAGTGCTGGTAATAAACGTCAAAAAATGATCAAGTTGGCTTTCATCTACTTTAATTCGTGGACTTTTCTTGAGAGGTACTGCGGAACCACGCCCATACTGCAGGGCATGCTGCCTTGCGGTCTTACACCTGTACTCTGTGATACCAGGGATCAGTATCTTCATCTCGGTAAAGGGAACTTGGTCTGCTATGATTGCTAATACCTGCCTTCTTACGTTCCAGCTTGGCGCGTTTTGATACGTCTGGACCAACTCTTCTAAGTATCTTCTTTCGGCTTCTGGTCGCTGCTCAATAGCAGTTAATCCAAGTGCTTTTTCAACACTATGAGTAGCTAAAACAGCTCCCCACAACTTTGCTGGATCTTCTGATGTGACTACCTCCAGTGTTGCGACGATAGCAGCAGTTGCTTTTCGAACATATACGTTCTTGCTTTGTCTACTCATTTCCTCCCATGTTTTTCTTGGTTGACTGCAGCTCAAAGATTCTTGTTTACCACAAACGCTCAGAAGCTGATTTAACTTTTGTCGACGAAGAACTTGTGGATTAAAATCGGACTCATCAGACTCGCTACTGCTATTGCTTAGTTCGGGAAAGTGTACTTCTGTATCGTCTTTAACTGACAGTCTGGTGAACGCTGTTGTCAGGTCGCTATCTTCTTCGATTCCTTGAGATTATCTTCTCTGAAAGATTCATATTCACGTTTAATGAGCGAGATCATTCTAATTATTTCTCAGTACTCAGATTTTAAATTTATAAATACCTCAAGAATGTCACCCAAGTCTTGACAGAAATCTTCGAATTCGCTGGTGCTGGGTTCAGTGAGCGTTTGTATTGCTTGCTTTGTAGTTTGGTTTATAGTGTGATCACGTGGGTTAGTAAACTTTCTAGAGACCTCGATGCTATCGATGCTATTTGTCTCAATACCAGTTGTCGAAACTTCTTTGACTTTGCCTTTACAAAATTTCAGCTCAGTAGCTCATTCACACTAACAAGTAACAGTATAAAAATACGCATCCACGTCCAGCTTTGATTATATATAGCATATTTCTACTACCATTTGCAAAAGCCGTCAAATGCGAATGTTTTTCAATGTTTGTTTACGTTTGAAAGTTGTACATTACCGTGTGAAACATGTACGTTTCAAAAACACTAATTGCATATTTTAGCATAATGTATGGGCGTAACTCGCCAAGAAATGTAATTTACAGTTGCTTTCAAATACTAGCTTTCAGCTAAGCCTTAGGAAAGCTCAAAATGAAATGTTTTTTACACAATTTGAACGAATTACTGATTTTTTGGTGTTTTATTTTACTGTAGTCTGTACTACATTATGACACTAGTCAGGTAAATCGCGTGAGGGCAGCTATTTATACTCGGCGTTATTTCTAAAAACGATAGCAATCATAGCATAAATGTTGTTCTTTTCAGCGAAAATAATTTTAAGAGCCAGAGAAATGTGTCATTGCAAATATTTGCCGCCGAATTTAGCCTATTTCTAGCGTGTCGGAAACTGGCTCAAAATAGACAATATTTAAAATTCTAGAAAATATTTATTTCTCAGCTAAACTGCACGAAAACCACGTGGATTATTAAGTATAATCTATGCTTGCTAGTTATGAATTAAATTTTCAATTTTAAATAGCTTTTAAGTTCTGCGAACTGTTTTAATTATGCATAGTTATGCGTATCGTATCGAGCCTTCGAAGCCACCCGTGAGCGGCAAAATTGAAATTTCTTTCTTACATGCAAAATAAAAAATGTGATGAACTTTCTGGTACTTGACTATGAATAACTCAACCAAATCTTTATTCTGAGAAAGTTTCAAGGATTTTCATTTTTCGCGTCCTAGACATGATAGTCGAATTTTACAGACACCCGCTCATAAGTCGCTATTAGCATATATTCAATCATCTCATTGCTAAGTTTACTAAAACAACATTTGCATAACTGCATATAAGCTGTTTTTGTCTTTAGATGCAGGTCAACTATTAGAAACTAGTCGAGTTCATCTTTTGTGTCCCACCCCGCGTAAGACGGTATTGTTTACCAGTTGTTTACGTCACGTCCACGATCATGCCCGAACAGTTCGAAGTATTATGAACATAGCCGAAATCGAGAGAGATTTTGGCTCCGTTCGTCGCTAAATTTGCCCGAGTTATGATCAAACCATATTCGTTAGAAAGAGAAACCTTTGTGAAAAGATTTTGATCGAATTTTTTTTGCCGTACGACAAGTTTGAGCGGAGATATTCGACTTTGAAGGCGATGCGGTCGGGCCGCGAGTAATTAGCCTTTACCTTTTATATACATATGACGAGAGTAGGTTACCCCCCCCCCCCCCATATAGCGGCGGAAGTGATTCAAGCGAACGTATGTATGACGTCACATTTATTTCCCGCCATATGGCATCAAGTTCGTACTTAGCGTGCGTTCAAAGCGTTACGTCATGCCTATATTTTTTGCGTAATTGGTTGAATGCGAGTATACAAACTAAATGAATAGGGGTTTCTAAAGTTTATTTTAAAATGCTTTTTTCCCCCAACAAAATATGCGTTCTTCAAAGGCAAATAATGTTGACGAATTTTCGCCTGTGGAATTTCGGAAGCTGTGCAATTTGTTAGGGACAATATTTGCACAAACTGTTTCTTGCGAGATTTATGAGCTTTTCGAAGAGAGGTGTTGTGGTTGTAAACTAAATCGTTTTAGTGAGAGCGAGTGTCTTATGTTATCGTATGAGGAGAGATGGCATATGTATGATTTGGAAGCCATAGAACGGGTTAACAATAAAGACATGGTATGGAATAAGTTTGTTGAAGTGACGAAAGTTTTAGAGCTTCAGTGGGATAAATACGTGTTGAATATTGGAATCTAAAGGGCGAAAAAGGGGGTAACGTGAACGCGAACACTGATTTTAAAAGTAAATTATTGTTGCTCGCTTTGCTTGACTGGATGCATATATTAACCCACAGATTAACGTTTGTAACAAATTTATTTCTTACGTATAACAATTAATCACACAAATGCATATAATTCTTAAACATATTGTCTTGCTTTATTGCTCGTTAGCCATGGTTTATTTAGCAAAATCTCGGACCGTAGGCTCGTCTTCGTGCAGATTCACCCATTTTATATGGCCGGTAGATTTGTGCCTTATTTTGACTGGCCAATAATGTTCGCCGTTGTTGTAGACACCCGGACGGCTAGGATAAACACTATTGCGCGACGATTTATACATCTCTATGATAGCATATCCTTTGGGAATGACACGAACGGTATCGGCTTTGTCGGTGTATTTTAGCCACTCGGGGATAGTTGCATCCGACCATGTAATATCCCGATGATGTTTAGGTTGTTTTCTTCCAGGCTTGGTTTCGACGCCAGAGACCGGTGCGGGTGTGGTCACTTTAGTTTGGGTGGTGAAGGGATAAACATGGCAGTCGCCAAATATGTCTCCAAGAACTTGCTTATCGGTTGGTGTGTCAGGCTTGTTATCGACCAATAAGTATCCAAACGGTTTTTCGGTCTCTTTGTAATAGGCAGTCATGAAGCGGTCTCTATTCTTATCAAACATTCGTTCGCCAACAATTCCAATTTGTTTTCTATCACTAGGACTTCGGAAGAGAGCAAGATATTGGGCATTTCGGCTAATATCTGTATTAAATTTCCCCTTAGGAAACATGTTCTGAAGCAAAAGGATAACACTAGCGTTTCTATGACGACCCTGGGTAAACAATCGAGCTACCACAGGACTGTCTGTCGCTTCGGCCATTAGATCGTCCAGTATGATTATGTTGTTGCACTTGGTATTGATCTCACTCAGATCATCGGACAGCTCGGGAAGACCTCTCTCAAACCGGATGCTTTTCCCAAGCGATTTTCTCAACTCGTCGTAACGATCTTGCCATTGATTATAACACCACCAGATACGAATACTTCTCTGCTCCTCGTACACGATACGATTGTTTTCCAAAATTTGTTGGACAAAATACGTTTTTCCACTTTGACTCGGACCCACGACTAATAGCGAAAATGTATGGCGGAAGTTGAATTCCGAATAGGGTTTGATGGTCAAAGATGCTTTAGTTTCTACTGCTTTTGGTTTCTTAGCTGGCAATGAGTGTACACTTCGGCTTACACGCTTTTCTCCTGGCTTTTCGGAGTCCGCATATGGAGACTGGTATGATTCCGGCCATGACGACACCAGGGCTTGCTTAAGAACGTGTTGTCTCTTTGGTTCTGACAATTCATACACTCTGTCTTGCTGCTGCGATAAATTGTTTTCATTTGCTTTGTATACAATAAATTTTACTTTCGGCTGAAGTTTGGCTTCTTGCAAGCACTTTTTTCTTTGGTTAATATCTAGAAAATGTACATCCGAAAGATGACTCGCCAATCGTACGAGATATTTCGCACCTCAATCGGGAACAGGACAATCACGACAAACTCGCTTAGCCATGTTTACAACTCGAAGAACAGATGCAAATGATTTGTTTTCTCCTGATCCTTTGTTTTTTTTTATCACAGGTCAAACAGGCCAAACAAGCCAAACAAGCCAAACAAGCCAAACAAGCCAAACAGGCCAAACAAGCCAAACAAGCCAAACAAGCCAAACAGGCCAAACAAGCCAAACAGTCCAAACAGGCAGGAAAGGAAGTAAAATAAAAAGATAAAACGAACTCTCTGCTATTCTTTATTCTCTCTCTGTTGACGACATCCTTCTAAAAGTACCGTGCTGCTCAAAAAACAAATCATTTCTGAACAGACAGTGCTAGCCGAATGAGCTGCAAATTTTGCGGAAAACAATTTAGCCGTGGTTACAATCTACGCTGACACGAAATGGAATACTGTCCACTACGCGAACAAGAGAGAGATATGTCAGAAACAGAAAGTCAGATAATGGATTCCGAAGACGACGATGTTTCGACAACTTCAACTCATGGGTCTGAAATTTCCATGACGACTGATAATGAGTCAGAAACTGAAGAAGCAGAAGAAATGGATCCTTGGATACCATTGATAGAAGAAGCAAAGCAAAGAAGTAATACAGCTTTTGAGGAAATGAAAGAGAGCCTTATAAACAGCGGTTTTGATGAGCAATCTGCTAGAGATCAAGCATACTCCAATATTCTGCCTGAACTCCAAAAGGAACTTGAAAATATTTATATGCAACGTCTCCTGTGGATGAAACAACTAAAGAAAGATCCCGTACATAAGAAAATAATGCAGACAAAGGAAACACTTGTCGAAAACGATGACTTTGATCCAGAAGAAGCTTTGGAAGCAGCTGTTGATAAGAGAAAGTTTCTTATATGAAGGCTTTTAAAGGATTACGATTTTGATGAGGAAGATGACGCAGAAAGCGATGATTAAACTCAGTCAAACGGTTTAATGCGGTTGGAGCTTTTGTTAAAGAAACTATGGCTAACGAGCAATAAAGCAAGACAATATGTGTAAGAATTATATGCATTTGTGTGATTAATTGTTATACTTAAGAAATAAATTTGTTACAAACGTTAATCTGTGCGTTAATATATGCATCCAGCCAAGCAAAGCGAGCAACAATAATTTACTTTTAAAATCAGTACGATTTCGCGTTGGCGTTACCCCCTTTTTCGCCCTTTTGAAAATTGAAAAAAAAGAGAAAAGAAAAAAGCAAATATTTACTAAATCAATAAGACTACGAAATCGTAAAAAGAATATTATTTTGTACAACACGGTTTCATTTACGTAGAAAAGAAAAAACAAAAACCCGGCTCTCATAAAAGCACACTTTTATAAAATAATTAAGAAGAACGAACTTAAACAACCTATTTACATTTTTTAAACACGCCCCATAGTTCATTTCTCCCATCGCTTAAGCACACATAAAGCTTTGAGCAAACTCGACAAAATATTATTGCCAAACCATGCGTTTATTCATTGCATTAAAGCTCGTTGATGCCATATGGCTTCCAAATCATACATCTGCCATCTCTCCTCATACGATAACATAAGACACTCACTCTGACTAAAACGATTTAGTTTACAACCACAACACCTCTCTTCGAAAAGCTCATAAATCTCGCAAGAAACAATTTGTGCAAATATTGTCTCTAATAAATTGCACAGCTTCCGAAATTCCACAGGCGAAAATTCGTCAATATTATTTGCCCTTGAAGAACCCATATTTTGTTGGGAAAAAAGCATTTGAAAATAAACGTTACCTACCCCTATTCATTTAGTTTGTATACTCGCATTCAACCAATCACGCAAAAAATATAGGCATGACGTAACGCTCTGAACGCACGCTAAGTACGAACTCTTGCACGCAAACACCTATTGATGCCATATGGCTGGAAATAAATGTGACGTCATTCATACATTCGTTTGAATCACTTCCGCCGCTATAAGGAGGGGGGGTAACCTACTGACGAGCAACACACAAGTTGACACAACATATAGGCCACAGAAAAGGTTGCATAAACCGCTCATGGAGTAATTAAAAGAATGTACGTAAAGGCATTATACTATCATGTCTACTATATTTTATTGCTAAAGTGTAGTTATTTGATTAATTTAAGAATGTTTTTAGAATAGTTTGGTTGAGAATAAAATTAAAAATTTGTTTAGCAACTCCTGATCATTCACCCTGAAATTGGACCGCCTGTGTTTAGATATTCCCGCAGAATACTCTCCTCTAGTGAGGTAGTTCACGATAGTTTGGTATTCGCTGTTCTCCATGTTGCGCTCTAGTTAAATTCAACTGTACTAGAGTTTTCAACCCTCGAAAATCAAGAGTACTGTTTCGATTTTATTAACATGTTTTGGTTAATATTATGAATAAGTTGAATAATTTAATATTAATACTAATATTATTATGAATAATCATTTTCACTATGCATTAGTAAGATATAGCACTAAGATCTGTTTATATCAGGAACGAACAATATTTGTAACAGGAAATCCTCTATAAGTGTATGTAAAGGCTAGGTGTCGCTCAAGGGTCTTGCACGCACTTCGTGAGGGGGAAAACAAAACATACTAAAATCCCTTTAATCAAGTTTAATGCTTCTTTGCCTCCCTAAACGGAGAGAGCAATACCTAAACTCACCCTACTAACTTTATTTATACTGAATATCTTTGTCAGTAATAAACTGTTCTCCATACAGGTGCAGTAAGGGTCATTCTCTATTGGTCTAGTATTACTACAGGAGGAAACCTAAACTAAACTAAACTAAAAGTCAAGAGTACTCTTTCGATTTCCTTTAATAATATGTGTTGTCTGTTTATATCACGAATGAACAATATTTACAACAAGAAATCCTCTATATGTGTATGTAAATATAGGTGTCGCTCAAGGGTGCTTACTAACCACTCTTACAATCTTTTCGATCAAGTTTAATTAATGATTCTTTGCCCGCATAACAATATTTATAAACAAAAAATCCTCTATATGTGTATGTAAATGTAGGTGTCGCTCAAGGGTGCTTACAAACCACTCTTACAATCTTTTCGATCAAGTTTAATTAAAGCTTCTTTGTCCACATAACAATATTTATAACAACAAATCCTCTATATGTGTATGTAAATGTAGGTGTCGCTCAAGAGTGCTTACTAACAACTCTTACAATATTTTCGATCAAGTTTAATTAATGCTTCTTTGTCCACATAAACGGGGACTGCCATACCTAAACTCATCCAACTAACTCTATATTTACACTGGATAGCTTTGTCAGTTATAAATTGTTCTCTCTAGAGGTCTTTATGTATGGGCCATCGTTTATTGGTCCAGTGTTACTACAGGAGGACTTCTAAACTAAACCCACTTTAATATATTCCTATTAACTTAATAGCTCTATCAGTTCTAAACTGGTTTCCCAAGAGGTCTAGTATAAGGGTCATTTTCTATTGATCTAGTGTTACTACAGAAGGAAACCTAAACTAAACTAACTTTATTTATACTGGATAGCTCTATCAGTCCTAATTAAACTGCTCTCCCGGCCTATAGAGGTCCAGAAAGGGCAATCCACTACATACTGGATAGCAGTCGCTTGCTGACTCACATTCACCAGGGAAGGCCAACTGGGAATTTGGCGCCCCGTAGCAATAAGTGACGGCATGTTAAGGGTAATTAATTTAGATTTTTATGCTTCAGGACACCATTTTCGGCCTTTTCTGAAGCAATGTTGTTGAGCTGTCATTATTGGTTGGTATTGAATATAAGAAGAAAACAAGAATGAATCAATGAAATATTTAAGACTTGTCTGACCCTAATCAGTAAGAAAAGACGTTGCAAGACCATTGGGCATTGGCAATTTCATAAATAACAAATTCCTGCCTCATGTAAGAAATACACGTGGCCATGGAAGTGGTCTACAGGAATAATGCTATAGTACATAATTTATGCCCCCTCTTCAGCACCCACACCAGGTAGGCTTGATTACCAGCTTTGACCTTGAGTGGTCCAGGTAGTCAGCGTAACTATCAGAACCCACTAGTAAAATTTAAAACCAGCGGCGTAGGAAGCTAATCAATTGGGGGGGGGGGGAGCGACCAAACTGAGCAAAAAGGTGGGTCTGGCGGCATGCCCCCTCAGAAAATTTGGATATCTAGACCCTCTGAAATGGCATTTTTAGCTATTTTGAATTTTATTTTGGGAAACATTTGACAGTCAGTCGACTAAAGGATATGAACACTGGATTAAACTATTAGTTTTATTTTCCAACATTCTTTACTCCGATATGCAAAATAGAACGTAATTATATTTGTATTGAATAATATGACTGTAATAAAATTACTATAGCTGACTGTATAGTAGGGGAAAAATACTACGCAAACCGTCAATAATTCTCTTTCCGCGTAAACAAAGGAAAATTCTCAAATGACTTGCAATGAAATTGATGGATAATCCTCAATGCGATTTCTCTCTAGTTCATAGTATTCTTCAAATACTAGCTCTAATGATAAATTAAGTCATTGTATATTCCAAGATTTTTGGGGACCGAAAGCTATCCCCCCCTGTTTAACATTCGGAGGCCCTTGGCTCCCCGCCTCCTACGCCCCGGTTTAAAACTGACAGATTGGCTAATTGGATTGAGTGTAAACTGGTAGAAGGCCAACAAATAAAGACCTTTCAAAACAAACTATCGCGTGCAAACTAGAAGTATAGTTGAGAACTAAAATACAATAAAACTGCAGCAATATTGGCGCCAAATTCAGTGAAAACAAGCTCATGCATTCACTACGGCTGGGGGAAACATAGTTTTTGATAAGGAAAAAATGGACAAAGCATCAGCATAAGGATGCATAATAAGAAACAGCTGATCTTAATCTGACTGGATAGAATTTTTTTATAACGTTTATATTCTTTGTCCTTGTTCAAACTGGTAAAATTCATTTTTTTAAAGTACTTTTTATCATAGAGCATATATGCATGCGATCACTGTACATATACCTCTGGGTCATTGGACAATACTGCTCCCCTATTTAAGTCCTTGAAGCTAGGACCACCATTTTATGTTAGGTGTCACAAATTGCAAATAATTCCACACATAAAATCATTTAACTTCAGATATATAAAATCATTTGACATCAGACATAATAGATTAATAGGGTAAAATGACAATGCCAATGACCGTAAGTGCACACCGAGCATCAAGTGTCTACAATTTTTACATATCACATTTTAAATATGGTATATCAAGGTTATGTGAGAAATTAACAAACTGTTATCAACAGAGGTCATGCGACTAAAGACTATAGACAATTTACAAGCTATACAATACAAACACTTAAATTCAACTGTACTAGAGTTTTCAACCCTCGAAAATCAAGAGTATACTGTTTCGATTTTATTAACATGTTGTGGTTAATATTATGAATAAGTTGAATAATTTAATATTAATACTAATATTATTATGAATAATAATAATATAAATCATTTTCACTATACATTAGTAAGATATAGGACTAAGATCTGTTTATATTACGAACGAACAATATTTGTAACAGGAAATCCTCTATAAGTGTATGTAAAGGCTAGGTGTCGCTCAAGGGCTTTGGACGCACTTCGCGAGGGGGAAAACAAAACATACTAAAATCCCTTTGATCAAGTTTAATGTCTAACGTCAAATAAGTCATTGTATGACTGGAGAGCTTAATATGAACCAGAAGGCGATCTGTATGAAAGATCTTCAAAATAGTTTCTAACAGTTAGACATGCATTTTACCCTTCAGTGAGCCATGGTAATACTTATTTAGCACAAGCAGAGAAATTATGCCAAATCAATTTTACCATGCATTGGTATATTACATACAAGGAAACCGTTAAATGACAAGACCAATGACTGCAAGTGCACACCGAGCATCAAGTGTGTACAATTTTTACATATCACATTTTAAATATGGTATAATATAGTAGCCAATAATAGTTCCTGATTAAGGGACGTCCCTTATTGATACAGTGACAGTGTTAATACAGGAGCTAATCGAAAAATGGCCAGAAATCGCGGACATGGATCATTAATTATACTTCTTTACCAATTTACATATCACATTTTATGTAATAGATAAAACATGATCAGTCAATCTTTATCTGATATACAAACTCGAGCCGAAGGCGAGCGTTGTATATCAGATAAAAATCGGATGATGATCAACAGACTTTATTTAAACACACTAATCTTTTCAACAAACAACTGATTTCCAAAATAGGTGTGCTAATATTTACAAAATACAAGTTTGTATACTAAAACTTATTTAAATTTTACTATAATTATTATTTCCAACATGCAATAACATATATATTAACTAAACAATATATTTAACCAAGACAGTTATTTCTAAAAACAAAGATCGAGGAAGAAAGCTTTTTGCAAAACTGATACCGAAGTTTTTATCTCTCCCGGTGCCTGATTCCATATTTGAGCCACACTATAACTGAAACATTTTTTAAGAATTCTGTCCTAGGCCTGGGAATAAAAAGCCTAGTCGAAGAATCCCTTAAATTGTAATCATTTATTGTGTTCGAATTTTGAAAAGTGGCTAATAGATTGACCGTTTTGTGCACGAGCCTGGCTTTTATTTGCGCCCTACGTTCGTCTAGCGATATCCAACCAAGAGCATTACAAGCCAAACTGACTGTCCAGGTTCATTTTTGAAATTCACGATAAGTCTAGCCGCGCTATTCTGTAGTTTTTGAGGACGCTCACTAAGACCTTTGCCAAGTGCATCCCAAACTTCGCAACAATAATCAAAATCAGGCTGAATTAAAACATTATATACCAACAACAAATTGTTTCGATCAACAATTTCCTTAAGTTTTCTTATAGCTCCAATACCTGACGATATTTTACTGTCAATGAATTCGATATGTTTCCCCCAATTTAAATGCTCGTCGATCTGAACGCCAAGCACTTCTGGTTTTAACTCTTGGTTGGGCATCCTTATTATTTATCTTATGTCGTGATCCAATCAGAACGTACTCAGTTTTCGCAATATTTAAACATAGTTTATTTGCAGACAGCCACTCTCGGACATTCATTAGGTCTTCATTTGCCCTCTCATCTACTTCATCTAATGTTTCAAACACAGCTGTTAGGCTGGTATAATCTGCAAACATTCTGCGAGTGTTTTATCGTACTTATCAAACGCATAACATATAAATGTTCATTTCTATCGACTATTTTAAAGATATAAGCTGTTTTAGCTGAGAAAATCTAACGAAAAGGTTGTGTTAATCAGGACGAAATCTGTATCATATTTACAGACATTGATTAAGCATTCATTTCTTTTTAATTTGCTTCATGAATTATTAACGAGTTTGATAAACATGCCTTCAACTCTAAACAGTAAATTGTATTATATATAGCGCGATGTTGTAAATTGCTAAATTTGAGAACAAAACAAAGACGTCTTTCAAATAAGTATTTAGTGTAATATTGGCCACTGTAATAATCATCCTGCGTTTTCAACATTTACACACATTTTAACACTTTACAACATTTTATCTCTATAAGACTATATAAGAATAGAGTACTAAGAATATACTAAAAAGCAGGATGATTACTTTATTCTCAAATTTTGCGATTTACAACATCGCGCTATATAATATAATTTACTGTTTAGAGTAAGTATAATTAATGTGCATGGCCGCGATTTATGGCCATGGTTTCGCCGGGTTACCTCCAGTGGGGAGTAGTAACACTCAGGAACTCTATAGGTAGAGCAGTTTAGAACTAATAAAACTATCCAGGCAGTATCTATACTATAGTAAAAGTATAGTTTAGTTTAGGTTTCCTTCTATATCAGTGTAACTACCGTGCTGTAACACTGGATCAATAAGAGTGACGGTCCTTTATACTGCTGGACTTCTAGGTAGAGCAGTTTAGAGTGACACTGTGACCAGTACTGTAGAGCTATCCAGGCAGTCTGAATAAATCTAGTTTAATTTAGTTTAGGTTGTTTTTTGTAACCTCAAGGAAGAACAGTTTTGAACCGTGATAAAGCGGCTATAACAACTATGAGTACGGCAAAAATTTTAATTGTTGTAAAATAGTATGTATATATAGCTTAATCTTGTATACGGAAGATGGTATAAGATAAGGCCGAAACATGTTTACAATTAAAATTTTTCTCGTATTTATTAAATTTCTTATAAGTGTATTGCTAGCACGATCATTTGATAAAGCTATCCGGTGTAAATATCTGACTTTAAGTAAAGTTAGATTAACTGTTAAATATGAAACCTTATATTTAAACCCTCGATCTCTGACACTCACTTAATCGAAATCTTTTCAGTGACATTGAATCTAGGATCCCCTGGAAGTCGTATGAAATGAATTTCCGTTATTACATAAAATATCTCTTTTTAGTAAAACATATTAAAACCTCTTTGAAATGGACCAAAATCGTACCAATTCGTTAGAGTGTATTCCTAGTGTACTTTTGTATCGCCATGCAATCTCCTTCCGAGTGATGACTCAAGATGCCTGAGGGTATGACCTCATTAGGATGTCAATAGGATGTCAAGGCAAAAATGCATCTCTCAAGATTATTGGCACGTTAGGTCATATTGTGGGCAGTATTTTAAACAGATTAGATAATTAAGCAATTGTTCAGATCAACGCATAGAAACTCTTTATGCTATTATATGAAAGTACCAGGGTTAAAGTTGCAAAATTTTTAACCTCCCTCCTGGTAGGATTTTGTGTTTTCCCAACTTTACTTTCAAAGAACTGGAAATTTTCCTACATGCAGGCTTTTTCTTGGTAGGTTGCTACTAATACTAGCCTGACTAGTCTAGTACTTACTGCTTTGCAATGTTTTATTCAGTGTTTCACTTTAATCTGATTTTAATAAGAATTTCACTTTAATCAGACATGTACCGGGGCTTCTGTAGCGCAATAGTCAGAGCAAGCGCCTTTCACCTCTGAGATCGTAGGTTTGATTCTCGCTGCATGCGGACTCACACGTATTATGTTAAATGAGTCAGTCAACGCTCTACCAAAAATCGTAGGTTTTCTCCGGGTACCTCCCACAGGAAATCTTGACAGGGTGGGCCACCAGCGTACAACTGAAGGTGTATTTTATTCTTTATGCCCCGTTCAAATCAATCCAACATGTTGGTCCAACATTATCCAACATTGTTGGATGCAACATTTTATGGTCTGATTTAGCACTACATGTTTGGTAATGTTGGCTGATGTTGGAAGATACGAAGTTGGATAAGGTTTGACTTTATTAAAAGTTTAACTTTGAACTCATACTACGTAGAATGGAATTATAAAAACTCTTTCTGAAACAAACACACTTGAAGAATGGGGTAATTATATCCGGTTTACCTTGATACTTCTGAACTAAGATGCTCTGTCATCTAATTTTGGCCACTTGCACACGGTACGCATAAAAGCGCGAGAAAACAGCCAAGCAAACCAGAGGAATCGAGTCAGCCATAGCGATGAAGTGTTGGATAATTCTAGCCTTGCTGGTTACCGTCTGTGCTGTGTTTCTTGGTGTTGGACACACTGAAGAAACCGCAGCGTTTGATGATCTTAAAGAACCAGCTTTTGAAGATTCATCAAAGTTCAACGACGAAGAATTGTAAGCCATATTTATTTTATTCTTTAAATTTCACACCTATACTAACTCTTTATATAAAAATATTAAATTTCCTTCTCAGATTGGTTATTTTTCTTATTCTGACACCAAATTTGTTACAGAAATTTTTAATAAGAATAAGTCTTTTGCGAGTTGTGAAGTCGCGAGTTACGAGTTGCTTTCAAGTATCCGTCAACCATAAATTTAATCGTAATAATACAGAATTTTCTCAAATTTCTTACCTCTATATACGTCAGTTGTTCCTAGGTACTTGTGAACTATTGGTTGGTAGCTCTATAACAAACACTATAAAAGTGTTTTGTTGTTCGTTGGAATGTTCTCGTCAGTCAGTCGTTGCAGTGCGATTAACTTATCCATCTTTAAATTTCGAGGCAATGCGAAGGCAAGTTGTGCTGTCTTGTTTTATTTGATTCAGGATTCAGTTTTACTAATTGTTTGCAAACCATTTCAGTCCATCCCACCCCTTCCTATATACCGTCCATATAGGGCATTAGGGCACATCCGATATTTAATTTGGCACGAAACGTCCAGCTCGCAACTCGCACTAGCTCGTAACTTCACGGCCTACACTGAACCCATTTTATATGTATGGACTAAAAATTAAGATTTAAGATTTGGTTTGAAACCAGGATTAGTTATAGTGCCAATAATAGAAAAAAACATGCAATATTAACACTTTTTTCCACAATATATATAATGGTATTTCACAGAAGATCGATACGAGCTAGCCATAGACAGAGACGTTTTTATAATTACAAGAATAAAGGAGGTTTCATTCTATCGACATATTTCAGTTCTGGTATCTACTTCCAACTCATTTACCAACTATATACATGCAATACAGTTCCGTATACCAACTATATACATGCAATACATGCAATACAGCCAACGTTTAAACGGCATGTCAGTAAAAATGATGGGTTCTATTAAATTTTCTCTTGTGCAATTATTACATGCTTTAAATCGTAAAGACACAAATGACCCCTTGTTCGAAAGAGAAAACATGCCAACAAGTTTCGAAGAAAGACTAAAATTTTTTTATAAGGATTAGTATTCTAAAAATTACTAAGAATAAAAGATCATTATATTCCGTCTTTTTATACACCCTGTAGATCTGATTCGTTTGAAAATAGTGAAAACGATGACGATGATGATGATGAACCAGGAGCAGATGACGAAGAGACTGATCCTAACTCTTTAGGAGCAATGTAAGTTGTTTCTAAACCAAACCAAACCATACCATACCATATCACACCAAACCGTAGCATAGCATACCACACCATACCAAACCAAACCAAACCATTGCATACCACACCATACCACGCCAAACCAAACCATACAACACCAATTTATAGTATAGCATACCACACCACACCACATGACACCACACAATAATGTATCCTACTCATACGTGCCATACCACAGCACACCACAATCCAACATACCATACAACATCACACGCATAGTATGCCATACCTCACTACAACATACCACATACCACCATATTTCAATCAGTAATATACTACATCATTCTACACTTACGTCTACTGTAAAAGGTTCATAAATCTTCATTCTTTCAATTCAGAGAGAATGCATTGGACAGTGTGAATGAAGACAAACCAGCTAAGTTCAAACGTGCACCATGGGGTATCCGTGTTCCGCGTTTCCGTATCCCACGTTTCCGTGTCCCACGCTTCCGTGTCCCACGTTTCCGTGTCCCGCGTTTCCGTGTCCCACGTTTCCGTGTCCCTCGTTTCCGTGTCCCACGTTTCCGTGTCCCACGTTTCCGTGTACCACGTTTCCGTGTACCACGTTTCCGTGTACCACGTTTCCGTGTACCACGTTTTCGTGTACCACGTTTCCGCTTCCGTGGCGGATGGGGACGATGAAGGTTGAAAACCTTATTTTTAACCTTTTGGTATATATATCACAGTACAAAAGCCCAGATCAAACGAGACGCAAGTCTTCGAGAGTGTTTTACGTCTGAGATATGGAAAAGAGGGAATGGGTGGTTTGAACCACTGATCTGAAAACTAGAGCTGGATAGAGCACCTTTTTGCATTCAGTTAGCCAATTTTGAATCCAGAATATTTATAATGGGAAGAGATTTTTCAACTGATCTGTCGAATTTTTATTACATCAAATTGTTAGGGTATAAATTAACTTTGCTATCAAGCAAATGCGTCTTTCCATTTAGCTTGAAAGATTGCAGGCTTCAATAATGCAAAGCAGATGCACTATCCAGGCTAGGTTTTAGATCAGTGGTTTGACATGCTTGAAGAACACAAAGTGTGGAAAAGAGTCAATATGCGTTCTCGTTTGACCATAGACAATTAAGAACTGATAGAGCTATTCATGTTAAATAAGGCTAGATCAGTTATTAAGTTTCCTTCTGCAGTAACACTGGAGAAATAAGTGTTGGCCCTTTCCAACTGATAGAGCTGTCCAGTATAAATAGAGTTAGATTAGTTTATGCTCGCCAGACGTCTTGTGGTAATAATGCAGCATGGACCACCTTTCCCGGAAGTCTAAGTCTAGAGAGAATATAGTTTATATGCAACTGATTGAGCAGTTTGAGCTATTCAGTATAAAATAAGAGTTAGTTTAGTTGATAATTGAAATGATTTATAGGATAATTAATTTTTTTCACAGAATGAATGACAAGCAAGCTGCACGGTGAGCAATGACGGAGTGAAGAATGAAGTATGCCAACGTAATGGCACTTTTTAATACATTTTAATACTTAAAAATATTTTACCAGGAATATCGTAATTCAATGTATCATTAATAGTACATAAACCGAACTTGTAACTGGTTTCATTAGTTTAATAAAAATATTGCTTATTAAATAATGAAGTTATCATTTGTTATACCATATTCGTGAAAACGATCCCACTTCCTTCTCAAACTGCTGTAAAGTTAATCCCAATGTTAGACGGTTAGACCATAAAGAATGGAATACATGGTTTGGAGACTCGATGAAAATCATGTTACACACGTAAAAATCTCACATCTTGTCAACAAGATGTGTCCGCGGCAGACTTGTAGCAAGCTTATCAACAAGTTGTAACAATGTTGTCATTTTATCAAACAAGTTGTTGAATGGCGGGACGATAATAAGTTGTTGGAACAACTTGTAACAAGTCTGTTGAGTCAATAACATTGTAGCAAGTTTTCAACAAGCTGGGAACAAGCAGTGCGAACACATCCTGATCACAAGTTGCTTAAAGGGGAAGTCAGAGTTCAGGACAACTTGGGCTCAAATGAAAGATTATATAATGCTTACCTTGTACACAAAGTCTCACATCTCCCTGTTAAATCCAAGTCGAGAAATATAGCGATAAAAGTGCTAAAATTTGCATATAACGCAGCCGCCATGATATACATCCGAGCGAACCTGCGATCACGCAGCGGTTTTGCATCGTGACGTCATTGCGCGGTTTCGCGGGAGCGCCTTCTATTTAAATTTCAAAACAAAAGCAGCAATCTTCACAGGCGATTTTTCTAGTGCTATAAAAGTATAAATACCTATTCTTTCGGAAATATGCCATATTGCATGGTACCAGGTTGTACACATTGTTCGAAGAAGACAAAAGGGAGTGATATATCGTATCATCGTTTGCCAAACGACCAGCAAATGCGAAGAACATGGCTCAGACGTATTCGTCGTGACAACCTACCGAAAGCCAATTCGTGCTATGTTTGCAGCGCTCATTTTAGTCCAGATTGTTTCGAGGGTTCACTTAAAGAGCTATTTGGCATGAAGGGGAAAAAGGCTTTAAAACGTGGGAGTGTTCCATCAGTATTTCCATTTTTACCTCGTAAACCAGAGCGCGAATTACCATATAAGAGGACACAACTTAGAGAGAAAATTGCAAAAGACGAGGTAATTGCTTATTGAAATAAATTTTGTGTAAACAGACAATATTATTTCAATTTGCTAAAAGTTTAGAATCTATAGGAAAGTAAAACATTACCCAATCTGTACCATCATGCACCCTAGGCCCCATTTATTTCAGGCACGTTTGGGGGGGGGGTTGAGTGGTATTGGGGGTATTGAATAACACAGAACAATGTGTAAAGAAAACTATAAGATCTTATCAAAACACTTGTGTTTTTGTGTGAATGGGGGGCTTAAATTTCTTCATCCAAAAAGGGGACTTATTAGAAAAAGGGGGCTGATGTAGAGAGGGCCCCCTATTTGAGAGGGGACTTATTAGAGAGATCATAGTACTTGCTCTATTCAATAAACAGTAAGAGGGAGGTGGAGGCAGTGTGTGTTAGAGGGGGTGCATTTTGATGGGGGGGGGGGGTTGATAGAGGATTTGCAGTTTGTAAATTCTGTTAAATAGAATTGTCCAGTGAGTAAATGTTTCCATCATCTTGGACTATTTTTATTCATGTGAACTGCTTTGCAGGAAATAACAAGCCTACTAACATTAAATAGTGAAGAACATGAAGAGGCTACATGCATTGAACATGAACCTGCCAGTGTATCAAGTCAGGATGCCGAAAAACAGTCTGATCCGAAGATTTTGGTTGATGCTGAGACTCAGTGTGAAACAATATTAAAACGAAGCATTGCCGTGCAAACTCTTGCCCATCGTAAAAGAAAATCAAAAAGGCCAACAAAGTCTGGTAGTGGCCACAATATAAATAACAGTTGTCTAGTTGTTACTCCTCCTTCAACACCGATTGAAACAAAAGGACAAATGTCATCCACTATCCATGCTCTTTATCAAAATTGTCCTGCTGTCGCTCCCCCTTCACCACCAGTGACACCAGTTGTAAGGAAAGAAACAGACACATCCATTACACTTCCTGATTCTGAACAGGCAGGGTACAATTCCAGCAGTGGTGATGATGACACATCGGAAAGTGATGACACGTCAGATAGTGATGAAGATTTTGTTTGCTCAGAATTGGAAACCAGTGAGGAGTCTGACGAAGAAGAGCTAAAAAATGAAAGAAAATTCATTGTATTTGAAAGTATGCTTGACCAGCTCTTTATTACATGTAAAACATGTGGTTCTTTGTGTGAGATTGAAAAGTCTAACACTGGTAGCATGGTGACAATCAAAGCAACATGTTGTAACAACCATACCTTTCAGTGGAGATCACAACCAGAGTTACATAACAAGCCAGCTGGTAACATTTTGATTCCTGCTGCAACTGTTATTACTGGAGGAAGCTATGAGTCTATGAAACAATTTTCAAATGCACTTAATTTGAACTTTGTCAATAAAGACCAGTTTTATGATGTGCAGGATAAGATTGTTTTCCCAGTCATCAACAATGCCTATGAAAATCAACAGAAGAACGTTATTGAAACAATCAAAAAGGAAAAGACTCCAGTAAATTTATGTGGTGATGGTCGATCAGACAGTCCTGGTCATAGTGCTAAATATGGCACATACACATTAATGGATGAAACTTCAGGGAAGATCATTGATTTTTCTCTTGTTCATGTCTCAGAAGTTTCATCCTCTAATGCAATGGAGAATGAAGGCTGTCAAAGGTCACTCAACAAAGTCATTGACCAGGATGTCAAAATAAGATCTTTGACAACTGATCGTCATACCCAGATCACATCAGAAATGCGGAAAAAGTACCCTTCCATAATCCATCAGTACGATGTGTGGCATCTGTCAAAGTGGGTAACAAAAAAATTAACAAAAAAAGCTAAGAAAAAGGCCAATGAGCCACTTCTTAAATGGATTCAATCTGTGTCCAATCATTTGTGGTGGTGTTCTCAGACATGTGGTGGTGATGCTGAAGTCCTGCATGAGAAATGGGTGTCTGTCTTGAATCATGTGGTGAACAAACACAGATGGAAGAAATCGAAGAACGGAAAGCACTTTCGCAAGTGTGGACATGGTCGTCTCTCTAGAAGAAAGGAAAGGAAGACAAAATGGTTAGAGAATGGATCAGCAGCACATGTTGCACTAGAGGAGGTGGTTCTCAATAAAAAACTGTTGAAAGATATCACAAAACTCACAGAGTTTCATCATACAGGTGATCTTGAAGTTTACCATTCACTAATGTTGAAGTACGCTCCGAAACGTCGGCATTTTTCATACAAAGGCATGGTGGCCAGAACCCAACTTGCAGTGATTGACCACAACTGTAACACTGGCAGAAAGCAAGCAACAGTTATGAAAGGGAAAAAGCAAGGGGAAAAGAGGTACAAGGTGGTTTTCCCAAAGGGCCGAAAGAAATGGGTAGCAAAACCGATGTTGGCTAGAAAGTCCTTTTCTTTCGTTCAAAACTTGATGGAGGATGTGTTTTCATTCAAGGATGACAAGAGCGATGATGAAAGCAAATCACTAATGCCAGCCAATATTCCAAAGAACATTGCACCAATACCAAGGCCAATCAAAGAGGAGGTTATAACAGCACACAGATCACGGATGGGAAAGACATAAGCAATTTCTTGAAGCATGTTGGAATAAGTTGGTTAGATTCAGTAGTTGAGTATGATATATAAAACTACCTGAAAAATACAATAAGAACTTTGATGTTTCGAGCCAAGGCCCTTGGTCTGGAAGTTGGTAGTATGGGTCGGGGAAAAACATGTGCTTTTATAGTGAATACAAAAGCGTGATAAAAAATAAACCAATCAGATGGATTTAATCAAAACAAACTAAGTAGGTTAACCCATTAAGGTGCAATGTACCTACTTCGTTGTTTTACTTTGTCTAATCATGCCAGGTGATTTTACCCAAGGGGAAATGCTGGATGTTAATTAATGGGTTAAGCATACTATCTACCGATGTATCTTGTAAGACCATTTAGCCATAATGGACCCTACTTTGCCATTTTACTATCTATTAAATTGGCATGCAATTGGATAAAGGTCTCCTAAAGAATGAAGAAAACTTACTGTTATGAACACAAAAGAAACTGTTAAATGCAGCCAATAAAAGACACAATACCATGATAGTGTAATGTTACCCTGGACAAGTGTCATATCTTACAAATGATTATAATTAAACAAATAGTGTATGACACAATAGAACAAGCAGAAAATATAGGAAGCCAAATAACAATAGTACAATAATATATAAAAAGTAAAAAATCTTCATTTAGTAACTGAATAAAACACCTACAACATATTTATCTACTCATCTGCAAATTTAAAACCTTCAAAAACAAAGTCCTCTTCTAAACCTGGTGGTGGGAAATGTGCCCGAATGCAACTAACCACACAGGATGGCAAAGGGACTCTTATCTCTTTGCCTAACACATCCCAACACCACCTAACAAACTGCCTGTAAGCAACATGTCTTTGCTTTTTATGCTCAGGCCCTTCGAATGCCTTAACACCATAATGCTGCCGGTAATGGCTCCAAGCAAGCCGCAAGGCCCAATAATTCAGACATATACACTGAAATGCAGGATTATCAGTTAAACATTCTGGGACGGGAATCTGCTCAATTTGTGCTGCTTCTTGGTTTATGTTAACACAAGCTGGGATTTCCTGGCAGCAAACACTTTCCTCTTCCCTATCCATTATTTGGCAGTGAGTACAAAGGCACCTACATGTAAAAAGCCATGATCGAGTTTAATTGTTTGACTTTAGCATAGGTTGCATAGTATTTGAATTAACCAATTTCAGCCAAAATGTGTTCATTAAAAGTATAAGCTAGCTGTGACAAGCAAATCCGGCATCATGTATCGAAATAATGTATTAAGAGCACTAATTATTTATATACAAATACAATACAAACGTTAACTGTAGTCTGTTGACACTAGTCAGTAGTGATTTGTTGACAAAACTTAACCTATTTTTGACAAGGCAATCCGTATAAATCGCCACGTAGATTGTTATGATACTATAAATAATTGTAGTAAACTTAATAATTACCAGTTTGTGTCCTGAAGTCTGGTGGTATTTTCAGAATTTGAAGTAGATTCCGAAGCCATTTCCTCTGAATCTACATTGTCGCCACTAGAATCTGTTTCAACCGGCTCAAACGCGTAAGGTTGAATCATGTTTACGTCTCCTTCGACGTTAAAATCTTCTCCGCTATAACTGGATTCACTACTTCCAGAACGATCGCTTGAAGATTCATTTGAGGAATCCATTTCTCTTTAATAATTATATTTCTCAATTCTCCTTGTTTTGTAAATATTTATTTCGCCTGTACATGTAGTGTGTATCAAATAGTCAATACCGCGCAATGACGTCACGATGCAAAACCGCTGCGTGATCGCAGGTTCGCTCGGATGTATATCATGGCGGCTGCGTTATATGCAAATTTTAGCACTTTTATCGCTATATTTCTCGACTTGGATTTAACGGGGAGTTGTGAGACTTTGTGTGCAAGGTAAGCATTATATAATCTTTCATTTGAGCCCAAGTTGTCCTGAACTCTGACTTCCCCTTTAAACAGCATTGGTAAAATTCTGCTGCAGGTTTGTCACGGATAAATAATTGAACCAAAACATTGCTATTGCCTATTAGTATAAACCTACTAGTCGGCTAATGCAAATCCAGCGTTCTGATTGGCTACTCTACTAGAGGGCCACCAGGTATTAGAATACTGGGTTTTCTAGTTCAACCAAGTGAAGTGCAAAAAAATCTTTGAAGTCCACCAGGTATTAGCCTACTAGTAGCGAAGAGGGAGAGAAAAACTTGTGAATCGTTTGCTTTTTTAAGAAATAAACCCTTCATAAAATGTCCTACTTTTTATTCTGGAATAAAAACTAACAAACAATCTTGGAAACTGCTTGCAAAAAAGGTAGAATTTTGAAGTTTTACTCGTAGTTTTACTGTTTTGAACATGAAATTGACTGGCGAATTGATGAATATGGACAATTTTTGTTTATATTTCGAGCAAAATCATTGAAAATACAATCGCGGATAGAGGATATTATTACAAAATATAGACACTTCATGGTAAAACAAACTACGTAGCAAGTACTAATATTTTTGTACGCCTGTACTGTATGTTAAAAACTTTATCAAATTGGCACTGTGTCCACATGAACAAACTATGTTAGGAGCAAAATAATGTCCACATTAAAGTCTTTCCTTTTGGCCCAATGGTTTTAAGGTTCAAAACAGGCAAGGATTAGCTTCCAAATCCCCCACCCCAGGGAGGAGTCAAAGTATCAAATGCCCCGCGGTGGCCCGGGGGGATGGACATGATTGGATTTGACGACGGATGCATTAGTGGAAAGTCGGGAGAAAGTACGCGTATAAACATAGGTCAAATAAGCGAGCGGAGAAAATTATGCTTCCGAGACCTTAATTTACGCATTTACTATTTTTGGACTCTAATGTTCTTTGAAAACATTGCTATACATTGTCTACCCCTGAATAATAACTTGGTTGAAGCAGTATAAAAAATAATGGCGTGATCGGGAAACTGGGATGAGTCATGGCTGGATAATGGGATTTGAAGTGAAAATTGGTCGGGATGGCAGGATCTTGGAACCCGGTACAGGGCCCTCACTAGAGGGACTAAATGAGTTGATTACTTGATTGTATGTAATATTTGCCTGTGGTGTGTAAGTAATGCTGTTATATACTTTTATATACAACCACAGGCGGCCCAAGCTTACGATGCGACTATTAAATCTATAATATTGTAAACAGTATGGATATGATATATAAAACTGTGTAAATGGAGAAATAAAATTCATTTACCTTTACTACAAAGTGTATTTATCTTTTATGCGTTGGTTTGGATGTGATTTGAGCCCCTTTCAGTTTATCCAAATCGCTTCCACGCGAGTAATTCGATCGACCAAGTATGTTGAAGCGTGTAATTCGAATTTGCGAGCTCTCGCGAGGTGTTCAACGGCCATTTGTAAGGTACGAGTCTTCAAAGTTCAGATATTGTCTTAATAATGGCTTAATTTTTTATCAGACTAAATCTACTTTGTTTTTGCTGAAGACGATGTATGTTATTGGAAACTTATTGTGCTTTATGGCATGGAGCTGTTAATTTTGTGGCGTTTTAGTGAACTACTTGGTGAAACGAGAACGATTTGTGGAGTCGATGTGCGTGTATGGGAGGGCGCCAGTATACTGCCACTGTGTCATATTTTTAAACCGAAAGGGGCTCAAATCACATCCAAACCAACGCAGATAAGTTTGTAGTAAAGGTGCGTAAATGATTTTCTCAATTTACACAATTTTCTAGTAAGTCTTCCTCAGCGCTATTAAGTCATGGATCCAAAAAGCATAATTACCCCCTGCAGCGCGCCTTCATTTCTCTGCTTGATTGCGTGGGTTTTGCGTGGATTGTACGTGTCTATTGCGTGGTTCTTACAAGAGTTCTGCTTTAACTATGCTGGCATTCCATAAAATACATTTAAAAGCAAACTTAAATTTTGAAATAGTAGTTAGGAGTCCACAGTATGGCTCTGGAAAGGATTACCGTGTTGTGTAGGCCTACAATATTTATAGAATTTATAGTGTGGAAATCTACGGATAATATTAGGAGAGTAAAGATGTTGCTAAGTTATTATTAAAAATGTTTATATTGCTATGTGTAGGGACGATTATCTACTGCAATATAATGAAATGTCCTTTTTTGTTATGCGTGATAGTTTCCTTTCAAGACATAGAATCTTAATTTATATTTTACGGCTGTCTTAAACGATTTAATAATTAATATAGCGACGCAAGCAAGTATTTGGATTTTTAAACTATGTAAACTGATCTTGTTCCCACTCTGCGGTGAAATATTGTAATATATATGTAACGTACCGAGCACTCTACTACTACTTCTTAGACCACCCTTCTGGCAACAGAGTCAGAGTGAATAACAATATATTTGATTAAGGTAGATTAATTTGTAGTACAGGTTTGCGTGACGTTAGCATATCTTACAATTAGTTGTTTACGTAATATAACGTGCGTCTACAACCTAAAGGAAACTACGCCCTAATTAACATTATCAACACAACCGCAACTATTCAATCCACGCACGCTACATAATTATATATTGTAAAATATGTAGAATAGCTGATACAATTTTGACTGCTTCAATACGAGAGCAGAGGAGGTATCGTTAGTATACCGTGATGCATTGCGGTTTTAGTACATATTATCAATTCGCCGGAGCTCGCTCGCTCATTTTTCGGTTGGCCATCGCAGTGCAAACATAAACACAGAAGCGAACAGCAGTCGCATTATGGTGAAATTTCCAACTTTTGTCACAAGAAAACTTTGATTTTAGTACCATATTGACTTCTTATTGTTCATGTCCGCTGTGAAACGACGTTTAGTGGTAATTTCAAGCCATTTTGCGTAGAATTTAAATGGTTCAAGCTTTCGAAGAGTCATGATTCATTCGGGCGTTTCGTATAAATGCATTTTTGCCTAACGTATAAAAGTCCAGAAAATATGATATTAAACACATTTCGTGTATTGTTCTCAAGGTAAGGCAGTTAAATTTTTACTGGTAATATTGGATTCTATTTTCAATTGCAATTAATAATTATTTGTCATAAAACATTACAGACAAAATTTCCCATCTGGCATGTCACATTATTTAATTTATTTTAGTACATAATTTGACATTGTATAAATATGTTGGTGTATGTCATGTTCTGTTTCAGCAATTTCTAATTGCTTTTACAATCATCGATTGTATCAAACGATATCTTCTGTGTTTGGACTGGTTAAATGTCAGTAAATAAGGGAATAAGGCATATAATAAAGTCACAGATAAAATATTACTTTATATGCCAAGGTTAAAATACAACTGTACTAAACTACTACACTATTGTATTATTGTATTTCAAAATTGAGAGTGATATTCAGGTTGTTACATAGATAAATGTATTCTACCAAGTATGTTAATGATAGAATTGTTTTTACTTTTAGAAAGAAATATTGTAGAAATGTGTTCCTAATGGCAATCTGACATACTGGCTACTGCAATATCAATATTGTAACTAGATGCTTAAAGTTCATCCATTGCTGTCCTGCTTACAAAACCTTTGACTGGCACACCACCACCTTCAATGCGATGCTTCACGTTGCATGGAGAAATTTGTTTACTGTCATTACTCTTATGCAGATTCCTTGGTTACTTAACTTGACAAACTCATCTCTAGCCAAACTAAACCTCTATTTTAACAAATTGAAAAGCTGATAAGGAATTCCATCTCAGGAGATGAAATCTCACTTCAATAGAACACAAAATTAAACCTTAAACTACAATCCAATATAGCTATTAAGTGTCTTATATTGTGTTACATATGGTGGTCAAAATGTATTCACCCTTTTGAGTGCGGCAAATAATGTCTTGGCTAATGGTCTTTCCTTTTAGACTTGGCCACCATATGCTGCACTATCACACTTAATGAATGCACCTATATATTATACACATACAATAATAACAGGTTACTATTTAATTATTTATCTATTATCAAAAGAGAAATAATCAAAGTACAAAATGGTGCAATTGAAATCTAAAAATTACATCAGAAGCAAATATATAGGTGCCAACTAAAATACATGGATTGATGATACCTTTGCCTGCCAATCTCACTAGCTTTGCCAGCCAAGAATAATCTTGTTCAAAAATTGTGGTATTTATGTAAGATCTAATTTTCTCAAAATATTTCTAGATCTATTTGCCTGAGATTTGCACTAACTTGAAAGAGTTATTTACAAATTATCATTGTTGTATTTAGTCAACTCAAGGTGTTTGAATAAGGGAGTCAACAACTCTACTTAAATTAAATCAAATCAATTGCTTCAATTGAGCATGGCACTCTGAGTCAATGACTGGACTTATTGCAACACTGAGGATTGTAATAGGTACATAAAGCAGGCAAGTGATAAAGCAGGCCAGTTTGTGAACCTGGGTTAGCCGTATCTCTATCTCCATGTAAATATTCCTATATTATTTCCTATTAAAATTGGGTTCAATGCTATTTATACAAAAAGTTAAGGATTGTTATCAAATGGCTCTATTTTGTATACTACATAGTATGTTAATAGTATCATAATCATCCAAAGGTGGTGCAGCAAATGAGACTCAGTCCATGAACTTGACCATAACATGTCATTCCCATTGACACTTTCCCTAGAATATGTAATATAAAAGTTAGAACATGGAGAAAAAATTCACTGCATGTCACTGTATTTTTACTTGGAACCAAACACAGCTGAAATCTCACTTTTCTTGACTCAGAAAAGCAGTTCGAGGAAGGTCTGGCCTGCCTGGCCATATTTCCCAAGGCGAAAAACCCCCTGAAATTTGCTCAGTTATTAAAGATCAATCATGAATGATTATTACACCTACTCTGAACCATTAATAATGTAAGTGCTTAATCTGAAATTTATGGTCATTTTGGAAATGTATATACAAAGTAATATCTAATAAGACAGTGGAGTTAATCTTGCGAATTTGTTTTTTTTGTTGTTGCGCTATATTAATATGAAATAAAAGACCATCTAAAGCTTTTAGCCTTCTGACTTGAAGCCCATTTTAAAATGCCCCAATCATGTGGCATCTTCCCGCCACATGGCGCCATTACCGACAGAACATAGCCAAAAACACCCGATATTCCAACAGCAATATCTCGCTTATTTCAGGAGTTAATTTGGGTTTTTTGGTATTAGTAAAAAGGAAAACTTTCCCTGATTTCAGTGATGTGATTTTCATTGAGTTTTCTCTTGAATTTAATTACCCATTTAATCTCCTACATGTTTACATGCCATTTTCGAGGCTTGCGTACTGACCCAACACAATGGTAAATATAATGCGTGATTGGGATACCTAAAGCGTGATACATCAACTAAACAAGTCAAAAATCGTTGAAATACATTCACATATAAAACAGTTATAAAAATAGAATATAGCAAAGATACCCAGAGTTAATTCGTGTTTTAAAGGACCAATAGAAAGAATAACTCTTCCTGACTTCGATTCTGTGACTTTTTTCTACTTTTCAAATTGATAAATATAATTATCTCCTGCATATATGAAAGCCACTTTTGTAGCGTGTCCACTGACCCGAAACAAGGGTAAATACAATGCGTGATTGCATAGCTAAAACGTGATGCATAAAGTACCTAAGTAAAAAATCGTGAAATAAGATGCACAAATAAAATAAATATAAAAACATACCTTAAAAAATACCAGATTTTCTGAGAGAAAATTCTCAATTAAATCCGTAATTTTTCACCACACATCATGAGTCATCATCGGAAAATTTCTAATGTGAATATTAATGAGACGCAATGCATTGTGGTATACTGACGATTCCTCCTCTGGGTGACAACATTGATATGAGAGTAGATGTAAGTATAGCGCAAAAATAGGAATCATGTCTGCATACACAATTAACCGTTGGTAAAGAGCCTATACAGCCATTTTTATTTGATATTTTAATAGAACATGAAAAAGTAGCTTATAAATAATTTTACAGTTTTTAATTACACTTTTCGTTTGTAAGATATTTTGCAGAAGAGTTAGGAAAAGTTGTCCTATTTTGGTACGTAATGACGGAGTCTGGAAGCGAGTTAGTGACGTCATTTAAGAAACGAGATTTATCTTGTTGTTTTAAGTTTGTAGTAAATACTACAGTTGCTTAAATAATATTTTTTCTTATTCGAATAGCCTAGAGACCAGCTAGAGGAGCACAAACCAAAATAAGGATTACCATTGGTTTTTAACACTGGCAACACAAGAAAGGGTTTCATCTGATGCACTACCTGATGATAAGCCCATCTGCAACTTGGCAACATTACCTCTGACAACCTTCTTGTTATCACCTGATGACATCAGCAAGTTCAGAAGTAATTTTGCCATTTTGTTTTTGCGCAATGTGATTGGTAAATTGGCTTTTCTGAAGCCATTTAAGAAGTATGTCCCAAAGCACATTACACACAAATACAGCGCGGAAATGAGCAAGAAAAGCAGTGTTGTCAATCTTGGCTTTGTATTTGCTAACGAATCAAGTGGTGAAGGTATGGTGGAAAATCTGGAGTTTATGCATCAATATATCCACGAAGGAAATGCAAGTGAACAAGTAGTCTTGTGTGGATTGTGCAAAAATTATTTCATAAACAACTTTAACAGATGTTACACCAGAGTCAAAATTAGTCAGTAGTGTCGTTTTTTGGTATATACTTCATGGTAAGCTACATATAGTCGCCCTACTATATTATTACGTAACATACATATATGCATAATACATTACATATGCATATAGTCGCCCAGCATATAGTTGCCATATAATATATGTACTTGGGTATCTTCGTGTACTTGGACGATTTCATGCACTTCTACAACTCGGTACACTCGGTACACTCGGTACACTCGGTACACTCGGTACACTCGGTACACTCGGTACACTCGGTACACTCGGTACACTCGGTACACTCGGTACACTCGGTACACTCGGTACACTCGGTACACTGCACACTCGGTACACTCGGTACACTCGGCACACTCGGTACACTCGGTACACTCGGTACACTCGGCACACTCGGCACACTCGGTACACTCGGTACACTCGGTACACTCCGGACACTCGGTACACTCGGTACACTCGGTACACTCGGTACACTCGGTACACTCGGTACACTCGGTACACTCGGTACACTCGGTACACTCGGTACACTCGGTACACTCGGTACACTCGGTACACTCGGTACACTCGGTACACTCGGTACACTCGGTACACTCGGTACACTCGGTACACTCGGTACACTCGGTACACTCGGTACACTCGGTACACTCGGTACACTCGGTACACTCGGTACACTCGGTCCACTCGTACACTGCACACTCGTACACTCGGTACACTCGGTACACTCGGTACACTCGGTACACTCGGTACACTCGCACACTCGCACACTCGGTACACTCGGTACACTCGGTACACTCGGTACACTCGGTACACTGCACACTCGCACACTCGGGTACACTCGGTACACTCGGCACACTCGCACACTCGGTACACTCGGTACACTCGGTACACTCGGTACACTCGGTACACTCGGTACACTCGGTACACTCGGTACACTCGGTACACTCGGTACACTCGGTACACTCGGTACACTCGGTACACTCGGTACACTCGGTACACTCGGTACACTCGGTACACTCGGTACACTCGGTACACTCGGTACACTTTGTACACTTGGCTGACTTCATGCACTTCTACAACTTGGTGCACTTGGTACACTTGGTACACTTGGTACACTTGGTACACTTGGTACACTTGGTACACTTGGTACACTTGGTACACTTGGTACACTTGGTACACTTGGTACACTTGGTACACTTGGTACACTTGGTACACTTGGTACACTTGGTACACTTGGTACACTTGGTACACTTGGCACACTTGGCACACTTGGTACACTTGGTACACTTGGTACACTTTGTACACTTGGCTGACTTCATGCACTTCTACAACTTGGTGCACTTCGCTAACTTCATGCACTTCGATAACTTGGTACACTTGGTACACATGGTACACTTGGATGACTTCATGCACTTCTACAACTTGGTGCACTTCGCTTACTTCATGCACTTCGTCAACTTGGTACACTTCTATAACTTCATACACTTCTATAACTTGGTACACTTGGATAACTTCATGCACTTCTACAACTTGGTACACTTGGTACACTTGGATGACTTCATGCACTTCTACAACTTGGTACACTTGGATAACTTCGTGCACTTCGATAACTTGGTACACTTCTAGAACTTCGTGCACTTCGATAACTTGGTACACTTGGATAACTTCATGCACTTCAATAACTTCGTACACTTGGATAACTTCATGCACTTCTAGAACTTGGTACACTTGGATAACTTCATGCACTTCAATAACTTGGTACACTTGGATAATTTCATGCACTTGGATAACTTGGTACACTTCTAGAACTTCATGCACTTCGATAACTTGGTACACTTGGATAACTTCATGCACTTCTACAACTTGGTACACTTGGTACACTTGGATGACTTCATGCACTTCTACAACTTGGTACACTTGGATAACTTCGTGCACTTCGATAACTTGGTACACTTCTAGAACTTCATGCACTTCGATAACTTGGTACACTTGGATAACTTCATGCACTTCAATAACTTCGTACACTTGGATAACTTCATGCACTTCTAGAACTTGGTACACTTGGATAACTTCATGCACTTCAATAACTTGGTACACTTGGATAACTTCATGCACTTCGATAACTTGGTACACTTCTAGAACTTCATGCACTTCGATAACTTGGTACACATGGATAACTTCATGCACTTCTACAACTTGGTACACTTGGTACACTTGGATGACTTCATGCACTTCTACAACTTGGTACACTTGGATAACTTCGTGCACTTCGATAACTTGGTACACTTATAGAACTTCATGCACTTCGATAACTTGGTACACTTGGATAACTTCATGCACTTCAATAACTTCGTACACTTGGATAACTTCATGCACTTCAATAACTTGGTACACTTGGATAACTTCATGCACTTCGATAACTTGGTACACTTCTAGAACTTCATGCACTTCGATAACTTGGTACACTTGGATAACTTCATGCACTTCTACAACTTGGTACACTTGGATAACTTCATGCACTGCAATAACTTGGTACACTTGGATAACTTCACGCACTGGTACACTTCTAGAACTTCATGCACTTCGATAACTTGGTACACTTGGATAACTTCATGCACTTCTACAACTTGGTACACTTGGATAACTTATAACTTCATGCACTTCTACAACTTGGTACACTTGGATAACTTCATGCGCTTACTTGGTACACTTGGATAACTTCATGCACTTCTACAACTTGGTACACTTCGAACTTCATGCACTTCGATAACTTGGTACACTTATAACTTCATGCACTTCTACAACTTGGTACACTTGGTGATAACTTCATGCACTTCTACAACTTGGTACACTTGCACTTCGATAACACTTCGATAACTTGGTACACTTGGATAACTTCATGCACTTCTACAACTTGGTACACTTGGATAACTTCATGCAGGTACACTAATAACTTGGTACACTTGGATAACTTCACGCACTGGTACACTTCTAGAACTTCATGCACTTCGATAACTTGGTACACTTGGATGACTTCATGCACTTCTACAACTTGGTACACTTGGATAACTTCATGAACTTCAATAACTTGGTACACTTGGATAACTTCATGCACTTCTACAACTTGGTACACTTGGATGACTTCATGCACTTCTACAACTTGGTACACTTGGATAACTTCATGCACTTCTGGTACACTTGGATGACTTCATGCACTTCCCTGATAACTTGGTACACTTCTATAACTTCATACACTTCTATACCTTGGTACACTTGGATAACTTCATGCACTTCGATAACTTGGTACACTTCTAGAACTTCATGCACTTCGATAACTTGGTACACTTGGATAACTTCATGCACTTCTACAACTTGGTACACTTGGATAACTTCATGCACTTCAATAACTTGGTGCACTTTGCTAACTTCATGCACTTCGATAACTTGGTACACTTCTATAACTTCATACACTTCTATACCTTGGTACACTTGGATAACTTCATGCACTTCGATAACCTGGTACACTTCTAGAACTTCATGCACTTCGATAACTTGGTACACTTGGATAACTTCACGCACTGGTACACTTCTAGAACTTCATGCACTTCGATAACTTGGTACACTTGGATAACTTCATGCACTTCTACAACTTGGTACACTTGGATAACTTCATGCACTTCAATAACTTGGTACACTTGGATAACTTCATGCGCTTCTACAACTTGGTACACTTGGATGACTTCATGCACTTCTACAACTTGGTGCACTTCGCTAACTTCATGCACTTCGATAACTTGGTACACTTCTATAACTTCATGCACTTCTACAACTTGGTACACTTGGTACACATGGTACACTTGGATAACTTCATGCACTTCTACAACTTGGTACACTTGGATGACTTCATGTACTTCTACAACTTGGTGCACTTTGCTAACTTCATGCACTTCGATAACTTGGTACACTTCTATAACTTCATACACTTCTATACCTTGGTACACTTGGATAACTTCATGCACTTCGATAACTTGGTACACTTCTAGAACTTCATGCACTTCGATAACTTGGTACACTTGGATAACTTCATGCACTTCTACAACTTGGAACACTTGGATAACTTCATGCACTTCAATAACTTGGTGCACTTTGCTAACTTCATGCACTTCGATAACTTGGTACACTTCTATAACTTCATACACTTCTATACCTTGGTACACTTGGATAACTTCATGCACTTCGATAACCTGGTACACTTCTAGAACTTCATGCACTTCGATAACTTGGTACACTTGGATAACTTCATGCACTTCTACAACTTGGTACACTTGGATAACTTCATGCACTTCAATAACTTGGTACACTTGGATGAGTTCATGCACTTCGATAACTTGGTACACTTGGATAACTTCATGCACTTCTACAACTTGGTACACTTGGATAACTTCATGCACTTCAATAACTTGGTACACTTGGATAACTTCATGCACTTCAATAACTTGGTACACTTGGATGAGTTCATGCACTTCGATAACTTGGTACACTTGGATAACTTCATGCACTTCTACAACTTGGTACACTTGGATAACTTCATGCACTTCAATAACTTGGTACACTTGGATGAGTTCATGCACTTCTACAACTTGGTACACTTGGATGACTTCATGCACTTCTACAACCTGGTGCACTTCGCTAACTTCATGCACTTCGATAACTTGGTACACTTCTATAACTTCATACACTTCACTAACTTGGTACACTTGGATGACTTCATGCACTTCTACAACTTGGTACACTTCTAGAACTTCATGCACTTCGATAACTTGGCACACTTGGATAACTTCATGCACTTCTACAACTTGGTACATTTGGATAACTTGATCATGCACTTCTACAACTTGGTACACTTGGATGACTTCATGCACTTCTACAACTTGGTGCACTTCGCTAACTTCATGCACTTCGATAACTTGGTACACTTCTATTACTTCATACACTTCAATAACTTGGTACACTTGGATGACTTCATGCACTTCTACAACTTGGTACACTTCGATAACTTCATGCACTTCTACAACTGGGTACACTTGGATAACTTGGTACACTTGGATAACGTAATGGACTTCAATAACTTGGTAATAGAGATTTAGGAATTGCTACCAATATTATTGTACGTATATTTTGCTAGCAGAAATATTATTCTTACAATTCCGAAAATTTCAAAATATAATATTATATATATCTTGAATGTATTCTAAGGACGAATGAACATTGATGACCGGTAGCGGCATAACAACGTTTAACAGTAATTATGCATATAAAACAGTTTTTCACGCAACGTAAATCATCTCTTTTCTGCTTGGCTCACCCAATCATTCCCTCTACAGACCCAATTTTATAGTAATATTAATTACATGTTGATATTATTAATCTTAACAAACTCATTAGTAATTCATGTCCAAGACAGAAAGGAAATGAGCACCACATCGGTATTATGCACGGGTACACGGTAATAGACTCGTTTTTTGTGTATGCATATATAACTTGAAAATGATTGATACAACTACACCAATCTCGTAAGATTGATGTAGTTGACATCACCAACGAGAAATTTGTCGGGACAAACAAACTATCCGTATTAGACCTTGTGCCCTTCTGTATTGGTGGGTTTCACCACGTGTCACATGGCAGCAGATGGTGGTCAACTTCAGAAATGGCGACACTTATAGGAGCAAGAAAATTAAACTACATCTCTCAATTCTATTTATTTGCCTTCAAATACAAGACTACCATGTATAATGAAAATAATTATCATTATTTTCTTACTTTGATAACGGCAGGTTGACCACCATTTGCCCTACGATGATACTTAGTGAAACCCATGCACCTATTGTTGAGGTGTCAGCATATTGTAATCTGTTTGATCTTTATTACTGCATGTCAAGCGAAAAAGAGCCGTAAAAAAGTTTCTTCAACTGCTCACAATGATTTACAGAATATTCCATTTTCCCTTCCACCTTCCGCTTCATTTTAGATGTGGCATTCAATTGCATACTCTTGGCTATGGAACTGTTGACCACAAAATTGAATAGAGATGTTATATTTTCGCTCGTAGGCAGTATGAACGTTGAGTTCAGTAGAGATAGGCATGCTTCAAAAAGACATGTCTCTGTCATATTCCAAGGTCCTTGTTTCATTACTAGATCGTTTTCTTTCATGTAATCAGTGCTTCTTTGTCGTTTAAGGGAAACTGGACTTGATGTGCATTTGGGTCTTCTTTTTAAAGTAGGGGAAGATCTATTTGGATTTTCCCCATATTCGTTCTGGCAACGTGCACATTTGCATAGCTGACTACATGCCTGACTATTTTTAAAGCATGGGCATTTCGTTCTTCTTTTACCGTCAATATCTTTGCAAGAGCCAGTGACAGTTTGTTGCGAAGATTGCCCACATCTACACGATATAATTTGAGGAACCTTTATATTTCTTCTGTTTGCACAATTCAAACACTTACAGGTTGAAGAACAAGTTCGTCCATTCAAGAAGCAAGGACAAAGAGCTTTTCTCGTTGTTGGATTTACAACACAAAACCGACTATTCCGTGATTTAACCTTTCTCCCGCAGTAGCAACCGGTATTTACTGAATTGTCTTCATTGGCACTGGGATCATTTTCATTATCACAATCAACTAAAAAAATAGAAAAATGAAAGTGGAATAGAATTGTTAGTAACGTCACAGTTAGTGCAATAGAAATTCGTGTAGCTCCAGATATTAACGATCTGTTAAGCAGCCTATGTAACTGTTCGTTTCTCTCCGTGCCGTAACATGGTGGTATATTTGACAAACAGTCTTTTTGTATATGCTCTCGCAGCTTATCGATTTCATTAAATGTCGACGTAGTGAGGGGAGAACTTGGTACGTCAATCCACCGTTCTAAAAATGTGTCTAAATTACGTTCAATAACTTCTTTTGCCGGCGTGTTTTCGCATCGCCGTTCATCTTGATCAGTGTATCTTCGTAATATCTGTACAAAATCCTTCATTGCATCACGGTAGAGAGAGTTAGTGGTGCTCAAAGTTCTAGTGATACGTTGACACGCATGAAACAGATCAAGCTTAACTTTTGCATATGGGAAAATTTTGTTGTACATGTTGCGCACATGCATGACAACAGTCGTCTACACAAATATATTCAACGTGCTTTTCTGAATTTTGTAGCCTTTCATTAAGATCTATTAACACATCTTCTATTTCTCAAAACGATACGGACTTCGTTAATTTCCAACATAACTTATCCGTGTTCATTCATGGCAATATACAGTTGTTTGTACTGCGTAACAAATTTGTTGTCATTTCTAACTACGCCTATGTTCCCGCTAATTTTAAAAGTGTGATCACAGGATATGGCTGTTGCCACTACGTTTTCCATTTTGTCTTTGTAACACTCTTCTTTTCTTTTAAATACGTCTAGGAACATGTTCATCAATTGATCATTGCTTGGAAAGGAGAATAATATATCATTATAGAATTCCGATTGACTAAATCTTAAACTAACATCAGCAACACCATTCTCGTTTAATGAAGCGGTGTAGATGTCTCCTTTTCTGCAGAATTCATAGAAATTAAGGGATGCGATACCTTCACTTATTTGCAAGAAATTTACTCCTTGCAAGCAATGAGTTTCCAAGCAATCAATCAAATGTTTCGTACCGCCACTACGTTGGAAAAGTGTGACTGGGAAGGAAAACTTTATCTTATCTGGTAAACATTGGTGAACATCAATTGATGTCGATCGAAGTTTATGTTGGATGCCATCGCAATTGTTTTTGCATAGGTATATTCTCTGCACCAAAGTCATCCAAGTGTACCAAGTTGCAGAAGTGCATGAAGTCATCCAAGTGCATCAAGTTGTAGAAGTGCATGAAGTTATCCAAGTATACCAAGTTATCGAAGTGCATGAAGTTGTAGAAGTGTACCAAGTTGTAGAAGTGCATGAAGTTATCCAAGTGTACAAAGTTATTGAAATGCATGAATTTATCGAAGTGTACCAAGTTGTAGAAGTGCATGAAGTTATCCAAGTGTACCAAGTTGTAGAAGTGCATGAAATTATCCAAGTGTACCAAGTTATCGAAGTGCATGAAGTTGTAGAAGTGTACCAAGTTATTGAAGTGCACGAAGTTATCCAAGTGTACCAAGTTATTGAAGTGCATGAAGTTATCCAAGTGTACCAAGTTATTGAAGTTCATGAAGTTATCTAAGTGTACCAAGTTGTAGAAGTGCATGAAGTTATCCAAGTGACCAAGTTGTAGAAGTGCATGAAATTATCCAAGTGTACCAAGTTATCGAAGTGCATGAAGTTGTAGAAGTGTAAAAGTTATTCAAGTGCATGAAGTTAGCGAAGTGCACCAAGTTGTAGAAGTGCATGAAATCATCCAAGTGTACCAAGTGTACCAAGTGTACCAAGTTGTCGAAGTGCATGAAGTTAGCGAAGTGTACCAAGTTGTAGAAGTGCATGAAGTTATCCAAGTGTACCAAGTTATCGAAGTGCATGAAGTTCTAGAAGTGCACCAAGTTATCGAAGTGCATGAAGTTATCCAAGTGTACGAAGTTATTGAAGTGCATGAAGTTATCCAAGTGTACCAAGTTATCGAAGTGCATGAAGTTCTAGAAGTGTACCAAGTTATCGAAGTGCATGAAGTTATCCAAGTGTACCAAGTTGTAGAAGGGCATGAAGTCATCCAAGTGTACCTAGTGTACCAAGTTGTAGAAATGCATGAAGTTATCCAAGTGTACCATGTGTACCAAGTTGTAGAAGTGCATGAAGTTATAGAAGTGTACCAAGTTATCGAAGTGCATGAAGTTAGCGAAGTGCATGAAGTTAGCGAAGTGCACCAAGTTGTAGAAGTGCATGAAGTCATCCAAGTGTACCAAGTGTACCAAGTGAACCAAGTTGCAGAAGCGCATGAAGTTATCCAAGTGTACCAAGTTATTGAAGTGCATGAAGTTATCCAAGTGTACCAAGTTGTAAAAGTGCATGAAGTTATCCAAGTGTACCAAGTTATCGAAGTGGATGAAGTTATCCAAGTGTACCAAGTTATTGAAGTGCTGAAGTTATCCAAGTGTACCATGTTGTAGAAGTGCATGAAGTTATCCAAGTGTACCAAGTTATCGAAGTGCATGAAGTTCTAGAAGTGTACCAAGTTGTAGAAGTGCATGAAGTCATCCAAGTGTACCAAGTTATTGAAGTGTATGAAGTTATAGAAGTGTACCAAGTTATCGAAGTGCATGAAGTTAGCGAAGTGCACCAAGTTGTAGAAGTGCATGAAGTCATCCAAGTGTACCAAGTTGTAGAAGTGCATGATCAAGTTATCCAAGTGTACCAAGTTGTAGAAGTGCATGAAGTTATCCAAGTGTACCAAGTTATCGAAGTGCATGAAGTTCTAGAAGTGTACCAAGTTGTCGAAGTGCATGAAGTTATCCAAGTGTACCAACTTGTAGAGGTGCATGAAGTCATCCAAGTGTACCAAGTTATTGAAGTGCATGAGTTATCCAAGTGTACCAAGTTGTAGAAGAGTGCATGAAGTTATCCAAGTATACCGTTATCGAAGTGCATGAAGTTCTAGAAGTGTACCAAGTTATCGAAGTGCATGGTTATCCAAGTGTACCAAGGTATAGAAGTGCATGAAGTTATAGAAGTGTACCAAGTTATCGAAGTGCATGAAGTTATCCAAATGTACCAAGTTATTGAAGTGCATGAAGTTATCCAAGTGTACCAAGTTGTAGAAGTGCATGAAGTTATCCAAGTGTACCAAGTTATCGAAGTGCATGAAGTTCTAGAAGTGTACCAAGTTATCGAAGTGCATGAAGTTATCCAAGTGTACAAAGGTATAGAAGTGTATGAAGTTATAGAAGTGTGCCAAGTTATCGAAGTGCATGAAGTTAGCAAAGTGCACCAAGTTGTAGAAGGGCATGAAGTCTGTAATAATACTAAATAAGATGCCACAATATGTTGGCTTTATTCAACTTAAAAGTCTTCTTACTAAATGTCTACAATAATGGCGGCCAAGGTTGTTTTTGTTGGTCGTACGCTGACATTTATGCCAAGGCTCAGCACAGGTGACCTATTCATAAATATACCTAAATTACTAGTAAATTATCATAACATTCTCCCTACCTTAGAACAAAACCTAATTAATAATAAATAAAGTAATAATTAAACATTCCATAATAGTCTAAATAATCACCATCCTTCGCCAATTCATAAATTAAGTCTATCAATGGGACGACGTGTACGTGTCGACCGTCGTAAAGACGGTTGCGCATCATGTTCTTCAGCATGGTGATTACTTGTCGCTGGTCTCTCTGTCGAAGCTGCGTGTTCGTTTTGGATTGGATTTGTTCGTTTTTCACTAGGTCTTTCGTTGTCTCGTGGTTCATCCGTTAAATCATCATCAACACTCTCCTCCATTGCTACTGGTATCGAGAATGGGTTGGACTGCATCGATGGCTGGCAGGTCGAATCTAGACCACCTCGGGGTGCAAGTTGCTTGATAGCTACGGTTGTTTCTCTGCCATCAAGATAGCGCACATGGGCGTAATGGGGGTTAGCTTGGAGCAATTCTACTTCGTCCACCAACGGATCATGTTTGCTGGAACGGACTTGACGTTTAATGAGGACAGATCCAGGTTGCAGTAGCCATGAAGGTATAGAGCTTCCAACAGACGATCTTCTGGCGAATCCAAAGAAACGCTCATGCGGTGTAACGTTCGTTGCTGTACATAAGAGTGAACGAACAGAGTGTAGAGCGTCAGCGAGAACATCTTGCCAATATTTGACTGGAAGATTCCTTGATTTAAGGGAGGTGACGATGGCTTTCCAGATTACGCCATTGTACCGCTCCACTTGACCATTGCCTTCAGGATTATAACTAGTTGTACGGCTAGTGGCTACTCCTTTCCCAATAAGAAACGTTCTCAATTCTTCACTCATGAATGATGCCCCTCGATCAGAATGAATATAAGCTGGCATCCCAAAAAGAGAAAAGAGCGTAGTAAGACACTTGATAACGGTAGCTGTTGTGACATCCGGGCATGGGAACACAAAAGGAAATCGCGAGTATTCGTCAACCACATTAAGGAAATATCGATTCTTATCATTCGTTGGCAATGGGCCTTTGAAGTCCACATTGAGTCTCTCAAACGGTTTCGTAGCTTTGATAAGATGAACCTTCACAGGGCGATGGAACTGAGGCTTGCATTCACTGCATATTTTACATGCGCTTGTGACTCTTCTAATCTCTTCAAGGGAATACGGGAGGTTCTTTGATCTGACAAAATGATATAATCTTGTAACACCAGGGTGACAAAGTGATTCATGGAGGTTATAAAGTGACTCCGACGTTGTAGCGCAAGTAGCCCGAGATAATGCGTCAGGTGCCACATTCAACTTTCCTGGTCGGTAAATGATATCGAAACTATAGCAAGCCAGTTCGAGTTTCCAACGCATAATCTTGTCATTCTTAATCTTTCCTTGATGTTGGACGTCAAACATGTAAGACACCGATTTCTGGTCAGTTTTCAGAATGAAATGTCTTCCTGTTAGAAAATGGCGCCAATGCCGAACAGCTTCGATAATTGCTTGAGCTTCTTTTTCCACAGCTGCGTGTTTAAGCTCGCTTCCTTGGAGTGTTCTTGAGAAGAAAGCTACGGGTCTACCATTTTGGTTAAGGGTGGCTGCTAGTGCCACATCTGAGGCATCAGTTTCGACTTCAAACGGAATACTTTCGTCCACAGCAGTGACAACAGCTTTTTCAATTGATTCCTTGAGGCTTTCAAATGCGTCGACAGCTTCCTGGGACAGCGGAAAGGTCTTGCAGCTTGAGAGGGGCTTTAGTTTATCCGAAAACGCTGGCATCCATCTCGAGTAATAAGAAAACAATCCCAAGCACCTACTCATGGATTTGGAGTCGTGAGGAACAGGAAGTTCTCGTAGGGTCGAAGGCGCTCTGGGTCTGGCCGAAGTTCTTCTTCTTCTACTTCATACCCGAGAATAGGTATGCACCTTGTTGAGAACACACTCTTTTCGTCATTGTAAGTAATGTTCTTACGCTTGGCAGCATCCAGGAAACGTTTCAAGTTCACGTCATGGTCCTCTTGGTCTTTCCCACAGATCGTAATATTATCAAGATACGGAAATGTTGCATTAAGATTCTCTTCCTGTACGAATTTTACCATTTCCCTTTGAAAGCAGGCCACGCCATTTGTAACTCCAAACGGAAGACGTGTAAACTGGTAAAGGCATCCTTGGGCTTCGAATGCTGTGTAAGGTTTGTCTTCATCCTTGATGGATACTTGATGGTATGCGCTGCGTAAATCAATTGTACTGAAGACTCTATACTGAGCGATTTGATTAACTAACTCGTCAATTCTTGGTAAAGGGAAAGCATCCAGGATTGTAAATTTGTTCACTGTTTGTGAATAGTCTATAGCCATTCTCTTCTTATGGTTCTCGTCTTTGGTAACTACCACCTGGGCTCTCCATGGGGACTTACTTGGTTCGATGATGCCCTCCTTAAGAAGCCTTTCTACTTCGTTACCAATGAACAACAGATCTTCTTGACTGTAACGTCGAGACTTGGTGGCAACTGGGTGGCAATCAGAGGTTAAATTGGCAAAAGGTTCTGGTGGATCAATGTTCAGCATACTGAATCCACACACTACCAAAGGTGGTTCAGGTCCACCATAGTTGAAGATGACATTCTTGTGTCTTGATTGGAAGTCTAGACCCAATATTAGATCTGAGCATAGTCCTGGCAAAACTGTTAGACGAATGTTCTCGTATGTATGGTCTTGATAGGTAAGATTTGCTAGACAATACCCAGCAACATTAGTGACAATGTGAGAGGTAGCCAAGGATACTGTCCCAGAGAATGGGTGAACAGAGAGGGAAGTTGTCTCAACTAAGCTAGGATGAATGAAGCTTTCGCCACTTCCACTATCAAAAAGTGCTTTAACTTTTAATCCATTGAGTGATACCATTGCTGATGCTTTTGACAGAGATGAAGGATTCCTTGGAGGTGTAACTGTAGCCAGCGTTGGAGACCAAAGAGCTGCCGAAGTTGGATTAATGGACTTAGCTGCTGCTTTTCCACGACAAACCTTTGCGAAATGTCCTTTCTTTTGACACTTCATGCAAATGGCATCTCTAGCAGGACATTTTGATCGAGGATGTCTAGTATTCCCACAAAAGAAACAGGAAGGACAGTCGGATGGTAGAGCTGCTAAAGGACTTGGATACTGATTGTCCATTGGAGGTGTAACCGATGCTGATGATGGTGATGGTGAAGGAACCGCAGCATTAAAACTTGATTGGGAGTCTGTATAGGATTCAGAACTCTTCATAGCTGACTCGAGGGATCGGGCTTGATCAAACATTGTCTTAAGATCCAAAGTTTTATTTTCCAGCAACCTCTGACGAATCGAATTAGATTGAAGTCCTGTTATGAAGGCATCTCGAATACTTTCATCACGGTACTGAAGAGATGTGGCATTTTTGAAGTTGCAGTCTTTACTGAGGGTCTTTAACGATTGTAAGTACTCGTCGAGTGTCTCACTTGTCTTTTGACGTCTTGTTGCCAGTAAATGTCGAGCGTAGATTTCGTTTGTTGGTTTGACAAATAAGGCTTCCAAAGTTGCGATGGCCGCAGTGTAATCCCGATCTCTTCAATATACTGGAAGACTGTGGGCGATACAAAGTTAGTTAACACCCCGAATTTATCCAAGTTTCCTCAGGCAACACAGCTAGGAAATTTTCGAATGTTCGTTTCAATGAAGCCATTCTTTTGCCGTGCTGCTGTTCGGATCTGTTTCAAAGCGTTCAGGTCGTAATACTTTATCCATACTTTTAAGTTGAATAAATTGTAATAATACTAAATAAGATGCCACAATATGTTGGCTTTATTCAACTTAAAAGTCTTCATACTAAATTTCTACAATAATGGCGGCCAAGGTTGTTTTTGTTGGTCGTACGCTGACATTTATACCAAGGCTCAGCACAGGTGACCTATTCATAAATATACCTAAATTACTAGTAAATTATCATAACAAAGTCATCCAAGTGTACCAAGTTGTAGAAGTGCATGAAGTTATCCAAGTGTACCATGTGTACCAAGTGTACCAAGTGTACCAAGTTGTAGAAGTGCATGAAGTCATCCAAGTGTACCAAGTTGTAGAAGTGCATGATCAAATTATCCAAGTGTACCAAGTTGTAGAAGTGCATGAAGTTATCCAAGTGTACCAAGTTATTGAAGTGTATGAAGTTATAGAAGTGTACCAAGTTATCGAAGTGCATGAAGTTAGCGAAGTGCACCAAGTTGTAGAAGTGCATGAAGTCATCCAAGTGTACCAAGTTGTAGAAGTGCATGATCAAGTTATCCAAGTGTACCAAGTTATCGAAGTGCATGAAGTTCTAGAAGTGTACCAAGTTATCGAAGTGCATCAAGTTATCCAAGTGTACCAAGGTATAGAAGTGCATGAAGTTATAGAAGTGTACCAAGTTATCGAAGTGCATGAAGTTATCCAAATGTACCAAGTTATTGAAGTGCATGAAGTTATCCAAGTGTACCAAGTTGTAGAAGTGCATGAAGTTATCCAAGTGTACCAAGTTATCGAAGTGCATGAAGTTCTAGAAGTGTACCAAGTTATCGAAGTGCATGAAGTTATCCAAGTGTACAAAGGTATAGAAGTGTATGAAGTTATAGAAGTGTGCCAAGTTATCGAAGTGCATGAAGTTAGCAAAGTGCACCAAGTTGTAGAAGGGCATGAAGTCTGTAATAATACTAAATAAGATGCCACAATATGTTGGCTTTATTCAACTTAAAAGTCTTCATACTAAATGTCTACAATAATGGCGGCCAAGGTTGTTTTGTTGGTCGTACGCTGACATTTATGCCAAGGCTCAGCACAGGTGACCTATTCATAAATATACCTAAATTACTAGTAAATTATCATAACATTCTCCCTACCTTAGAACAAAACCTAATTAATAATAAATAAAGTAATAATTAAACATTCCATAATAGTCTAAATAATCACCATCCTTCGCCAATTCATAAATTAAGTCTATCAATGGGACGACGTGTACGTGTCGACCGTCGTAAAGACGGTTGCGCATCATGTTCTTCAGCATGGTGATTACTTGTCGCTGGTCTCTCTGTCGAAGCTGCGTGTTCGTTTTGGATTGGATTTGTTCGTTTTTCACTAGGTCTTTCGTTGTCTCGTGGTTCATCCGTTAAATCATCATCAACACTCTCCTCCATTGCTACTGGTATCGAGAATGGGTTGGACTGCATCGATGGCTGGCAGGTCGAATCTAGACCACCTCGGGGTGCAAGTTGCTTGATAGCTACGGTTGTTTCTCTGCCATCAAGATAGCGCACATGGGCGTAATTGGGGTTAGCTTGGAGCAATTCTACTTCGTCCACCAACGGATCATGTTTGCTGGAACGGACTTGACGTTTAATGAGGACAGATCCAGGTTGCAGTAGCCATGAAGGTATAGAGCTTCCAACAGACGATCTTCTGGCGAATCCAAAGAAACGCTCATGCGGTGTAACGTTCGTTGCTGTACATAAGAGTGAACGAACAGAGTGTAGAGCGTCAGCGAGAACATCTTGCCAATATTTGACTGGAAGATTCCTTGATTTAAGGGAGGTGACGATGGCTTTCCAGATTACGCCATTGTACCGCTCCACTTGACCATTGCCTTCAGGATTATAACTAGTTGTACGGCTAGTGGCTACTCCTTTCCCAATAAGAAACGTTCTCAATTCTTCACTCATGAATGATGCCCCTCGATCAGAATGAATATAAGCTGGCATCCCAAAAAGAGAAAAGAGCGTAGTAAGACACTTGATAACGGTAGCTGTTGTGACATCCGGGCATGGGAACACAAAAGGAAATCGCGAGTATTCGTCAACCACATTAAGGAAATATCGATTCTTATCATTCGTTGGCAATGGGCCTTTGAAGTCCACATTGAGTCTCTCAAACGGTTTCGTAGCTTTGATAAGATGAACCTTCACAGGGCGATGGAACTGAGGCTTGCATTCACTGCATATTTTACATGCGCTTGTGACTCTTCTAATCTCTTCAAGGGAATACGGGAGGTTCTTTGATCTGACAAAATGATATAATCTTGTAACACCAGGGTGACAAAGTGATTCATGGAGGTTATAAAGTGACTCCGACGTTGTAGCGCAAGTAGCCCGAGATAATGCGTCAGGTGCCACATTCAACTTTCCTGGTCGGTAAATGATATCGAAACTATAGCAAGCCAGTTCGAGTTTCCAACGCATAATCTTGTCATTCTTAATCTTTCCTTGATGTTGGACGTCAAACATGTAAGACACCGATTTCTGGTCAGTTTTCAGAATGAAATGTCTTCCTGTTAGAAAATGGCGCCAATGCCGAACAGCTTCGATAATTGCTTGAGCTTCTTTTTCCACAGCTGCGTGTTTAAGCTCGCTTCCTTGGAGTGTTCTTGAGAAGAAAGCTACGGGTCTACCATTTTGGTTAAGGGTGGCTGCTAGTGCCACATCTGAGGCATCAGTTTCGACTTCAAACGGAATACTTTCGTCCACAGCAGTGACAACAGCTTTTTCAATTGATTCCTTGAGGCTTTCAAATGCGTCGACAGCTTCCTGGGACAGCGGAAAGGTCTTGCAGCTTGAGAGGGGCTTTAGTTTATCCGAAAACGCTGGCATCCATCTCGAGTAATAAGAAAACAATCCCAAGCACCTACTCATGGATTTGGAGTCGTGAGGAACAGGAAGTTCTCGTAGGGGTCGAAGGCGCTCTGGGTCTGGCCGAAGTTCTCCTTCTTCTACTTCATACCCGAGAATAGGTATGCACCTTGTTGAGAACACACTCTTTCGTCATTGTAAGTAATGTTCTTACGCTTGGCAGCCTACAGGAAACGTTTCAAGTTCACGTCATGGTCCTCTTGGTCTTTCAAACAGATCGTAATATTATCAAGATACGGAAATGTTGCATTAAGATTCTCTTCCTGTACGAATTTTACCATTTCCCTTTGAAAGCAGGCCACGCCATTTGTAACTCCAAACGGAAGACGTGTAAACTGGTAAAGGCATCCTTGGGCTTCGAATGCTGTGTAAGGTTTGTCTTCATCCTTGATGGATACTTGATGGTATGCGCTGCGTAAATCAATTGTACTGAAGACTCTATACTGAGCGATTTGATTAACTAACTCGTCAATTCTTGGTAAAGGGAAAGCATCCAGGATTGTAAATTTGTTCACTGTTTGTGAATAGTCTATAGCCATTCTCTTCTTATGGTTCTCGTCTTTGGTAACTACCACCTGGGCTCTCCATGGGGACTTACTTGGTTCGATGATGCCCTCCTTAAGAAGCCTTTCTACTTCGTTACCAATGAACAACAGATCTTCTTGACTGTAACGTCGAGACTTGGTGGCAACTGGGTGGCAATCAGAGGTTAAATTGGCAAAAGGTTCTGGTGGATCAATGTTCAGCATACTGAATCCACACACTACCAAAGGTGGTTCAGGTCCACCATAGTTGAAGATGACATTCTTGTGTCTTGATTGGAAGTCTAGACCCAATATTAGATCTGAGCATAGTCCTGGCAAAACTGTTAGACGAATGTTCTCGTATGTATGGTCTTGATAGGTAAGATTTGCTAGACAATACCCAGCAACATTAGTGACAATGTGAGAGGTAGCCAAGGATACTGTCCCAGAGAATGGGTGAACAGAGAGGGAAGTTGTCTCAACTAAGCTAGGATGAATGAAGCTTTCGCCACTTCCACTATCAAAAAGTGCTTTAACTTTTAATCCATTGAGTGATACCATTGCTGATGCTTTTGACAGAGATGAAGGATTCCTTGGAGGTGTAACTGTAGCCAGCGTTGGAGACCAAAGAGCTGCCGAAGTTGGATTAATGGACTTAGCTGCTGCTTTTCCACGACAAACCTTTGCGAAATGTCCTTTCTTTTGACACTTCATGCAAATGGCATCTCTAGCAGGACATTTTGATCGAGGATGTCTAGTATTCCCACAAAAGAAACAGGAAGGACAGTCGGATGGTAGAGCTGCTAAAGGACTTGGATACTGATTGTCCATTGGAGGTGTAACCGATGCTGATGATGGTGATGGTGAAGGAACCGCAGCATTAAAACTTGATTGGGAGTCTGTATAGGATTCAGAACTCTTCATAGCTGACTCGAGGGATCGGGCTTGATCAAACATTGTCTTAAGATCCAAAGTTTTATTTTCCAGCAACCTCTGACGAATCGAATTAGATTGAAGTCCTGTTATGAAGGCATCTCGAATACTTTCATCACGGTACTGAAGAGATGTGGCATTTTTGAAGTTGCAGTCTTTACTGAGGGTCTTTAACGATTGTAAGTACTCGTCGAGTGTCTCACTTGTCTTTTGACGTCTTGTTGCCAGTAAATGTCGAGCGTAGATTTCGTTTGTTGGTTTGACAAATAAGGCTTCCAAAGTTGCGATGGCCGCAGTGTAATCCCCGATCTCTTCAATATACTGGAAGACTGTGGGCGATACAAAGTTAGTTAACACCCCGAATTTATCCAAGCCTTCCTCAGGCAACACAGCTAGGAAATTTTCGAATGTTCGTTTCCAATGAAGCCATTCTTTTGCCGCCGTGCTGCTGTTCGGATCTGTTTCAAAGCGTTCAGGTCGTAATACTTTATCCATACTTTTAAGTTGAATAAATTGTAATAATACTAAATAAGATGCCACAATATGTTGGCTTTATTCAACTTAAAAGTCTTCATACTAAATTTCTACAATAATGGCGGCCAAGGTTGTTTTTGTTGGTCGTACGCTGACATTTATACCAAGGCTCAGCACAGGTGACCTATTCATAAATATACCTAAATTACTAGTAAATTATCATAACAAAGTCATCCAAGTGTACCAAGTTGTAGAAGTGCATGAAGTTATCCAAGTGTACCATGTGTACCAAGTGTACCAAGTGTACCAAGTTGTAGAAGTGCATGAAGTCATCCAAGTGTACCAAGTTGTAGAAGTGCATGATCAAATTATCCAAGTGTACCAAGTTGTAGAAGTGCATGAAGTTATCCAAGTGTACCAAGTTATTGAAGTGTATGAAGTTATAGAAGTGTACCAAGTTATCGAAGTGCATGAAGTTAGCGAAGTGCACCAAGTTGTAGAAGTGCATGAAGTCATCCAAGTGTACCAAGTTGTAGAAGTGCATGATCAAGTTATCCAAGTGTACCAAGTTATCGAAGTGCATGAAGTTCTAGAAGTGTACCAAGTTATCGAAGTGCATCAAGTTATCCAAGTGTACCAAGGTATAGAAGTGCATGAAGTTATAGAAGTGTACCAAGTTATCGAAGTGCATGAAGTTATCCAAATGTACCAAGTTATTGAAGTGCATGAAGTTATCCAAGTGTACCAAGTTGTAGAAGTGCATGAAGTTATCCAAGTGTACCAAGTTATCGAAGTGCATGAAGTTCTAGAAGTGTACCAAGTTATCGAAGTGCATGAAGTTATCCAAGTGTACAAAGGTATAGAAGTGTATGAAGTTATAGAAGTGTGCCAAGTTATCGAAGTGCATGAAGTTAGCAAAGTGCACCAAGTTGTAGAAGGGCATGAAGTCTGTAATAATACTAAATAAGATGCCACAATATGTTGGCTTTATTCAACTTAAAAGTCTTCATACTAAATGTCTACAATAATGGCGGCCAAGGTTGTTTTTGTTGGTCGTACGCTGACATTTATGCCAAGGCTCAGCACAGGTGACCTATTCATAAATATACCTAAATTACTAGTAAATTATCATAACATTCTCCCTACCTTAGAACAAAACCTAATTAATAATAAATAAAGTAATAATTAAACATTCCATAATAGTCTAAATAATCACCATCCTTCGCCAATTCATAAATTAAGTCTATCAATGGGACGACGTGTACGTGTCGACCGTCGTAAAGACGGTTGCGCATCATGTTCTTCAGCATGGTGATTACTTGTCGCTGGTCTCTCTGTCGAAGCTGCGTGTTCGTTTTGGATTGGATTTGTTCGTTTTTCACTAGGTCTTTCGTTGTCTCGTGGTTCATCCGTTAAATCATCATCAACACTCTCCTCCATTGCTACTGGTATCGAGAATGGGTTGGACTGCATCGATGGCTGGCAGGTCGAATCTAGACCACCTCGGGGTGCAAGTTGCTTGGTAGCTACGGTTGTTTCTCTGCCATCAAGATAGCGCACATGGGCGTAATGGGGGTTAGCTTGGAGCAATTCTACTTCGTCCACCAACGGATCATGTTTGCTGGAACGGACTTGACGTTTAATGAGGACAGATCCAGGTTGCAGTAGCCATGAAGGTATAGAGCTTCCAACAGACGATCTTCTGGCGAATCCAAAGAAACGCTCATGCGGTGTAACGTTCGTTGCTGTACATAAGAGTGAACGAACAGAGTGTAGAGCGTCAGCGAGAACATCTTGCCAATATTTGACTGGAAGATTCCTTGATTTAAGGGAGGTGACGATGGCTTTCCAGATTACGCCATTGTACCGCTCCACTTGACCATTGCCTTCAGGATTATAACTAGTTGTACGGCTAGTGGCTACTCCTTTCCCAATAAGAAACGTTCTCAATTCTTCACTCATGAATGATGCCCTCGATCAGAATGAATATAAGCTGGCATCCCAAAAAGAAAAGAGCGTAGTAAGACACTTGATAACGGTAGCTGTTGTGACATCCGGGCATGGGAACACAAAAGGAAATCGCGAGTATTCGTCAACCACATTAAGGAAATATCGATTCTTATCATTCGTTGGCAATGGGCCTTTGAAGTCCACATTGAGTCTCTCAAACGGTTTCGTAGCTTTGATAAGATGAACCTTCACAGGGCGATGGAACTGAGGCTTGCATTCACTGCATATTTTACATGCGCTTGTGACTCTTCTAATCTCTTCAAGGGAATACGGGAGGTTCTTTGATCTGACAAAATGATATAATCTTGTAACACCAGGGTGACAAAGTGATTCATGGAGGTTATAAAGTGACTCCGACGTTGTAGCGCAAGTAGCCGAGATAATGCGTCAGGTGCCACATTCAACTTTCCTGGTCGGTAAATGATATCGAAACTATAGCAAGCCAGTTCGAGTTTCCAACGCATAATCTTGTCATTCTTAATCTTTCCTTGATGTTGGACGTCAAACATGTAAGACACCGATTTCTGGTCAGTTTTCAGAATGAAATGTCTTCCTGTTAGAAAATGGCGCCAATGCCGAACAGCTTCGATAATTGCTTGAGCTTCTTTTCCACAGCTGCGTGTTTAAGCTCGCTTCCTTGGAGTGTTCTTGAGAAGAAAGCTACGGGTCTACCATTTTGGTTAAGGGTGGCTGCTAGTGCCACATCTGAGGCATCAGTTTCGACTTCAAACGGAATACTTTCGTCCACAGCAGTGACAACAGCTTTTTCAATTGATTCCTTGAGGCTTTCAAATGCGTCGACAGCTTCCTGGGACAGCGGAAAGGTCTTGCAGCTTGAGAGGGCTTTAGTTTATCCGAAAACGCTGGCATCCATCTCGAGTAATAAGAAAACAATCCCAAGCACCTACTCATGGATTTGGAGTCGTGAGGAACAGGAAGTTCTCGTAGGGGTCGAAGGCGCTCTGGGTCTGGCCGAAGTTCTCCTTCTTCTACTTCATACCCGAGAATAGGTATGCACCTTGTTGAGAACACACTCTTTTCGTCATTGTAAGTAATGTTCTTACGCTTGGCAGCATCAGGAAACGTTTCAAGTTCACGTCATGGTCCTCTTGGTCTTTCCCACAGATCGTAATATTATCAAGATACGGAAATGTTGCATTAAGATTCTCTTCCTGTACGAATTTTACCATTTCCTTTGAAAGCAGGCCACGCCATTTGTAACTCAAACGGAAGACGTGTAAACTGGTAAAGGCATCCTTGGGCTTCGAATGCTGTGTAAGGTTTGTCTTCATCCTTGATGGATACTTGATGGTATGCGCTGCGTAAATCAATTGTACTGAAGACTCTATACTGAGCGATTTGATTAACTAACTCGTCAATTCTTGGTAAAGGAAAGCATCCAGGATTGTAAATTTGTTCACTGTTTGTGAATAGTCTATAGCCATTCTCTTCTTATGGTTCTCGTCTTTGGTAACTACCACCTGGGCTCTCCATGGGGACTTACTTGGTTCGATGATGCCCTCCTTAAGAAGCCTTTCTACTTCGTTACCAATGAACAACAGATCTTCTTGACTGTAACGTCGAGACTTGGTGGCAACTGGGTGGCAATCAGAGGTTAAATTGGCAAAAGGTTCTGGTGGATCAATGTTCAGCATACTGAATCCACACACTACCAAAGGTGGTTCAGGTCCACCATAGTTGAAGATGACATTCTTGTGTCTTGATTGGAAGTCTAGACCCAATATTAGATCTGAGCATAGTCCTGGCAAAACTGTTAGACGAATGTTCTCGTATGTATGGTCTTGATAGGTAAGATTTGCTAGACAATACCCAGCAACATTAGTGACAATGTGAGAGGTAGCCAAGGATACTGTCCCAGAGAATGGGTGAACAGAGAGGGAAGTTGTCTCAACTAAGCTAGGATGAATGAAGCTTTCGCCACTTCCACTATCAAAAAGTGCTTTAACTTTTAATCCATTGAGTGATACCATTGCTGATGCTTTTGACAGAGATGAAGGATTCCTTGGAGGTGTAACTGTAGCCAGCGTTGGAGACCAAAGAGCTGCCGAAGTTGGATTAATGGACTTAGCTGCTGCTTTTCCACGACAAACCTTTGCGAAATGTCCTTTCTTTTGACACTTCATGCAAATGGCATCTCTAGCAGGACATTTTGATCGAGGATGTCTAGTATTCCCACAAAAGAAACAGGAAGGACAGTCGGATGGTAGAGCTGCTAAAGGACTTGGATACTGATTGTCCATTGGAGGTGTAACCGATGCTGATGATGGTGATGGTGAAGGAACCGCAGCATTAAAACTTGATTGGGAGTCTGTATAGGATTCAGAACTCTTCATAGCTGACTCGAGGATCGGGCTTGATCAAACATTGTCTTAAGATCCAAAGTTTTATTTTCCAGCAACCTCTGACGAATCGAATTAGATTGAAGTCCTGTTATGAAGGCATCTCGAATACTTTCATCACGGTACTGAAGAGATGTGGCATTTTTGAAGTTGCAGTCTTTACTGAGGGTCTTTAACGATTGTAAGTACTCGTCGAGTGTCTCACTTGTCTTTTGACGTCTTGTTGCCAGTAAATGTCGAGCGTAGATTTCGTTTGTTGGTTTGACAAATAAGGCTTCCAAAGTTGCGATGGCCGCAGTGTAATCCCCGATCTCTTCAATATACTGGAAGACTGTGGGCGATACAAAGTTAGTTAACACCCCGAATTTATCCAAGCCTTCCTCAGGCAACACAGCTAGGAAATTTTCGAATGTTCGTTTCCAATGAAGCCATTCTTTTGCCGCCGTGCTGCTGTTCGGATCTGTTTCAAAGCGTTCAGGTCGTAATACTTTATCCATACTTTTAAGTTGAATAAATTGTAATAATACTAAATAAGATGCCACAATATGTTGGCTTTATTCAACTTAAAAGTCTTCATACTAAATTTCTACAATAATGGCGGCCAAGGTTGTTTTTGTTGGTCGTACGCTGACATTTATACCAAGGCTCAGCACAGGTGACCTATTCATAAATATACCTAAATTACTAGTAAATTATCATAACAAAGTCATCCAAGTGTACCAAGTTGTAGAAGTGCATGAAGTTATCCAAGTGTACCATGTGTACCAAGTGTACCAAGTGTACCAAGTTGTAGAAGTGCATGAAGTCATCCAAGTGTACCAAGTTGTAGAAGTGCATGATCAAATTATCCAAGTGTACCAAGTTGTAGAAGTGCATGAAGTTATCCAAGTGTACCAAGTTATTGAAGTGTATGAAGTTATAGAAGTGTACCAAGTTATCGAAGTGCATGAAGTTAGCGAAGTGCACCAAGTTGTAGAAGTGCATGAAGTCATCCAAGTGTACCAAGTTGTAGAAGTGCATGATCAAGTTATCCAAGTGTACCAAGTTATCGAAGTGCATGAAGTTCTAGAAGTGTACCAAGTTATCGAAGTGCATCAAGTTATCCAAGTGTACCAAGGTATAGAAGTGCATGAAGTTATAGAAGTGTACCACGTTATCGAAGTGCATGAAGTTATCCAAATGTACCAAGTTATTGAAGTGCATGAAGTTATCCAAGTGTACCAAGTTGTAGAAGTGCATGAAGTTATCCAAGTGTACCAAGTTATCGAAGTGCATGAAGTTCTAGAAGTGTACCAAGTTATCGAAGTGCATGAAGTTATCCAAGTGTACAAAGGTATAGAAGTGTATGAAGTTATAGAAGTGTGCCAAGTTATCGAAGTGCATGAAGTTAGCAAAGTGCACCAAGTTGTAGAAGGGCATGAAGTCTGTAATAATACTAAATAAGATGCCACAATATGTTGGCTTTATTCAACTTAAAAGTCTTCATACTAAATGTCTACAATAATGGCGGCCAAGGTTGTTTTGTTGGTCGTACGCTGACATTTATGCCAAGGCTCAGCACAGGTGACCTATTCATAAATATACCTAAATTACTAGTAAATTATCATAACATTCTCCTACCTTAGAACAAAACCTAATTAATAATAAATAAAGTAATAATTAAACATTCCATAATAGTCTAAATAATCACCATCCTTCGCCAATTCATAAATTAAGTCTATCAATGGGACGACGTGTACGTGTCGACCGTCGTAAAGACGGTTGCGCATCATGTTCTTCAGCATGGTGATTACTTGTCGCTGGTCTCTCTGTCGAAGCTGCGTGTTCGTTTTGGATTGGATTTGTTCGTTTTCACTAGGTCTTTCGTTGTCTCGTGGTTCATCCGTTAAATCATCATCAACACTCTCCTCCATTGCTACTGGTATCGAGAATGGGTTGGACTGCATCGATGGCTGGCAGGTCGAATCTAGACCACCTCGGGGTGCAAGTTGCTTGATAGCTACGGTTGTTTCTCTGCCATCAAGATAGCGCACATGGGCGTAATTGGGGTTAGCTTGGAGCAATTCTACTTCGTCCACCAACGGATCATGTTTGCTGGAACGGACTTGACGTTTAATGAGGACAGATCCAGGTTGCAGTAGCCATGAAGGTATAGAGCTTCCAACAGACGATCTTCTGGCGAATCCAAAGAAACGCTCATGCGGTGTAACGTTCGTTGCTGTACATAAGAGTGAACGAACAGAGTGTAGAGCGTCAGCGAGAACATCTTGCCAATATTTGACTGGAAGATTCCTTGATTTAAGGAGGTGACGATGGCTTTCCAGATTACGCCATTGTACCGCTCCACTTGACCATTGCCTTCAGGATTATAACTAGTTGTACGGCTAGTGGCTCTCCTTTCCCAATAAGAAACGTTCTCAATTCTTCACTCATGAATGATGCCCTCGATCAGAATGAATATAAGCTGGCATCCCAAAAAGAGAAAAGAGCGTAGTAAGACACTTGATAACGGTAGCTGTTGTGACATCCGGGCATGGGAACACAAAAGGAAATCGCGAGTATTCGTCAACCACATTAAGGACATATCGATTCTTATCATTCGTTGGCAATGGGCCTGAAGTCCACATTGAGTCTCTCAAACGGTTTCGTAGCTTTGATAAGATGAACCTTCACAGGGCGATGGAACTGAGGCTTGCATTCACTGCATATTTTACATGCGCTTGTGACTCTTCTAATCTCTTCAAGGGAATACGGGAGGTTCTTTGATCTGACAAAATGATATAATCTTGTAACACCAGGGTGACAAAGTGATTCATGGAGGTTATAAAGTGACTCCGACGTTGTAGCGCAAGTAGCCCGAGATAATGCGTCAGGTGCCACATTCAACTTTCCTGGTCGGTAAATGATATCGAAACTATAGCAAGCCAGTTCGAGTTTCCAACGCATAATCTTGTCATTCTTAATCTTTCCTTGATGTTGGACGTCAAACATGTAAGACACCGATTTCTGGTCAGTTTTCAGAATGAAATGTCTTCCTGTTAGAAAATGGCGCCAATGCCGAACAGCTTCGATAATTGCTTGAGCTTCTTTTTCCACAGCTGCGTGTTTAAGCTCGCTTCCTTGGAGTGTTCTTGAGAAGAAAGCTACGGGTCTACCATTTTGGTTAAGGGTGGCTGCTAGTGCCACATCTGAGGCATCAGTTTCGACTTCAAACGGAATACTTTCGTCCACAGCAGTGACAACAGCTTTTTCAATTGATTCCTTGAGGCTTTCAAATGCGTCGACAGCTTCCTGGGACAGCGGAAAGGTCTTGCAGCTTGAGAGGGGCTTTAGTTTATCCGAAAACGCTGGCATCCATCTCGAGTAATAAGAAAACAATCCCAAGCACCTACTCATGGATTTGGAGTCGTGAGGAACAGGAAGTTCTCGTAGGGGTCGAAGGCGCTCTGGGTCTGGCCGAAGTTCTCCTTCTTCTACTTCATACCCGAGAATAGGTATGCACCTTGTTGAGAACACACTCTTTTCGTCATTGTAAGTAATGTTCTTACGCTTGGCAGCATCCAGGAAACGTTTCAAGTTCACGTCATGGTCCTCTTGGTCTTTCCCACAGATCGTAATATTATCAAGATACGGAAATGTTGCATTAAGATTCTCTTCCTGTACGAATTTTACCATTTCCCTTTGAAAGCAGGCCACGCCATTTGTAACTCCAAACGGAAGACGTGTAAACTGGTAAAGGCATCCTTGGGCTTCGAATGCTGTGTAAGGTTTGTCTTCATCCTTGATGGATACTTGATGGTATGCGCTGCGTAAATCAATTGTACTGAAGACTCTATACTGAGCGATTTGATTAACTAACTCGTCAATTCTTGGTAAAGGGAAAGCATCCAGGATTGTAAATTTGTTCACTGTTTGTGAATAGTCTATAGCCATTCTCTTCTTATGGTTCTCGTCTTTGGTAACTACCACCTGGGCTCTCCATGGGGACTTACTTGGTTCGATGATGCCCTCCTTAAGAAGCCTTTCTACTTCGTTACCAATGAACAACAGATCTTCTTGACTGTAACGTCGAGACTTGGTGGCAACTGGGTGGCAATCAGAGGTTAAATTGGCAAAAGGTTCTGGTGGATCAATGTTCAGCATACTGAATCCACACACTACCAAAGGTGGTTCAGGTCCACCATAGTTGAAGATGACATTCTTGTGTCTTGATTGGAAGTCTAGACCCAATATTAGATCTGAGCATAGTCCTGGCAAAACTGTTAGACGAATGTTCTCGTATGTATGGTCTTGATAGGTAAGATTTGCTAGACAATACCCAGCAACATTAGTGACAATGTGAGAGGTAGCCAAGGATACTGTCCCAGAGAATGGGTGAACAGAGAGGAAGTTGTCTCAACTAAGCTAGGATGAATGAAGCTTTCGCCACTTCCACTATCAAAAGTGCTTTAACTTTTAATCCATTGAGTGATACCATTGCTGATGCTTTTGACAGAGATGAAGGATTCCTTGGAGGTGTAACTGTAGCCAGCGTTGGAGACCAAAGAGCTGCCGAAGTTGGATTAATGGACTTAGCTGCTGCTTTTCCACGACAAACCTTTGCGAAATGTCCTTTCTTTTGACACTTCATGCAAATGGCATCTCTAGCAGGACATTTTGATCGAGGATGTCTAGTATTCCCACAAAAGAAACAGGAAGGACAGTCGGATGGTAGAGCTGCTAAAGGACTTGGATACTGATTGTCCATTGGAGGTGTAACCGATGCTGATGATGGTGATGGTGAAGGAACCGCAGCATTAAAACTTGATTGGGAGTCTGTATAGGATTCAGAACTCTTCATAGCTGACTCGAGGGATCGGGCTTGATCAAACATTGTCTTAAGATCCAAAGTTTTATTTTCCAGCAACCTCTGACGAATCGAATTAGATTGAAGTCCTGTTATGAAGGCATCTCGAATACTTTCATCACGGTACTGAAGAGATGTGGCATTTTTGAAGTTGCAGTCTTTACTGAGGGTCTTTAACGATTGTAAGTACTCGTCGAGTGTCTCACTTGTCTTTTGACGTCTTGTTGCCAGTAAATGTCGAGCGTAGATTTCGTTTGTTGGTTTGACAAATAAGGCTTCCAAAGTTGCGATGGCCGCAGTGTAATCCCCGATCTCTTCAATATACTGGAAGACTGTGGGCGATACAAAGTTAGTTAACACCCCGAATTTATCCAAGCCTTCCTCAGGCAACACAGCTAGGAAATTTTCGAATGTTCGTTTCCAATGAAGCCATTCTTTTGCCGCCGTGCTGCTGTTCGGATCTGTTTCAAAGCGTTCAGGTCGTAATACTTTATCCATACTTTTAAGTTGAATAAATTGTAATAATACTAAATAAGATGCCACAATATGTTGGCTTTATTCAACTTAAAAGTCTTCATACTAAATTTCTACAATAATGGCGGCCAAGGTTGTTTTTGTTGGTCGTACGCTGACATTTATACCAAGGCTCAGCACAGGTGACCTATTCATAAATATACCTAAATTACTAGTAAATTATCATAACAAAGTCATCCAAGCGTACCAAGTTGTAGAAGTGCATGAAGTTATCCAAGTGTACCATGTGTACCAAGTGTACCAAGTGTACCAAGTTGTAGAAGTGCATGAAGTCATCCAAGTGTACCAAGTTGTAGAAGTGCATGATCAAATTATCCAAGTGTACCAAGTTGTAGAAGTGCATGAAGTTATCCAAGTGTACCAAGTTATTGAAGTGTATGAAGTTATAGAAGTGTACCAAGTTATCGAAGTGCATGAAGTTAGCGAAGTGCACCAAGTTGTAGAAGTGCATGAAGTCATCCAAGTGTACCAAGTTGTAGAAGTGCATGATCAAGTTATCCAAGTGTACCAAGTTGTAGAAGTGCATGAAGTTATCCAAGTGTACCAAGTTATCGAAGTGCATGAAGTTCTAGAAGTGTACCAAGTTGTCGAAGTGCATGAAGTTATCCAAGTGTACCAAGTTGTAGAGGTGCATGAAGTCATCCAAGTGTACCAAGTTATTGAAGTGCATGAGTTATCCAAGTGTACCAAGTTGTAGAAGTGCATGAAGTTATCCAAGTGTACCAAGTTATCGAAGTGCATGAAGTTCTAGAAGTGTACCAAGTTATCGAAGTGCATCAAGTTATCCAAGTGTACCAAGGTATAGAAGTGCATGAAGTTATAGAACTGTACCAAGTTATCGAAGTGCATGAAGTTATCCAAGTGTACCAAGTTATTGAAGTGCATGAAGTTATCCAAGTGTACCAAGTTGTAGAAGTGCATGAAGTTATCCAAGTGTACCAAGTTATCGAAGTGCATGAAGTTCTAGAAGTGTACCAAGTTGTAGAAGTGCATGAAGTCATCCAAGTGTTCCAAGTTATTGAAGTGTATGAAGTTATAGAAGTGTACCAAGTTATCGAAGTGCATGAAGTTAGCGAAGTGCACCAAGTTGTAGAAGTGCATGAAGTCATCCAAGTGTACCAAGTTGTAGAAGTGCATGATTAAGTTATCCAAGTGTACCAAGTTGTAGAAGTGCATGAAGTTCCCAAGTGTACCAAGTTGTAGAAGTGCATGAAGTTATCCAAGTGTACCAAGTTATCGAAGTGCATGAAGTTCTAGAAGTGTACCAAGTTGTCTGAAGTGCATGAAGTTATCCAAGTGTACCAAGTTGTAGAAGTGCATGAAGTTATCCAAGTGTACGAAGTTATTGAAGTGCATGAAGTTATCCAAGTGTACCAAGTTATCGAAGTGCATGAAGTTCTAGAAGTGTACCAAGTTATCGAAGTGCATGAAGTTATCCAAGTGTACCAAGTTGTAGAAGTGCATGAAGTCATCCAAGTGTACCAAGTGTAGCACGTTGTAGAAGTACATGAAGTTGTCCAAGTGTACCAAGTTATTGAAGTGTATGAAGTTATAGAAGTGTACCAAGTTATCGAAGTGCATGAAGTTAGCGAAGTGCACCAAGTTGTAGAAGTGCATGAAGTCATCCAAGTGTACCAAGTTGTAGAAGTGCATGATTAAGTTATCCAAGTGTACCAAGTTGTAGAAGTGCATGAAGTTCTAGAAGTGTACCAAGTTGTAGAAGTGCATGAAGTCATCCAAGTGTTCCAAGTTATTGAAGTGTATGAAGTTATAGAAGTGTACCAAGTTATCGAAGTGCATGAAGTTAGCGAAGTGCACCAAGTTGTAGAAGTGCATGAAGTCATCCAAGTGTACCAAGTTGTAGAAGTGCATGATTAAGTTATCCAAGTGTACCAAGTTGTAGAAGTGCATGAAGTTATCCAAGTGTACCAAGTTATCGAAGTGCATGAAGTTCTAGAAGTGTACCAAGTTATCGAAGTGCATGAAGTTATCCAAGTGTACCAAGGTATAGAAGTGTATGAAGTTATAGAAGTGTACCAAGTTATCGAAGTGCATGAAGTTAGCAAAGTGCACCAAGTTGTAGAAGTGCATGAAGTCATCCAAGTGTACCAAGTTGTAGAAGTGCATGAAGTTATCCAAGTGTACCATGTGTACCAAGTGTACCAAGTTGTAGAAGTGCATGAAGTCATCCAAGTGTACCAAGTTGTAGAAGTGCATGATCAAGTTATCCAAGTGTACCAAGTTGTAGAAGAGCATGAAGTTATCCAAGTGTACCAAGTTATCGAAGTGCATGAAGTTCTAGAAGTGTACCAAGTTGTCGAAATGCATGAAGTTATCCAAGTGTACCAAGTTGTAGAAGTGCATGAAGTTATCCAAGTGTACGAAGTTATTGAAGTGCATGAAGTTATCCAAGTGTACCAAGTTATCGAAGTGCATGAAGTTCTAGAAGTGTACCAAGTTATCGAAGTGCATGAAGTTATCCAAGTGTACCAAGTTGTAGAAGTGCATGAAGTCATCCAAGTGTACCAAGTGTAGCACGTTGTAGAAGTACATGAAGTTGTCCAAGTGTACCAAGTTATTGAAGTGTATGAAGTTATAGAAGTGTACCAAGTTATCGAAGTGCATGAAGTTAGCGAAGTGCACCAAGTTGTAGAAGTGCATGAAGTCATCCAAGTGTACCAAGTTGTAGAAGTGCATGATTAAGTTATCCAAGTGTACCAAGTTGTAGAAGTGCATGAAGTTCTAGAAGTGTACCAAGTTGTAGAAGTGCATGAAGTCATCCAAGTGTTCCAAGTTATTGAAGTGTATGAAGTTATAGAAGTGTACCAAGTTATCGAAGTGCATGAAGTTAGCGAAGTGCACCAAGTTGTAGAAGTGCATGAAGTCATCCAAGTGTACCAAGTTGTAGAAGTGCATGATTAAGTTATCCAAGTGTACCAAGTTGTAGAAGTGCATGAAGTTATCCAAGTGTACCAAGTTATCGAAGTGCATGAAGTTCTAGAAGTGTACCAAGTTATCGAAGTGCATGAAGTTATCCAAGTGTACCAAGGTATAGAAGTGTATGAAGTTATAGAAGTGTACCAAGTTATCGAAGTGCATGAAGTTAGCAAAGTACACCAAGTTGTAGAAGTGCATGAAGTCATCCAAGTGTACCAAGTTGTAGAAGTGCATGAAGTTATCCAAGTGTACCATGTGTACCAAGTGTACCAAGTGTACCAAGTGTACCAAGTGTACCAAGTGTACCAAGTGTACCAAGTGTACCAAGTTGTAGAAGTGCATGATCAAGTTATCCAAGTGTACCAAGTTGTAGAAGTGCATGAAGTTATCCAAGTGTACCAAGTTATTGAAGTGTATGAAGTTATAGAAGTGTACCAAGTTATCGAAGTGCATGAAGTTGGCGAAGTGCACCAAGTTGTAGAAGTGCATGAAGTCATCCAAGTGTACCAAGTTGTAGAAGTGCATGATCAAGTTATCCAAGTGTACCAAGTTGTAGAAGTGCATGAAGTTATCCAAGTGTACCAAGTTATCGAAGTGCATGAAGTTCTAGAAGTGTACCAAGTTGTCGAAGTGCATGAAGTTATCCAAGTGTACCAAGTTGTAGAGGTGCATGAAGTCATCCAAGTGTACCAAGTTATTGAAATGCATGAGTTATCCAAGTGTACCAAGTTGTAGAAGTGCATGAAGTTATCCAAGTGTACCAAGTTATCGAAGTGCATGAAGTTCTAGAAGTGTACCAAGTTATCGAAGTGCATCAAGTTATCCAAGTGTACCAAGGTATAGAAGTGCATGAAGTTATAGAACTGTACCAAGTTATCGAAGTGCATGAAGTTATCCAAGTGTACCAAGTTATTGAAGTGCATGAAGTTATCCAAGTGTACCAAGTTGTAGAAGTGCATGAAGTTATCCAAGTGTACCAAGTTATCGAAGTGCATGAAGTTCTAGAAGTGTACCAAGTTGTAGAAGTGCATGAAGTCATCCAAGTGTTCCAAGTTATTGAAGTGTATGAAGTTATAGAAGTGTACCAAGTTATCGAAGTGCATGAAGTTAGCGAAGTGCACCAAGTTGTAGAAGTGCATGAAGTCATCCAAGTGTACCAAGTTGTAGAAGTGCATGATTAAGTTATCCAAGTGTACCAAGTTGTTGAAGTGCATGAAGTTATCCAAGTGTACCAAGTTATCGAAGTGCATGAAGTTCTAGAAGTGTACCAAGTTATCGAAGTGCATGAAGTTATCCAAGTGTACCAAGTTGTAGAAGTGCATGAAGTTATCCAAGTGTACCATGTGTACCAAGTCTACCAAGTTGTAGAAGTGCATGAAGTCATCCAAGTGTACCAAGTTGTAGAAGTGCATGATCAAGTTATCCAAGTGTACCAAGTTGTAGAAGTGCATGAAGTTATCCAAGTGTACCAAGTTATCGAAGTGCATGAAGTTCTAGAAGTGTACCAAGTTGACGAAATGCATGAAGTTATCCAAGTGTACCAAGTTGTAGAAGTGCATGAAGTTATCCAAGTGTACGAAGTTATTGAAGTGCATGAAGTTATCCAAGTGTACCAAGTTATCGAAGTGCATGAAGTTCTAGAAGTGTACCAAGTTTTCGAAATGCATGAAGTTATCCAAGTGTACCAAGTTGTAGACGTGCATGAAGTCATCCAAGTGTACCAAGTGTAGCACGTTGTAGAAGTGCATGAAGTTGTCCAAGTGTACCAAGTTATAGAAGTGTATGAAGTTATAGAAGCGTACCAAGTTATCGAAGTGCATGAAGTTAGCAAAGTGCACCAAGTTGTAGAAGTGCATGAAGTCATCCAAGTGTACCAAGTTGTAGAAGTGCATGAAGTTATCCAAGTGTACCATGTGTACCAAGTGTACCAAGTTGTAGAAGTGCATGAAGTCATCCAAGTGTACCAAGTTGTAGAAGTGCATGATCAAGTTATCCAAGTGTACCAAGTTGTAGAAGTGCATGAAGTTATCCAAGTTAACCAAGTTATCGAAGTGCATGAAGTTCTAGAAGTGTACCAAGTTGTCGAAATGCATGAAGTTATCCAAGTGTACCAAGTTGTAGAAGTGCATGAAGTTATCCAAGTGTACCAAGTTGTAGAAGTGCATGAAGTTATCCAAGTGTACCAAGTTATAGAAGTGTATGAAGTTATAGAAGTGTACCAAGTTATCGAAGTGCATGAAGTTAGCAAAGTGCACCAAGTTGTAGAAGTGCATGAAGTCATCCAAGTGTACCAAGTTGTAGAAGTGCATGAAGTTATCCAAGTGTACCATGTGTACCAAGTGTACCAAGTTGTAGAAGTGCATGAAGTCATCCAAGTGTACCAAGTTGTAGAAGTGCATGATCAAGTTATCCAAGTGTACCAAGTTGTAGAAGTGCATGAAGTTATCCAAGTGTACCAAGTTATCGAAGTGCATGAAGTTCTAGAAGTGTACCAAGTTGTCGAAATGCATGAAGTTATCCAAGTGTACCAAGTTGTAGAAGTGCATGAAGTTATCCAAGTGTACCAAGTTGTAGAAGTGCATGAAGTTATCCAAGTGTACCAAGTTATCGAAGTGCATTAAGTTCTAGAAGTGTACCAAGTTATCGAAGTTCATGAAGTTATCCAAGTGTACCAAATTGTAGAAGTGCATGAAGTCATCCAAGTGTACCAAGTGTAGCAAGTTGTAGAAGTGCATGAAGTTGTCCAAGTGTACCAAGTTATAGAAGTGTATGAAAATATAGAAGTGTACCAAGTTATCGAAGTGCATGAAGTTAGCGAAGTGCACCAAGTTGTAGAAGTGCATGAAGTCATCCAAGTGTACCATGTGTACCAAGTGTACCAAGTTATCGAAGTGCATGAAGTTAGCGAAGTGCACCAAGTTGTAGAAGTGCATGAAGTCATCCAAGTGTACCATGTGTACCAAGTTATCGAAGTGCATGAAGTTAGCGAAGTGCACCAAGTTGTAGAAGTGCATGAAGTCAGCCAAGTGTACTAAGTTGTAGGAGTGCATGAAGTCATCCAAGTACACGAAGATATCCAAGTACATATATTATATGGCGACTATATGCAGGGCGACTGTATGCATATGTAATGTATTATGCATATATGTATGTTACGTAATAATATAGTAGGGCGACTATATGTAGCTTACCATGAAGTATATACTCGTTTTTTAGCGCTTTTTCTATTTTTAGTCTGTTGACTTTTTCAATGATTTGAATTTGAATTTGAATTTATTAGAAAAATATAGACTTTGCAACCATACAGGTTGAAATACATCTATCATTTACAGGGTTGGTTAATTAGAATAATATTGTATATTTACAAAAACGTATTTACTATAATATGGGAAGAGTTTAGAACTTCTAGTATGATATTAACATTATTTACAAATAAAAATGTATGAAATTTATAGTTACTCAATGTTTATTATAAATCGTTACAGACGAGGGAATGTACGAATTTTTGAAGCGATTTGTCCGACAGTTAATTGGAACGAGTTTATTCGATGTGCGTAGATTGTAGGTTGGATGATCGGCTGGTTCAACTAGTTCGGAAAGGGGACTAGTTTGCGGAAGAACCTTTTTTCTAAAAAATTTTGAACATAACAGTTCGCGCCTAGAGTACAATGTTGGAATATTGAGATCTGACAAGGATTCTTTGTATGATGAAGATGGTTAATTATTTTCAACGCTCTTGACTGGATCCTTTCTATTTCTTTGGATAGGTATTCAGGTATGTTAAAATGCCAAACTTGGGCGCAATACTCCAATATGGGTCTTACACATGAGAAATACACTGATATCAATGTTTTAGTGTCACAACGAGCTCGCTTGAGGAGTCTAAGCATGTAAAGGCGTTTTGCGGATTTTTCACAATGTAAGCCACGTGGTCATTCCACTTTAGGTCGTCTTTGAGAATTAAGCCAAGGAGTTTAGCGGATTTCACCACTTCAATGGGCTGTCCGTCAACGATCATTGGAGAAATTTGGATTATTTTCCAAAAACAAACGAGGATTTCTTTGCATTTACGGGGGTTCAAGGACATGTTATTTCTTGCACACCACTGCGTAATCCCTTCTAAAATAGTTTGAAAGTTCGAATCTTGGTTTCTAGAAAGGGTTTCTGAAACAGACGAATCGTCAACATATTTCCATCTATCGTCCCAATCAACCAACAAATCATTTATCATAATCATAAATAGAATCGGGCCTAAAACAGTGCCTTGTGGAACCCCACCGTTCACTGGTTCGAAACTTGAGGTGTATTTACCTATTTTCACTCGCTGTTTCCTGCCAGTAAGAAACTGTTTTACCCATGCGATAAGAACGGGATCGATGGCCATTTCCTCCATCTTCTTGATGAGAATATGGTGATCAATCCTGTCGAAGGCTTTACTAAAATCCATAAGCAGTACACGCACGCATTGGTCAGATTGGTCGGTAGTTCCATACAGATGATGAGGTGTCTGATCTGTGACATAATCCACTCTGCGACAAAATGTTCCAAGGTTTTTGAGAGAATTGGTGTTAGAGATATTGGGCGTAGGTCATTTTCAATTTCCTTAACCTTATCTGTTTTACGGATAGGTATTACATCAGCTTCTTTCCATGAAACGGGTACGACTCTCTCTTGGATTGACGCGTTAAAAATTTCAGCAACGGGTGATGAGAGTTCCATAGCAAAGTCATTTAAGACCCAACTTGGTAAGTTGTCAGGACCCGAGGCTTTAGTGCGTTTGAGGTTGGAGAGCTTCGTAAAAACATCTTCAGGAGAAATGTGGTATTTTGAAATAATTTCGTTAACTACTGCAGGATCAGTTTCAACGTTTTCCAATTGGCTGTTTAGAGGTGGTAAAGGGTTTGTGATACACAGGAAGCTTTCGTTAATTTTTGTTGCTAATTCGGTTGAATGGAATTCTTTGCCCGATACAAAAACACTGGATACTGGTAATTTCTTAGGAAGTCCTCCAAGTTGTTTAATGGATTTCCACCAGGAAGCTGCATTGTCACAGTTTTTTACCTTATTTGCAAAAAAGGAACTCCTAAGACTGTTATTTAGCCTGTTAACTTTATTTCTCAATTTTTTGTAAACAGGAGGGTCTTTGGACATTGCTTGTTGTCGTTGCTGGATTAGACTCTTCAGTTCAGGAGTAATCCAAGGCCTGTCTGTTGGGTGTTGTTTGATTTTTCGGAGTGGGAAAAAAGTTTCAATAGCAAAATTTAACAGAGATTGGAATGCAGCGAGTTTTTCCGTACAGTTTGATAGTGTTTCAAGGAATGACCAATCAGTAGATGCTAACCATCTTCCAAAACAGGACTTCATGCTTGGCTTTACATTCCTTCTAAAAATTGATTCTACTTTCGTTTTGTGAGTTCTCCTTAAAGGACGGATAAGTAAGGAGTTATGGTCACTTAAGCCGATTCCGGGTAGAATTTGAGGAGTGTTATAATGGTGAAACAGGTTGGTGAAAATTAGGTCGAGGATTGCAGCACCGCGTGTTGGATTTTTAACGGTTTGTCGCAGGTTAAAATGGTTACTAATATATCGATAATTTAAACGATTAAAATCGCCAACCAACATAATTCCAGCATTAGGATATTTGTTCAAAGCAGCATCCAATGATGAAATTAGGTGATCCGTAAAAGTAGCATCATCGTCTTGTGGTGGGTGGTATATAATACCGATAATTAGGCAAGAAAAGCCTCGTGGGAGTCTGTTCGGACGGAGGTATGCCCAAAGAGATTCAAATGGGGAATCATTAAGTTCGTCAATTGTTGTGAAATCAATTGATGATTTGATGTACGTGCAAACACCACCACCACGTTTATCAGCGCTTCGATCTTTCCGTACTAGCGTGTAATCACTAATGTCGACTACTGAGTTGGAAATATTATTGGTCAGCCAAGTTTCTGTAATACAAACTATATCCACGTCGTTTTGGTTAATGACAACTTCCAGATCCTCAATTTTATTAAAGAGTGATCTTGTATTAGAAAGGAACAAAGAGGGTAAGGAACTTTTTTTGTAGTAGGACGTAGCATTCGCGATCGATGAGTTGCAATTAATTGGTATTAAGTTATTCAAGTTTCTTCTACGCAAGGTTTTCCTCACGGGTATGCAGTCATTACGCATTCTTTGCTTTGGACTTTGTTGACGATTTCTCGTTGAGATTCTAACTGGTATAGTGTTTCGTTCCAGAGTGATTATAGTTTTGTTACTAGCTACGACAGAAGTCTCCAAGTTTATTGCAATGTGCGACGGACAAACTCCAGGTAATTCAACCAGTCTGCCTGCTGGCCGATTCGCGACCGAAAAAACGTATGCCGGTTCATCTTTCCTGTTTCATTCCTTTGAGACTGGCATGAGCGAGGCGTATGAGTCGGGTAATTAACAAGTAGAGGCAACCGTCCTATCCAATCGAGGGGTTCGGCCCCACTTCGAGATATATGCATAGGGTTACTACCTGTCGCGTTAGGCGTTTCAACCAGAGGTAGGCGGTCCAACCATTTCAAAGATCCGGTCTCACTTGATACCGACTGACTTTCGCCAGTATTAGCACAACTAAGGTTTGAAATATGTTGTACATTCTGTTCATTTCTTGGTTTTGGCTTCTCACAAGTGACATTTGATTGTGGGCAAAAACAGCTTGGGAATGTTGATGGAAATTTCTTTGTTTTACAGGACTGACTAAGTTGTAATGATGAGCGTAATACTGCTTTGATTCATGTTTAGCAGAACCAACGCTTACGCTAAGGGGTTTGGTTGTGTTAGCAATCGATCCAATTTTAATTACTTCAGGATTGGCCTTGGGAGTTTCTAATTTATGATCGGAGGTGGATTTACATACTTTATTACGGTTCTGTTGACCCTTATTTATTCCTGGTGCATCTTCGATTTGCTGAGTAACGTGTATGTTAGAGCTATGGTAGGCCTGGAGCGTTAACTTGTTATTTGGCTTGTTACTGCTAACAGGACAAAGCTGAGCTACTCCGGGAGGGTTGATATTTTGTTGACAGATTACTGTTGACCGTAATTGAGCACAAGACCGCTTTGGACCACGTTTGCATATAGGAATCGTGGCAGAACTATCGATCTTGGTTGAATTAGCTATAGGTCCGACATTAATTGATTCAGAATTTATAATTGGGGCAATATTATTGTCTGAGGTGAAGTTACTTTTACTCTGTTGGCTTTTAATTGAGTCTAAGTCGTGACGAATTTGCTCAATCACTTGATTGTTAGACTGAACTTTGCTTAAAATATTTGATTCTGTGATTATGATGTTTAGTTTGAGACCTTCGATTTCGGTAGTTAAACCACTAAGCGTGTAGATACACTGATTATCTGCCGCGTTCGTGGCATCAGCTAAGTTTACTCCGACATTGTTAAGTACTTCAAAATCAGTTTGGGTAGTGGAATCGACAAGATCCTTTCTGGCCAGAATTGCAGAAAATTCATTTAGTAATCTAGTTGTAGAATAACAAAGCTTGTTTATAATCACAGAAACACCGTCAATTTTATCCTTAATCGCTTTTATTTCAGCTATAGACTGGTTTGGGCTTTCACTAGAATTAGTAATTTTGCCACTGTCACGCGATTCTCGCGCCGATGATTTTATCTCGTTTGGTATTTGATATGTAGTATCGCTTGCCATGTTCAAAATACTTATCAATAATTTATTTAAGGATTCACCGTCCTTCCCGCTGAACAGCAAAGAATTTTGCTTACCTGGGTGCCAAGTCATTGTCAGATCTAGGCCATTACTAACAAACTGTTTAGATTTGCCACCGGGCGACCTCCAGCAACCCACCAAACCGACAATATTTTCGTAAAATTCTTCAGAGATATCAGATCATTTGACCACTTTATACGTGTACCATCATAGACTAAGTGTGTCTTAATGTTTAGCAATTTTATTGAGGGTATATCAACACAATCAAGACTAAAATTCTTTAATGTAGGTGAGATCAAAATTTCGCTGCCATCCGCCATATTTAATGACTCACTGCCTGGCTGCTGCATTGGAATATTTTGGAATGGAGAACGTTGATGGTATTCCGACCAATCATGCTCCACCACCTGAATCAACCAAATCAACAGAGAAAAAGGATTGGCTGTACAACTCTGTGTTTGAAATTTTGAATACATTTGTCATGGGTGACATGGATGTTACTTCCGAGTACCAGAAGGAAGGTATATGTACTTCTAGCGGTCTTTCAATGATCGACATTGAGTAGCTGAGTCAGTTAGGATTGTTGGTTTGTTTCACACTTTTTCTGTACTGGCCTTTATACCCAGAGGCCGCGGAAGCATCTCAAAAGTAGGGGGCACAGCCAAAAACGGGCACCTACCTGTGGTAGATACAGCGTCATCTCTTTTTTCTGGGAGGGGGGGGCGACAACTGGTCAGCGGCCTTGTTTGTACCATATATTTATTATGACAAGTGCTTAGTAATGTCTGTAACATGACCATTTTCATGGACACGAATGTTCAAGAGAACTGTTGTTGTGAAAGGAATAAATTCATATGTTAACTATTTACAAGTGCTTGTGGTTGTAACAATGAAAATAGTTACAGCGACTAGTACTTGTAGCACACTGGCGTTCTTATTATTTACGATTTTGTATGGGGTTTACAAATTAAGGTATATTCATGAAATATAACTTGATTAACTGAATGCTCATTCAGAAGACCAAGCGATCAAGAAATAAAGAAATGGACGATGGTACTATGTTTATTGTTGAATAAGAACATCATAAATTATTATGTTAATTACTATTCCATATAACTATTCACTATAGTTTGCTTACATGTTAGAATACATCATGTAATCATGTCTAAGGATAACAAAATTTTTCCTAGATGGAATTAATCATGGTAGAAACCACAGCTACCTTCCATGGATGGCTTGTCATACAACTGGTACCACTTCAAATAGTCCAAACCAAAACACTGAAGAGGACTGTGTTTTCAATTATGCATGTTCCACACTGTCTCTTGGATTAGTGTTCCAGGAATTTGAAGATGCAATACGTGAAGGGGATGGTGATCGAGAAGAAAGAATTTGGAAGCTTCTCCTGCTAATATTCAAGGCAAAAGTTAGAAGAAAGGGAAGCAGGACAAAATATGCTTTTGAAGCTTTCCGGTACATTGCTCTTTTGAACTCACTCCTGTCACCTTGTATGGCGCATAAACTGAAATGGGGAAGATTAGTAAATACTTCTGGAGGGCATGGTAAGAACATTGCTTGTGATTTGAGAGTGGAGCATGAGGTAAGGAAGATAAAAGAACTTCTTTCTGGAATAGGAGGCAAGATGGATGAAAAAAATGCTCAAATGGTCGTGAAAGCACAACAAAAGTTGGATGCTGTAGTTTTGAACTTTGACCAAGAATGTGAAGTCACTCCCTAATGTCGGAGCCATACAAAGCTCAGCTCAGAAATTGATGTTGATAATATGTTGTTTGATATGCAAAAGATGAATGTCTTCCAGTTTCAAGGTGGTAGACAACACAAGACGTTTTCAGGTCATGCTAAATCCATAATTGAGGATTTAGATATGGGAAAGGTGTTTACCTGGCTCAAAGGATTGGTGAAAAGATTTTCAAAGGGTCAACAAACAGCTGATGAACAAGAGGAGAGTGATAATGAAGGTTCATAAATTAGTGACTTAAGTTAAGGCCTGTTCATATGATGTTGCCTCCTAGTTATTTTACTATAGGAATGTACATTAACCTGGATCAAGTTTAAGACAACATTTTCGAATTTTGTATTTCAATTTGATGATTTCTAGTTCAGGTATCAAATATATTGATTACAACATCTTTAAAACATTTGTGTTCGCTTTGAGTTTTGCAAGTGCTAATTACAGAACTATATTGGACTTCCATATTGGCCAACATGGCACAATGAAAAACTGCACATGGACATACGGAAATGGGCCAAGACATATTGGTTGTGGGGATCTATGAACAGGCCGAAAATTGATTAATTTGATAATAATAAAAGATATCCAGTATATTTACATGCATGTACAATGAATGCCAACTCTGATCAAAACTTAGGGGTGTTAACTGGACAAGAGTTGGGTTAGACAAGAGGGACAGCATCCCCCAGATTAACTTATAATGTTATATACACTTATATAATATAATTACTTTGCATAAATTTCCTTTCATGTAGAGAGCTTATTCTTCTATTTGGAAAATTTTACACACACACTTTGTAAGCATGTGTAATGCAATATTTATAATTATTTTGAATTTTACATATAAATATACCCAGGTTGGAATAGACCATGCTGGGACTCAGCAAGTCAAGCAACATATTGTCTCCTTAGAATGACGTTCCTCTTGCCCAATAAAACACAGGGATGTAACCGCGCTAGATGGTGAGTGCCAGACACAACCATCTGGGAGAGATTTTAATTACCTGATACACATGGTAAGATTTTCGAAAAACCCAGGCACGGTCCTGTCATAAAAGGCAGATAATATATTAGGTGCTTTTGATATTCTTAATGTGGCAAACACTGGATAAGTATCTAGTAAGTCTTTACTGCTTGTTGGTTGAAGGAAATTTGGTCACTACAAGGCTAAACTTACAAAATTGTCTGACAGGAAAATGCAATTTGATTAACTTGAAAGCATGAAGGACTATGCTATCAACACATCAACTTGCAGATGATTTTTTATCTTACACTACTTTGATGGTCCGGATGATGCAGAAAAACAGTGCAAGCTAATGAAGCCACAGAACTGCTGTATGTGATGTATGTTTTTAAAGGCTAGTGGATATGTGAGTGCAACTGAGGAGCAGTTAAGCTGTCTAACTGTTGGTGAAACCAGTTTTGATGAAGTTGATATTGAAGCTCAATTATCTGAACAGCAGAAAAGCGATGTTCGACAACGTTTGACAAAGTATAGGGTTGGACTTATAAATGATCATTGTTTAAAGATCAAAAATATTTTAACTGGCACTCATTTCTTACTGGTTACATCCCCGTAAACACCCCCAATTATTGTATTATATATTAGTAACATATCTTATCAAGCAGAGTTAATTGTTAACATTTCTTACACTAGCAACAATATTATAAACAGCAACTGCATGATTTTCACACCATAAATCAATATTATCATACACATCCTGGACACTGGAGAAAGTATTACATTTACTAATAATTTGTTCAATAACAGTTTCGGGTAAAACCAGTTACCTTATCAACTCCAAACAAGCTTTCTTCCATGCATGTCATAAGTCCATCTCTATACTTTGTCAAACTTTGTCGAACATCACTTTTCTGTTGTTCAGATAATTGAGCTTCAATATCAACTTCATCAAATCTGGTTTCACCAACAGTTAGATAGCTTAACTGCTCTTCAGTTGTACTCGCATATCCGCCAGCCTTTTTAAAACATACATCACAGCAGTTCTGTGGCTTCATTAGCTTGCACTGTTTATCTGCATCATCCAGACCATCAAAATAGTGTAAGATCAAAAATCGTCTGGAAGTTGATGTGTTCAGAGCATAGTCCTTCATGCTTTCAAGTTCATCAAATTGCATTTTCATGGCAGACGATTTTGTAAGTTTAGCCTTGTAGTGACCAAATTCCCTTCCACCAACAAAGAGTAAAGATTTAGATACTTCTCCATCCCTTCCAACACAACCACTCTCCTGTACAAATTGCATGAGTGTATCTGGGGACTTGAAATGAACAACTGTCTTTACATTGGGACAGTCAACCCCCATTCCAAATGCTGATGAGCAAACAACAACTCTAAGTGGACCATCTGGTACAGTACTGTAAATTTGGCTACAATGTCCTCCTTTGTTTTTTCATCCATAACCTTGACGTATATGTTAACCAGTATCTGGTGTGAGTTATTGTAAATATTGTTCCCCAAAGTGTTTTCAAAGAACTCATAAATGCTAGCACAATCATTGGTGGAGGTACAGTAGATAACAACTTTATCTGCTTTGCAATTGTATTCCAACAGCTGATCAATTACAAAGCCAAAACATGATTGGAATAGCATATCTTCATCACAATCAAGAAGAATGCAAACCTCGTAAAAAATGTTGGGTCGGTTCGAAGATGATTTAATAACAATGCAACCTTCCATATCCAATTTAGAAATAATATAGTTCATTGTTTTACAATTAGCAGTGGCTGTTAGTGCGACCATAGGTAAACCAGGCATCATAAGTGCACGAATATCTTTGAACTCGTTGTAGGCCTCTCTGAAGTCTCGGCCCCTTAATACAATAATCAAATGGTTCAAAGTTAATTAATTCAGCACCTAGTTGTTATATGGGGATGACCGAGAAAAGTCAGTTTAAAATCCATCCAGAAACTACATTGCCTTCGCTATAGAGGCTTTCCTCGTCATTAAGACCTTGGCTTCAGAGCAATTTATCATTCCATTGGTGAGTTTCAGTAAGCATTTATACAGGACAGCAGATGGTGGTTGATATCAGAACTGTTGACACTTATAAAGGAAATTAAAAGGAATAAATGTCTAAATCCCTCTGGTTTAGTGTAATTACTACATGTACTGTAATTAATAAAATTAACATTATTTTCTAACTCTGATAGCTGCTGGTTGACCACCATTTGCTGCACAACAGACCAATAGTGCTTATAGTGAAACCCACCAATTGGTGACATAGTTTCAAATATATCATACAGTTCTAAAACAGATAATCCAGAAGACCTTTATATAATTACATGACAAGTAACAAGATAAAAGGTCAAAATCTCTTTCATTACAACGAGGCTTTATATCCAACGTGAGTACGTGACGTACTATTTGGAGAGTGAATTTTGAATGCAAACCACAGAGTAGGGATCATACAGAGGTGTAACGGGTGTACCCACTTATGCTTCAGACGCTTGCCGAGCATGCGCAGTTAAAGTGCACGATTCAGATGGCGGCTCGCTTTTAACTGCAGTTTACCTTTTAGAAGTGCGTAAAAATGCGAAAGACCTTAAGACTGTGAAACTTTAAAGAGACGAAAATGTTGGGAACTTGGAGAATTGGGAACTTGGAATGGCCAATGGGGGGAACTTGCCGAGCATGCGCAGTTGATCATTTTTTGCCCGGCCGCCTGAAATCAGGTGGGTACACGAAAACGTAAGTCTCCCAAGTGTTTACGATGGCCCGTTCCAGCTCTGTATGATCTCTACTCTGTGATGCAAACCGTTGAAAACTATTATACTTTATACATGTAAATATCTAATTAAGTAGACTTAATCTTTAATCTTTCTAGAATTTCACATTAAATAGTAAATACTAAATACTAATTTACAATGTGAATTACATTTAAACTGTATAAAAAAATATACTAAGACTAATGTTAAGAGTTAATATTTACAAGTAATCTTAAATAAAATTTGAAAATTTTTTGATAGAATTCGATAAATTTACTTCGACTCCAGCGTTCGGTTAAAACATTCAATCCCATACACAATTGGGCTATTTTTAAATCGTTCAGTTCGATATCTAAAATTATACAGTTTTTCTCCATTTGATCTAGTTTGTCTCTGTCTTATCTGATTAACTGTTTCTGGCAATAAACTGTGTAATCTATGTCTAGGGTCTGTCATTGTTTTATAAGGTTTCGCACATCTCTTCTCTGCGAGCCTTTAATGTTTTAAGGTTACAGTCCAGTAATGCTTCTTCATAAGTCAGACCAGGACAAATTATCCTAAGCGCACGCTTCTGAACTCATTCTATGTCAGTAGACTGTTCCTTGGTTAAGTTTCCGTGCCAAATTTTAGCACAATATTCAAGTGTCGATCTTATGACAGCCATATAAAAGGCTTTTAAATCCTGCTTTGGTGCACCATAACCTTTTAACATCTTCAGAAAATACAGTCTTTTACCACTTTTTTAACAATATAGCATGTGTTAGTTGACCACTTCAAATTGTCATCAATCCATAAACCAAGTAATTTGTAACATTTAACACTTTCAAATACATGTCTATTGATTTCTAGCGGTGGAATAACAGTTACATTTTTTCGAAAGTCAATTATCATTTCTTTGCATTTCGTTTGATTTAACTCCATCATATCTTCTTCAGTAAACCTTAAAACGCTCTTAACTTTACTTTCAGCACCACCCAGTTGCTTCCCAGAAATATGGTGGCTGACATCTAGTACCTCGTATAATGTAGTGTCATCCATAAACATTAATGTATCATGTTCAAGTATAACATTAGTTTCCATGTTGGTTGATATCATGAGTTGGATTTCTTCTTTTATTACAGAGGAAGTTTATCAATCTTTATTACAAGGCAATTGGTCGAGTTTACTTCCTTGTGGCACTCCGCCATTGATATATGCATAATCAGACGTATCATTCCCAAATTTAGTAAAATGGGATCTTTTATTGAGGTATGTTCCAAACCATTGGATTAAGGCCAATCTAACTCCCATCTCTTTCATATTTCTTAGCAGTATATTATGATTAATTAGATCGAACGCTTTTCTAAAGTCAAGAAAATTATTCGTATTACTCTTTGTGGCTCGTCCATTGCTCTATACCAGTTGTGGAGTAGATTTAGAAGGGCATACAAAGTCGAAGATCCTGGGAGCCCTCCATATTGGGAATTGGAAATTTTCCCATTTATATCTTCATTTATCCACTTGTTGGTAAAGGATTCCTGAACTTTTGATAAAACACTGGTTAATGCAATCGGTCTAAGGTTTTCAGCGATTGTACATGGTGTGATCTTAGGAATCCCAGTTACTTTGTATTTTTCCAAGTTTCAGGAAATTTCTTTGTCTGAAATGACTCATTAAAAATTTCAGCAAGGGAACGGCAAACAATTTCGAAAACATTTTCAGAATCTTCAAAGGTGGATCATTTGGCCCAGGTGCCTTGTTAACATTAATTGCATTCAATTCTCTAGCAACTTCTTCAACACTGATTAACGGTAGATCATCCGGGCATTGCATTTCTAGCCACTCGTTTGATATATGTGGATAATTTATCGTTAAATTAGCAAAGAAGTTATTAATTGAATCTGCCGATTGTTTATCGTTCATTTGGAGATTTGTCTCGGAGTCTACTAGAGTCACAGCGTTTTTCCTTGATCCAATTAATCTTTTAACTTGCTTCCACCATGCTTTTGGGCATGAACTATGGTTTGGTCTTACCTTTTTATCATAAAACTGCAGCTTGGCTTTCTTTATCTCAGCTGAAACTTGTCTACGTAAATATTTGAAGAGCTCAGTTTTATTGTTTTTAAAAGCTTTATTTCTTTTATCCATCAGAGATTTAATTTTTTGCGTCATAAAGGGTTTATCGTTGGTATGCTTTTTTATTATTCTTTCGGGAAAAAACTCGTTGATAATCACTTTAGTAAAATGAAGAAAAGCATCAACTTTCTCATCGAGTCCTTTGTTAGAGAAAAGTTCACTCCAGTCATAGTTCTCTAGAAAAACCCCAAACTGTTCCGTACTTGTATGGTTGAGATCTCTCACTTTTACCTTTACTATGTTTCCAGCCTTTACTACAGAGGCATCAGTTCTCGCTTTCCACAACACAATGTTATGATCTGATGTTGATAGAGGTGCCAAGACCTCAGGATTTACCATTGTTGCACACAATGTGTCTCATCAATTGCCACACAAACAATATTATCTTTCAGTCGTCTCAGAGTCTCCCTTATTGTCCCGCAGGTAAAAGCCTCAGGGGATAACAAAGCGATTTTGCTACCAGATTTTCCGAGAGTTTTTCCCTGTCGAAGGTCGTCAACTTTTCGGTCGTTAAGGTCATTGAGTTTGACGCCAGGGATTCTTCGTTTAGCCATCTTAGCCATCTGATCATCCATGAGGGAAATCAATGGTGATATCAAAACAACAATAGATGACCGGCAATCGTTGTCAGGAGAGGATCGCAAAGCATCGCAAAGATATGGAAAGAGCGTGTAAATTACCGGGACAGGTAATAGATCGCCTGCAGTTGCTCAAATTTTGGCACAAAATTGTATTTACATATTTCCATGGCATACTTAACGGCGTCAACGAATTCTGCGCCAATAATATGGAGAAATCTTTTCTCGATGAGCGTTACAAAACTATCAGAAGTTTGCTTTGCCATTGCGGAATTTTCCCTGCAGTAAACAGAGCTTAGCGACCTCGCGACCTCCACATATATGTGGTGGTAGTTGACGCATGCGCATGCAAGTTCGTCTGGACCCTCCTTCGCCGCCGCGCCGTGTGGCCAGAAGGGGGTCTGGGACTGGACTAGTCAAGGGGTTAATAGGAAGCAAACATCAAGTCTCCTTTAAGTAAAATAATCTGGCATAAGACAAACTTGTGTGTTTATAGATAGAATAAATTAACAATGTATGGTACACCAGGGCACATTGCATCTTGTAACGGTTTCAGTAATACCAGTCAACTCTGCTCTCTTTGAGAAGTAAAATTACCATAGCCCTAATTAGACAAAGTAACAATACAAAGTAGGGTGCAATGTGCTTTAAGTAGAGGTAGAGTAATTTGCTTACAAAAAGTTGTATTGCCCCTTTTCCCAATTCCTGAGGCTTACCAGCCAACCTTTCTGCCAAATAATGAAGTAAAAAGGAAGCTGTTTTAAATTTTTCATTTTTAATTAATAAAGGGAGCCTCTTGCTTGTACCATATATAGGAAACCAAATCCTTTTGGTTGTCAGATTGAACTATAGCAAATCTATTTCTTAAGGGGCCGACCATTTAACTTTTGAGGGGGTTGGGGGTGGGGGGGGGGTGGTGATTTCGTGTCGGAAGGATTTTTTTCTTCTGGAGTTCTTATGTTCAGGAACTTTTTTTCCTGTCCCTTCATTCCAAGCATGTTTTTTTCATTCCCAACATCTTTCCCAGCATGTTTTTTTAAATAGCTTATATTATTTACTGATTCTTTAATAATAGTTAACGTTGAGTTTTCCAGCTTTGCATTGCTTTTAATAATACATACTGCTATGAAGTATTTTACATTTGGTTTATTCAATATATTTAATAAAAAGTATTTTAATATATGATCTTGCGGGAAGCACCTATAAATGAAATCCATCACACTAATAGGTGGACTGCTGACAAGAGCCTGAATATTGGTTTCTTTATTAGCTGACTCGATTGAGATAATATATAGGAGCTCATTTTATTATTATTATTATTTCAAATTATTTGATAACGGTGACCCTTCAGCGTCGGTGCTGCTTTTCAAGGGGCCGTTAGACTATATACATATATTAAAAATAAATATTAAAAACACTATAACATGACGAAAACAGTTTCTATAGTTACAATGGATGCATGCATACTAACTTATATTAACTCTTATTAACTCTCATTAACTCTCACAGACCCATTAGTTATAGAACCTCATTCCGAACAATCCTCCACATATATGTTGTCACTGACTATCCCTTTCCAACTCGTTAAAGTAATTATTAATTAAAGTTTTAAAATTTCTTGCGGAGAGTTGCTTGTAACCATTGACAACATCATTTGGGAGATTGTTCCATGAGGAAGCTCCCCGGTATGAAAAGGACTTCTTCATGAAGTCAGTGTTGGGTTTTTCTAAATAAAGTTTACAGTCATTACTCCTTAGAGGATACACGTCATTGTGGCTAAGTTTGAACATATCCGTTATGTATTCTGGTAGTTCGCCTTGTAAGGCCTTGAATGTCATAGTCATTTCACGTTTCTTAAGCGTTTTCAATTGATTCCCAGCCTAAGCTTTCAAATATATCCTTTGATCTTACTTCATAATTTGATCCCGTAATTATTCGGGCCGCCCTTTTTTGCATTTTGAATAGCTTTTCAATGTGAGTGCGACTGCCATCATTCCACACATTTGAGCAGTATGTAAAGTGAGGTAAAACTAATGCATTATACATATTAATTCGTGCAGTTTGAGTTACGAATCTTTTCGATCGTTTTAATAAAGCAATAGTTTTAGAAAGTTTTTTGCACTGAATATCATTATTCTCATTCCATTTTAATTCTTCGTCTATAGTAATCCCCAGTACATTCTTATTTGTCACTTGTTTAATGGTGTGGCTGCCAATTAATATGTGCGGGTTTTCTGTGAATTGTTTTAATTTCCTTTTAGAGGCTATCAGCATAAACTCAGTTTTTTTAACGTTTAAAGTTAGCTTGTTTGCCACTAGCCAGTTATTGACCTTACATAAGTCATTATTTATCTTCCTTTCTATATCTGCAGGTGAAATACCAGTACTTGATATATTTGTATCATCTGCAAACATTGAAGCCAGTGTTTGTTCAAGGCAGTTTGGAAGATCATTTATATATAATGAAAACAACAATGGCCCTAAGTTTGATCCTTGGGGAACTCCGCATATTATCCTGTTCATTTATAGATGAGAAGTATGGAAATTCAGTACAACAAAAGCTTCAAGTCAAGAAAACAAGTCAGAATAAAAGGAAATAACCACGAAAACCACCAGCCTCGTACCCAGGCTCAAAAGAGAGAAAAAATAAATAGAGATCAGTTGTTGAGCGAGCGCGCGGGAGTGCTTGGGGAGGGCGCGAAGAAAATCGAGCCTGGCAGGAATTGATGTTAACATGGCCGACATGACTATTCATGGCGAATGTAAATGAGAACATCTGTGAAATGTTGCAAGAAATTGAAAGACCTGTCCACAAAGCATTTATTTTGGGAAAGATCTTGTGTCCTAGAGAAGGTTGCATTGCTACAAGAGAATTCTTTTACGAAAGCGGCATTGATCATCATTATCGAGTTAGACACAAGAGTGAATTTTCAAGTTCTGAGCGGCACGAATCAATACAACTAGCCAAAGAATTGCACGAGCAGGAAACACGCGAATGTATTGAAAATATTTTTGAATATCGTAAAACAAAGGTTAGTGCATTTTGTGTGTGGACGATGATGCTTTCATCTCTGTTTTCAAAAGAAGTAGTTCAATATTTGAGACATATTATATAAATAATATGCGTATAAAATATCTATTTTTGATTCTAAATTTTAGAATGTAATCCACCAGAATGTAACCGAGTCCAAACTCCAAGACAGTCTGTTTTCTGACAGAAAAGACACTGTCAGTGTCTGGATACTGTATTTGACGAAACACTTGCTCATGTTGTATTGTATTGTATTGTTTTGATAATTATATTTTATAAGCCAGAGGCAACAGTTTATTAGTAACATGTCCAGTGACTGCAAGAGGGAAACTGTGTGGTTTGTTAATCACTTCATACAGTTCAAAATATTAAACAATAAATGTCTGGCTTTAATAAAATAATTTTCCTATTTTACAACATATTTACAGGCTTTTGTGCACAGTATATTCTGGAATATATTTAATTCGAATTAGTTGTATTGAATACGGGTTGCAATTGATTGTTTATATTACAGATCTTGTGACAAAATGTGTTGACGGTCTGAGTACTAGTGGGCATTGGTGAGAGGGATATGATCTTAATAATATGTAACTAATATTTGTGTTTATCTTCAGGATCATAGATCAAATATGGTTACGCCGTCTGGTGCTGTTATAACATTACAAGAGCCAACAAGTGAGGGAGCATGTGTTCAGCTTTCTGGAGACCCTTTTTTGGACATTCTTCAAAATGTGTTTCATCATGACACCTTCAGGGGTATGCAAAGAGAAGTGGTTGAGTGTATCAATGACAATAAAGATACATTAACCGTTATTCCAACAGGAAGAGGTAAATCTGTTTGCTACTGGATTCCGGGTCTGGCAACTACAGGAGTCACAGTTGTAATAACACCATTATTGGCACTTCTAAATGACCAAGTTTCTAAATTGAGGAACTATGGAATTAATGTATGCTATGTCACTTAATTATGTCGGCTGAGGAGAGAGACATTACCTTTAATGAACTGACATGTGCATGGGGGCACAGTTGAAGGATTGACATAATTAATAAATACATATGACAAAATATCTTTGAACTGTCAAATAGACATGTAATATATTGTATTCTTGACTTGCAATCGGCCATGTTGGTCCCCGTTTCAACAAAAGAATCTCATAATCTTCTATAGAATGGCAGCAATGTTGGTCCCAAATTCAATTGTCTTTGGGGATTGGTTGCAAGTGAAGAATAAAAATTATAAAGCATAATGATATGAAAATAGAAATATAGATAATAATTTATGAATTTACCATCTTCAACATCAAGTTTTTGAAACGATGCATTAAATTCATCATCTGAATTTACTGATTCTGTTAAAAGAAAGTTTTTTTTAGCAAAGTAAGTCATAAACGACAAACAAACAATTGAACAATTAAAAGCACCATTCATTTAATAATCAAGGTTTATATACTATATAGCAAATGGACAGACTACATTTTATCATTTTATGAGTATTAAAATACGTCAATACAGAGTAAAATATAAATAAGGATAAGTCTTTATTAATCGACAGTAATAGATATCCACTTCATAGATAAATTGTGTGGCGCCGTGGCGGTAGGCAGAGAAAATTAAGCAGCAAAGACATGCAGCAATAGCTTGTTGACATGTTGTATTTCTAGAGTCTCGCCTAAAATATAAAGTAAAAAAATTACCTTCAGATGATAGTTATTGGTGCATATCATCCATGGATGGATAAAGAATGAGTAAATAAACGAGGAAAATGCTTAAACGCATAAAAAACGGGTTGATTTACGCGGATATATTCGATTCTTTACTTATCGACATACATTCATCAGATATCGGACATTTTCTGCCAGGCGCAACTAATTCCCGTCGCGTCCTCCCCAAGCACCCCCGCGCGCTCGCTCAGCATAACCACTGATCTATATAAAACACTGGAGTAGTGCTTTTTTTCGGTTATAATTCCATGACACGCAATCACGAATATTTCTCTTTGATCTTGACCCCAATCCCGACCCAATCCCTAACCCTAACCCTATTTCGTGCGTGTCATGGAATTGTAACCTTTTTTCTCTCTTTTGCGCCTGGGTACGAGGCTGGAAAACCACGGCAAATTAGAGAGCAATTTGTGATTGAATGAAGGTAGCATGTATATATAAAAACAGTTTTTAATAAAGTCAAATTTGTTGACTTGATTATAAACCTGTTTTCTATGTATAAAGCATGGCTTCAGTTTACATTTATATAGAATTGAGTTTAATATTGACAAACAAAAGTTAATATAATTTTATATATTTATAAGATATACTACATATCGAGTACAATAGACAATAATACTAATTGCTGCAAACTCTGCAGCTCATGATATACCATACCATACTTTATACCATAGAATTTTAGCTGTCAGACTGTCCATTTATGTTTTTTGGTTGTGCATGTATTTTAAAGAATGTATAGTTATGTCAGTTAATGTAAAGTAATTGTCCAATATGTAATGATGATATATATATTATAAATAGTGTCCTCAATTAGTTGTAAATAAGCTAAATACGTTTAGACTGAAATAAAATTATTATTATTATTATTATTACTACATTGAAGGATATATTTGAATAAAATTAAAAAAAGTTTATATTTATTCATATTACAATATTACATTATATTTAATATTTTATTTATATTTTATATATTTTTGTCATATATTTTGTTTTTGTTTATATTAAATATCAATGTTCAGTTTTGTTGAAACATAATAAAAGATATATAGAGATGAATGGACATTGTTTGACTTTTTAAGACTCATGTAAAACATCCATTGTCATAAATTATGGTTGTCATATAATTATGAAGTCCTTTACAGTATAAATAGTAATTAAGATTATTTATGGACTGGTTTTCACTATCCTTTGGAAAAAGTGTGCTTCTATAGTAGACTATGAAATAGCCCTTATTAAAGGTATTAATTGAAATACATCTAATATTATATTTTTAGTTTTTTACAAAAATTGGCTTAGTGCCCAAAAGATATTGGATTGTTTATAAACCTAGACAATCAATGGGTATTTTATAATAAGAGTTTCTGGCAGGGACATACACACTGTGGTAATACCCCTGGGACAGCTTGTCCCCCAGTCTCCTTGATTGCAAATCATCTTGTTCTGGTAGTTGTTGATGAAGTAAAGTGTGGTAGTTGACTTCTTTCTTTTCTGTCATGGTTTTTTTGTGCATAAAATACTAAATAGAACGTACAAACACAAGAATAACAAACATTTAGAACGGTATGGTCGTTCTTACTGTTATTCTTGAAAAATTTGGTCCAGATATGAAGATCAAAAGCGTCGTTTCCTTAAAACTGCCACTTTTTGCATTTCGAACTGCGTTTTCCCTATAGTTTTGCATTGAAAACGCAGCGATGGTACTGGTGCTGCATATTACATTTTTTGGAATATTTAATTTGCTTTTGATGGCGTGATAAATGACGTCAGCTTTCCAAATCCGTGTGACGTCCTTAAATATTGTATTTTCACTGAGTGAACTCTCTTTATATCCTTAGGCCTACTCTTTGGTACGATCTTGGGCATTTTCATGAATTCAGTTAAATACTTCATGTTAGCCACTGCGGAGGAGGGAGCCTTCTCTCAGGCTATACAGAGGAAATTTATTATTCAACTCTGGGAAACTTTATATAAACTAAGTTTTAACATTAGTGAATTTTTATAACTGAATACTGCACTTTATATATCGAGGGGAATTGAAATAAATACTAATCAATGTTGAGTTTTAGTTAATTAAACACATGGAAATGAAATACTATATTTGCAACGTAAATCCATGCTTATTTGGGAAGTTTAACACATATGTAAATAGTAAATTCGTTTGAATAACTATATATGTATTGCCACATTGGAACATGCATGATCACAGTTTTAATATATTCTGTACCCTTGGAATTTCTAAGATATTGACAAGGCATTCATGCATTTGGAAATTCTCAAAATATAGGATAGCAACCCCATGGGATGCATTAAATCTTCTCGTTCCTACATTCCAGCCACAACCCTTGATTGTGGTTCCAGGACTGCACTTAGTAATATGTATTAGTATGCAATTCAATTTAAAAATACATGTTATTATATACTGGTTTATGTTCTTCGTTGTATTAATTCCAGAAATTTGGTGGTATAACCTTAAAATTAGTAATACGGCAAAATAACAAGCAAATTAATAATAAGTTTCAACTGGGTCTTGTTTATATGACAGTCTAACCAGACCCCCTGGGGATGTGTGGGGGGGGGGAGTCTGCTCTTTCAAAATACATGTACTATGCACTATTAATTATGTATTATTACTGTATTTTGCTTAAAGTGCTATACTTGCATATTTAATTACCATGTAGTTTTTCTTAAATCGCCCTAAAACGCCTTAAAACGCATTACCTAAAAGTTGTGTTTTTTCTTAAATCGCCTAAACTCGCCTTAACTCGCATTATCTCGCGGCGAGTTAAGGCGAGTTAAGATCCCAGAGCAGGCCTTCCTTATTGGGAGCTAGATAATTCCTTACCGAGAATGGTATGTTATCACGGACATATAGAACCACATCGCCCCCAAACCTGCTACGGTCTTTCCGAATCACATTATATCCTAGTATATGTATTTCATCATCAGATCCATTATCTATTTTAGGTTCATTAATCGCTAGGATATCAAAAGTGTACTTCGCAAGAAGTATTCGAATTTCGTCCACATGTTTTAGCAGACTATTAATACTTAAACTAGCTATTTTTAAAACACTTAGATTTAGCGATGTCATGCAACAACGAATGATCGTAATTACCTGACACTGGATCGCACCTTGATGAAGTTAACGCATTATTGTTCGAGAGTTCCTGGCGTATATAATTTTCAGCAGATCCCCCAATTGGTTTATTTTTGACATTTGAAAATCCTCTCCAGAACGTCTACGTTGTGGTCGCGAATGTTGTTCTCCTTTAAGAAATCTAAAAAAATGAGTGGCTAAAAATGCTGAACGTTTGGGGTTTAGGTGCAGTCTACTACCATTTAAACATGTGCTGTTTATAGAGGAGTTGTCGATAAACTTGCATTTTGCTTAGCAGAGATCGTTGACTTCTTGAACTTTTGGTGCTGTCTTGATATCTTGTCTCAACATGATTCCCGATAATCCAATAGGCTTGAGTTTGGAAATTTGGCTTTGGTCCTGACTATAAGATTTTCAATTTTCTGCGCGCATGCATTCTTCCGCTGATTCCAGTTGGAGGTTGTTCGTCCCATTGAGTATTAATTGAGTTGATTTCCTTTCCAATATCTTCTGCAGTTTTTCCTGGGTATGTAAATTTGTGAACTTTCTTCTTTGTGAGCTTTTTGGGATCAATATGTTTGATTAAATTAGATAAGTAGAATTTTTATATAAATATCTAATTGTATATATAAATAGTTTTAAATACACATAAGTCAATTGATGTAAATGATTTTCTAATGTTTGTAAAAACGTTGTACCTTGGCTATTCTGCTATTGCACGTAAATAATTGTAATGCTTGTAAACACGTTGTAATTTAGCTATTCTGCTATTGAACGTGTAATAAAATACACTATTATTATTATTATTATTATTATTATATTATTATTATTATCGAATCACCTATAATAATTATTTCTGCCTTCGGCATCTGATTACGATAAACATGTTGTGTTGCCTCTCTATAGTGTTGTCTGTAGAGTTGCCATTGGTGTTAGTGGTAGCTTGCTGCTCATTTCTGGGTTCTGTCTCTACATTTCTTTCAATATTTTCTGGGTGATGCTCACTTTCATCTTCGCCCGCTTCATTAATATTGATGACGCTGTATCTATTGCTAAGTTCTACATGATTAACAGTTGTTGTTTCATTTTCATTGGTTTCTTGGCGCCGTCGTCCTGTTGCTGATACGGTTTGCCAGTTTTCCAAGTTACTTTGTCCGTTTGAGCAATTTTTTATGTCCCTAATCTTGTTGTTGCAACTTCGCAGCGGAGATCAAACTGTATTGCCGATAAGCTGCATGCGCCGATTAGACGGCGTCCTGTTAAAAGTGAATACAAGCCATGGCTCACAAATGATATTAAGCATTTTATTTACCGTAGAGACTTTCCTTAAGGTGGTCTTCCACTCAAAATTTAAGAAGTTTTAGTTTTGATTTAATTTATAGTTTTTTGGTACCAACAGAAAGATAAAATATCACTAAGTCTAACTATGTTTCGATTGACATGTTGTTGCCATGGTTACCATGTCGCGGACCACCAACTGAGAAAGTCGGCAACGTATTGTGCAAAAGATAACTTTAGAACCGATTGTCCTAAATTTTCCAAAAATAAGCTTAAAATTAAATGTTCAGCAAAAGCTGCTCTTTGTTCTGAACTACAAAAATGCTAATATATTTTATGAGAAATGGAAATATATTTATTCTTCCCCATAAATGGATAATTTTGCCCGAGGCTAACAACGACATGTCAATCAATAGTCAAACATTTTGTTGGTTTTTTTTTTTGTTCAGAACATGAAGCAATATAAGGATAAGTGTTTGTGGAAGTTTCAAATGATTCCTTCCAATCTTTCTTGAGATATCCTTTTCAGACTATTGCAGATAGGCCAATATATATACTGAATTGCGGCATATCGAGTTACAAATGTTAAAATTGGAGTATTAGAAAAAGGGAATGTACCATGAAGTCTTACTTCTCCTTCAGAACAGGTCTGGGAAACTTTTCTCATGCTGAATAAATGCACAGATAATTTAAGGTCATGGTCAAGGTCAGGTCAAGATCAGGTCAAGGTCAGGTCAAGGTCAAATCTGCGAAGGTTATTCAAGGTCAACGCGAGCAAAAATATTTTGGGAAAATTTCGTATTTCTTGGGTGAAAGACAACTGTAAAAGGCAATCTGTACGGCTGAGATCCACATATTATGATAAGGCCTATAAAATATGAAAAAATAACCTTAATAAGCTGATTAAAACTCGGAAAGAACAATGTTTTAAAACAAAACTTAGTAATTCAGAAACTATAGTAAAAAAAGCTGGCAAGGTATGGACTGGACTGGATATTTTTCAAGTTATGCGGATGCGCAAGTTCAAGCCGAGAGAAAACTGGTAACTAGCAACATCATGATTGGCTAAGACAACGATTGTAATAGTTCCCTGGAAATCCAACCATCCAGTTCTACCAACAAACGAAACAGGAAGTCGACTAAGACTAAACAACCTGGTGAAACGACTTGAACGAAACGGAAGTTACCAAAGATATGACGACATTGTCCAGAATCAGCTCGAACAAGGAATAATCGAGCGAGCGCCAACAGAGACTACCGGGAAGGAGTTCTATATTCCCCACAAAGAAATCTTGAAGCAATCAGCGGAAACCACGAAGTTACGTATCCTGTACGACGCCTCACCGAAAGAATCGAACACCCAACCATATTTGAACGACTGCTTGAATCCTGCTGATTTGGGGAGTCTTGGAGGAAACGTAGTCAATAACGAACAACGACAACGCGACGCGGAATGGCTGAGTAACAAGGCAAAATGGCCACCGGAAATCATTCTCGAAGCTAGCCCGGAAGCTAACGGAGAAGTGGGGGAGAAGAAACCCAAAGCAATCGAAATTTGCGAAGATGCGAACTTCGTGCTCCATAAATGGCATTCAAACGAGCCAGAGCTTGAAATAAAGGGATAAAGTTCATCCGAACCAGGAACCAATGACCAAGAAACAACGTTCGCCAAACAACAGTTGGGAACAAACCAACCGACAGAAACAAAGTTAACTTGACTCTCATGGTCTGTGGGGTCCCTCAGGGATCCATCTTAGGACCATTATTGTTTTTACTTTACATTAACGATCTCCCAGATTGTCTCGATAACACCACCCCGTGCTTATATGCTGATGATACGCAGATGTTTTCAACCGCAAAGGATTCTGCAGAACTTATTTTCAACTTGAAAAGCGATTTGAATAAAATTAGCCAGTGGCTAATAAGTAACAAATTACAGCACCATTCAACCAAAACCAAATTTATGTACGTTGGATCAAAGCATAATCTTCATAAGATAAATGATGATATTCCTGTAATGCTAAATAGCAAACCTATTCCCAGAGTATATTCAATCTCTTGTCTGGGCGTTACACTTGATGAAACACTAAGTTGGGATGAACACATTGAAACGATTTGCAAAAAAGTTGGGGCAGGTATAGGAACGTTAAAACGCATCAAGCCCTATGTTCCTGAAAACATGTTGCAATCGATTTATAACGCTTTGATACAACCCTATTTCGATTACTGCTCTCCCCTTTGGGATACTTGCAACAAGACATTGAAAGATAAGTTACAAAAATTTCAAAATCGGGCAGCTAGAATAATAGCTGGCGCTAGCTATGAAATTAGGTCTGCAGACATTCTTCGGGCACTTGACTGGGAAAATTTAGACTCCAGACGAAGTATGACCAAGGCAACATTATTATATAAAATTCTGAACGATTGTAGTGCACCTAATTTGAAAGAATTATGGATCAGGAGGAATCTTTTGCAAACTAATTATGACCTCAGAAATTGTCACACTGATTTGGCTCTTCCAAAACCGAGACGCGAATTTCTGAAAAAAAGTTTTAAGTACAGTGGTGCTAAACTTTGGAATAATCTTTCGCAAGAAGCTAAGGAGGCCGAATCAATTTACTCTTTCAAAAATATTGTAAAACAAATGAATTGTTAAATAGAATTAAGAAACAACCATGTATAGATATTAGCATACGGCCGGATCACACCAATTCAATCTTCTTTTTATACATATATCTCTCTCTTATAAATAGCTATGTAGTTATTCTATTATTTCTTTGTAAATATGTTTTTATTGTGTTAGGTACGCCCCTTGTGGAAACCAACTTTTGTTGACAAGGCTAGCGTCATTAAATAAAGTTTTACATACATACATACATGGTACGAACCACAAGATGTGCTACGTGTGGTTACGACTAAAGAAAACCCAGCTACTACCATGTGCAATGTAGATGCTCACTCTCAACGGGCCAAACTTTACGAATCCCTTGGTGTGGTCTCACCAACGACACTGCCTGGGAAGGCATACTATGCGGAAAAGACGCTACTCAGAAAGAGAGGCAAGAACGTCATCGACAACAAATCTCACACTGGAGGACCGGGGATGAAGAGAAAAACCGGAATCGTTGGAAGTTAGGGATCATCGACGATATGATCAAATTAAAGAGCGGGACGGAGTAGTACGAGGAGCGAAAATCCGGACAGTGAAAGGCAACCTAGAGCGAGCTATCCAACAGCTATATCCGATGGAACTTTCCTGTGACGAAGGGAAAGTTAAGGAGCTGGACTCGGAAACACTGCATTTGTACCACGTCCAAAGCGAGATGCTGCCGCTGTCGTTAACCTACGAATCAGGCAAACGGCAGAAGATGGATAAGACTAAGACAAACTGACACTAATCAGAAACGTTATAAGTATTCAAAGATATAGAAAATTCATTAGTTTCGTTAAGCATTTATACATTCATAATTATATATCGTACGTTGTTTCAACTTAGAACATGTTATTGCGTGGACATTGCATGAATATCGGGATATAATGCGTCTCTTCAGGACATATATCTCGAGTCCGAGCTGTATGGGGGAGTGTGTCAAAGACCGTGGTGCTTTTAATACTAGGAGTTACTATCGCACGGAAGTGCTGTCGCAGAAGCCTTAAATGGCCACTTTATGCCACGCAGCCAGGCTATATGCAAGCTATGACTAGCGTCAATGAGATCTATCGTTGATATTATAGCGGTTGTACCTCAGCTGTTTGACGTCTTTCACTGTGTTTAGTGATTGCGAACTAATTTCAAATATAAAGTGATTTTAGACAGAACTGCTCGAACGATTATGTATGATATTGATAACAACGAATAAAACCATCACTGATCGCCTGTTGCTCATCGATTTCAATGCTGAGTTTAAATGGTTTGATTTCAAGTATAATTTGCGCCAAATTTCAGGTTTCCGATCTGTAACCGGGATTCTGTAACCAGAATTTCAGGATTCTGTGACCAGGATTCTGTAACCAGAATTTCAGGTTGCTGTAACCAGGATTCTGTAACCAGAATTTCAGGATTCTGTAACCAGAATGATTTTAGGGGCAACTTCCCAAAAATTTGCCGCTATCATTCTATTTCTAGCAGAATAAAAGTATCCCTGGTTAAAAATGTAGGGTCCAGTATTTCAAGAATATTTAAACCTGGTTTGTTCTGCTGTACTTGATTTATGTACTGTACAAATAAGAAATGCAAATGTTGATTGACTTTATCTAATGGAGAGTCAATACTTCACATGAATAATTATTGACTAAATGGAGTTACTATATCAATGGATCATCAACTGTTACACTGGTTGTCATGAGAAATGCCGAATGCCGTGTGAACTGTGAAAACCAAATGGTGAATATTGACATCAAGAATATATATATATATATATATATACGTGTAGGTTTAGTTCTACGAAACGCAAAGGGTGCTCGACAACATATAGGTAGAGCAAATTATATATTTTCGCTTACCTCGAAACTGGTCTGCAACAGGCTGTTTAATTTGTAAAATAATCATCAAGCAGTGATTATGGCAATCATCAGGCACTGATGATTCTTTTACAGATGAAACAGCCTGTTGCAGACGAGTTTTGAGGTAAGCGAAAATCTAAATATATATATATATATATATTTATTACAAATTCAGTATTGGCTTATTGTATTTTTAATGGGCCATTATATTTAGTATAGCCACCCCACCCCCTCAATAAAATATCCTGGGTACAAGGTTTCCCCACTCCTATTGACGGGTCTGGATATCCAATGGGGGAGGAAGGGTGTTTCATCCTAATATCCTAAGGGGGTACTTACAATATCCTATGGGGCAACTTTCCAACTTATCGAAGTGAGTTTCAAATTAATAGTGGGGGTGCCTATATATTAAATGGAATGGCCCATTCCGTACACCTCCGGGACAAATACCTTGGAAATTCCATTATGGATTAAGCTTTTTTGCCTTGGAAATTTCAAGGGAAGGGTAACAGACACTATTTGGCTTGGAAATTCCAATGGATGGGGTAAAAACAAATAAACAATCCATTTCCAAGGGATATTTCCCCCAAATTGTCTTGGAAATTACACGGGACACAGATACCATTGAAAAAATATCCATGTTCATGTTAAATGTATATAGTAGCCTAATGTATAATATACAGAATGACATTGTCTGAACAAACTTATATCTCTTAATTACTAATTACTCTCAAATATAGCTGATGTTTAATATTAATAAATGTTTTCTGAAACGTTTATGTTCTGATATTGGACCATTATTAGTTGGCAGTATAAGACCTGATTAAGGCAATTTACTTTTCATGAGCTGAACACAGCAGTATCTGAATTAGACTTGCTACAAGTCGACTCGCATAATGACTGGGTTAATAAGTCGTCTTGCTCTCGCATTGTCTAAATGTATTGGTGGAAGTACATTATCCTGCCGCCCCTGCGCGCGTTACATTTCGGGGAGACCCTCATTCCTCCTCTGGGTTCGCTACACGGTCGTGGCTCGATAGCCTTCACGTCTAATCACGAATGATTTGTGTTCATATCACAAGAACTTTTGTTTGTTTCGTGTTGCACTGGCTTAATTTGCAGTTGTGATTTCGTTGGCTGTTGGTTTTTATCGACATTCACGGTCAGTTTGTGAAAATGCCATTTCCTGCACGCGAAAAACACGCAACGCCTAAAAAAATACTGACCGATCACGATATAGTGTTTGCGGGCGCATGTTCGAGTCACCCGCTGGCTGTAAAACAGGCTGTTTATTTCGAAATGGTTTACAATTTGGAGCAAAATTCTCTTCGTTTTCGCTACGCCTGGCTTGTTGGACCCAAGATTGTTTGTTGGTGGGTTTTTTCTGGTCTGGTTTCATAATTGTCGGTGGTTTATACGCATTGAATTAATCCAACGTCTCTTAAATTTGTTTTTATTGTTGAAATCGGTATGAAAACTTTTCAAAACATTCAAATAATTCCAACTGTCTTTATGCAGTAGTTTTTAAACTTTTTATTGCTTTAAAAAGAGAGTATAAAATATCATTTTTGAGAGTATAGAATATCATTTCAGCATTTTTAGTCTGCAACAAGTCGACGATTTTGGACGTTATAAAAGATAATACTGAACGTATTAAATACGTAAAAAACATACTACACCTGTAAAAGAAAGCTTAGAAACTGGTTAAGAACATAGCCTACGTACGTATAATACGTACTGTAATAAATAACTAATAAAATGATTTTTCGCACTTTTTTCCACCCGCGACTCAAGAAAATACACGCGACTATTAGTCAAACTCTGTTTTATCTTTAGATTGTTAATAAATTTGGCAGATGCATAAGTGCTCCAGGCGCCTGCGTCGATTAATGCGCGACGCATTATGTCATTAACTTTTACAACCGGCACCACGGGAAAAGTGCCGTCTCCACTCCGTCCCTCATCAGCTTCTTAACGTTCGGATGTTTCTCATTCTTGTCATTCTTTTGGTCACAGATGGAAGTGTGATGACGTTTGTTGCAGTGGCCGCAAGCAGATTTAAGGCCGGGCTCCACTTGCACGTACGTACGCACAATTGCACGCACGTATGTGTTTATACTTTCGTGAAATTTGATTGGTTAAAAACTTGACGGCCGCACAGAAAGTAGAATACAGTTCTACTGTCACACGTAGCAAAAAGGTCAAGATTAGCGATCATTTTCGAGTCGCAGAGCATACGCAAAATCAGCCTCGCTGGCCGTACGTGCAAGTGCTCTGTGGCTCGAAAATGATCGCTAATCTTGACCGTCGCGGCTAACTTTTTGTACGTATGACAGTAGAACTGTATTCTACTTTCTGTGCGGCCGTCAAGTTTTTAACCAATCAAATTTCACGAAAGTATAAACACATACGTGCGTGCAATTGTGCGTACGTACGTGCAAGTGGAGCCCGGCCTTTACTGGTATATTCTGAAGCGCGATGCGTTTTCGTCGCGCAGTTGAAACATAAACCGTTTTTCGCCAAAATTGTAACTAAAAGCACCAGTCTCTGACACCCTCTTAAATCTTTAGACTGGCCCACCCCTTCATTCAACTTTTCCCAGTGGCTTACCCCTAATAATGATATTTTTCAGATGACTGCATGGTTGTCTCAGATGCATTTTATTTTGACCAATAATATTTGGTCAAAACAACCGAAATATTGGTTAAATAAGACATATAGTATTAAGATATAAAATATAGTATTAAGTTTATAAGAAATAGTATTCGTAATCATCTAGATCTATTTACAGGTATGTGAAAAGAGGAAATTCGTGATTGCTTATCATCAGACGCGGTATGGTTTGCTTAGCTTGCATGCCTGAGAAATGTATGTCATTAATGAAAATGTTATGGAATTCGTTCGGCTAAATCCACTTCAATCTCTCAATACAGTCTGCTGTTTCGACGGTTGTTCGGTTGTTTTGACAAAATTGGTCAAATTTGTACATCAGAGACAACCAATTTAAATTGGTCATTTTAACCAATCCGTTCTTACCATGCATGTTCTGCTGTTAAAATTGATCTGGGTGTACCGCAGACTGAATACGTTGGTATATAGAATTTGTGAATGCGCAAAGCTTGAATGGTCACTATAATTGCCAAATTCCTAAATCATTATAATTAATCGAAAATCATACGCCGATATAATATTATTTCATCTATTTACTAACAACTTTAGCACGGCATTTTCAACTTAAAGTACGTTTACACTTCTGCGATTTGCGTCAGATGATGTTCACTTAATACCTAAAGAAACACTGAGACTAGCGGCGTATGAGTATTAAATCACACTAAGAGAAGGACAGTAAATGCGACTTAGCAATAGGTCTAAGCTATCATTTTCAGCTATTACGTTGGTATTACATTTTTCCATAGCAATATTGACTTCAGTTCTATTTTCCAGCTTCATACGGTTGAAATAAATAACACGACACAGTGTTAATGTGATTACTCAATGTGTGTAAACTATTTACCATACTACAAACTCACATACGTATACATGGATTGGAAGAGCGTATAATTATTCAAGATGTGAAATCGATAATTAACTAAAGGTAGTGTTTGTTTAGCTCAGAAGAGTAGATTACATTTTCAAACAGCACAATAACACGCGTCAGTATGATCATACTCAAGCATGCACGTGCGGCAAAAATGCGCATTGATTGCTACACAACAAAATCTGAACTATGTACTTCATCAATTCATTAGCATTATTAATTGATATAATTTCACCTCTTTTCCAGCTCCAGAGCCGAGAAAGGTGACATAAAATAAAGATGCAGTGTTAATTGATCTATTTCATGCATGTGCAAAAGGAATTATTTATCACAGCGAAAACAAGCTTCCCATTCAAATTTTGGTCACGGATTGGCAAGTAGTCAAATATTTTGCCGAGAAATAAAATAATAATGTCGTCATGCCATAAGGCGCACATTTAAAAATATTGACCTGCCGTTTACTATGGCGCGTTTTTACGGTCAAAATTCAATAGTTACAAGTCGAGCTTCAATGGTTTAAATCGATCAACACTTGCTCGAAACGAACAGAGCGATATACAAATCGAACAGTCAAATCGCCATCAATGGTTTAAATCGATCAACACTTGTTCGAAACGAACAGACCGATATACAAATCAAATCAAATCGAACAACGCATATTCAAATCGAGCATACGTTACTCGAATCGATCGTCAAACTTGCAGCGAGCAGTGTTTCCACCTTTTTGAAACGTAACTTCCATTGCCGCTTTCCAAATGAAATTTTCGTCTAAAAATTTCCTTGAATTTCGAATTTACTTCCTTTTTTCCTTACGTCTAAATTTCCTTCAAAATGGTATTCGCTGTCAATATACGTGAGCTCGGTCCTTTCCACAATTCTCACACGTACGCGCGTAAACAAAGTTGTCGGCAAAAAGGTATGAATTATTTATATTTTTTAACTTATTCTATATTCTAACAAATATAATTATCTTGATGAAAAGTATAAAATAGTGCGAATAAATTTAAAGAGATCTTGAACACCCAAAATGTTTCAATCAACGCAAAAGATAGACGATTATATTTTGACTTTTAATATAAATTACTTTATAATGCGCTGTAGTCGAAATGTAAGTACAAGTATACCCCAACCCAAGAAAGGGCGGGGAATAGCGGGACAATGAAATGATCCCCGGTTTGCTTTTCCCTGTTGGGTAGGCAATGTGTTTGCTTTCATTGCCTCGCCAGACAGGTCGGAGAAACTGAGAAAATCACATTTGTTATTGACAGGTGCCATATAATATAACCAGGCACATGCGGTGACATTGGAACACAATTATTGTCCCTGGGGTGAGATGACGGCTCATTCGGTAAGGCTGCAAAGTCCAAGTCTCCGCCTTTCCCGGGTTGGGGTAGGCGGGGAGGGGGTTGGGTTACATCGGCTGGTGCATAATATAGACCATTGCTTGGAATTTTAAGTTACAATGTCTTTATATGGATTATGTTGTATTTCCGTAGCCCCCCAAATCTAATACCTAGTATATTAACCATTAAGCCACGATGCGCTCTGGTGCTCTCTTCTTTGTTATTTTACGCTTAATTACTCGTCAAGGGAAGGCTCCTATAAATGTTCATTTCCTTGTCAGGGGTGAGACAAAGCAAAATAATAAAATTGGGTTGGGTGCATGCCCCTTTAATATATGGGTGTTAATAAATTACATATCATTAATAAAACTCAATGCTGTTGCCGTTTGGCGTTGGCTGTATTCTTGCCCAGTGGCACTGTTTCGAACAAATGCCTTTTTTGTTTGGTCATCCTGGAAACGCTCTGACTCACAAAGGGCTTTCGCTCGAAACGTCGAAATTAACATACCATAAATACGGCTATGTCATTCCGCGAACCAGAGGCGATCTTCGAAGACCCGTTTGTTTTTTTTTGGACTTATTTCAACAGCAAAAGAGCCAACGCGAAACGAAAACACAAAAGGTTTAGAGGCACAACAATATCAATCAAGATTATGTTTGTTAGAATATGGAATAACTTTGTACTTTGTATACGCGCGCACGTGTGAGAATTGTGGAAAGGACCGAGCACGCGTATATTGACAGTGGATACCATTTTGAAGGAAATTTAGACGTAAGGAAAAAATGAAGTAAATTCGAAATTCAAGGAAATTTTTAGACGAAAATTTCATTTGGAAAGCGGCAATGGAAGTTACGTTTCAAAAAGGTGGAAACACTGCTCGCTGCAAGTTTGACGATCGATTCGAGTAACGTATGCTCGATTTGAATATGCATTGATCGATTCGATTTGATTTGATTTGTATATCGGTCTGTTCGTTTCGAACAAGTGTTGATCGATTTAAACCATTGATGGCGATTTGACTGTTCGATTTGTATATCGCTCTGTTCGTTTCGAGCAAGTGTTGATCGATTTAAACCATTGACGCTCGACTTGTAACTATTGAATTTTGACCGTAAAAACGCGCCATAGTTTACGCGTTTACACTTGATGACGTAGCTTCACGTCATTTAGTGAACATATAAAGTTTCGTCGAATCCGTGATAACTTATCACTCGAATCTCAATATGGACAGAAGTAACCTTGTTCTATTCGTCGCATCACTTTTCTTCGTTTTTAATTGGTAAGTTACAGTATTTGGCAATCAGTTCTGGGTTTAGACTTGGATCAAGTCCGTCTCTCTAGAGTCCGAGGGATCGAGCGCGCCGCGAAGCGGCACGCGAGGTTAAGCGGGGAGTTTAATATATGTTCACAAGTAAATGATTTTGAATTTTGTAATCTTGCTGACTTGCTATACGTCCATAGACAACACCCTACCAAGTAACCTGGTGGAATTTGTGGGTAGAGGAAGGCGGGATCTGTGGAATGGCATAGGTCTTTTGAATAAACGTAATTAAAATCAGTCAAAATAATGCCGTCACTGAACAGTGGGATTTCAACAAACGAAAAGACAATAGAACATTATGTTCACTGGTTCGTGACTGGATGGCTCCAGCAGGGTAGCAGATTTAATTACCGCCAGATGGCCACCTTTTGAAATCTACAAAAAATCTTTGTACTAAAACTGCTGTAGACTTATCTTATTCTTAATATTGTTATTCCTGTCAGTTCTCCGCGGGCCAACTCTTAGTGCATGGTCCAGTGTTATAGCAGACAGAATATGACTGGAGAATTAAACTGTGTTTGGTAGAGTATAACTGGAAGTATTGTTTTCTCAGGCGACTGAGTTGAAATTATAATCAGGAAACTGTTAAATTCTGCAGAAATCCTAACCAGGTCACAGAGGTGAAAAGTACTTGGAGTAACCTACCACTGTGCCATCAATACCCAGACAGATGAAGTAGTTTAAGAGTATACTTGACATCAAATTGGGAAGAGACATATTTACAAATATTGACTCATATATGTCTCTATTCTTTTCAGCATTAATGCTGTGTACTTCGAAGATGGAGAACTATGCATGGTGAAGAGAAACTTTTCTGTGGCTACCTGTGGCTTAAAACCAGAGATCACAGATGTGAAAAATGTGCTGACGAGTATGGAAAATGAGATATCAAGTTTGAAAACTGAATTAAGTCAAGTTAAAGCACTATGCAGTAGTTGTGTTCATCGAGAAGGTAGATATTGTCAATATTCATATTATGAGTATTGACAATTACTTATACTCGTAACCTAGGGACTAGTGGAATATGATACACTAAACACGCAGTTAACATAAGCACGATTTGAACCTGCGCATTCAGCTAAGCGGGCTGACGCAATGATACTACGGCAATTGAGCTGTCAAGTCACTAGTATCAACAATCTAGTGTATAGCTAGCGACCGCGCGCAGTAACCTGCCGACGCACTTATTACTGTATGCTTGGAACCGATGTACAGCGCTTACCAAAATAGGTGATTATCCAATTTTAACGTCGGGGATTATACGTAAGAAATAGTAATGTTTTACAGTATGCTATCGTCTTTATGCCTGAAAACTACGTCGGGCCAGTTGTATGAAAGTCTTAACTACTTTAATTAAACTATACCCGTTTTGCAGTTAAATGGTAGTTAACGATAAAAACGCGAATCTGGATGGTTAACCTTCTAAGCAACTGCAAGAGTATTCACTTGAGACGTGAGACTCCATTTTCATATACTTTTTCCAAGTACGTACTTCAGACAAACTAAAACCCAAAAGCCGCAATATATTGCGTAACACTTGCGTGTAATTCATCTCGAAAGCTCTTATAAATATTCCAAGCATTCCTTCTTAAATGACAGAAATGAGTAAATGCTGTTCACTGAACATTTCAAAGACAATTCAGTATATAATATAGATCTTAACAACTATAGTCACAAGACACAAAATTTTCTATACAAAGCAATTCAGACTTGCTTGAAATGTGATATTATTTTACAATTACAATTACAGACGCGTGCATTTGGCGTAAACCTTTCATCATTTAACCTGTTTAATACAACATCTTTTAACACGAAGCTGGCGTTAGTCATTACCAGGTCATTATTACATTAGACATGTTATATTACAACCCGCACGGCTAAAATACACACTGAGTGTGAAGTTTACGTTTTGATTTTAGACATTGCCAACACTTTACTTGCAGCTGCAGAACACCTTGAACTGTCACCAATCAAGCATAACTCTGTGTGAATTTCTAGTTGTGTTTTAGTTTAATGAGATGACATTCGATATTAAAGTCATAATTATGCAAATTGGCCAACGCATTAACGCATGCGGAGTAACGCATTGACAAGAAATTAATGATATTAACACAATACTCAATAGATGCTTTCATTATATCCTTCATGGCTAAAGGCCGGCCTCCACTTGCACGTACGTACGCCCAATTGCACGCACGTACGTGTTTATACTTTCGTGAAATGTGATTGGTTAAAAACTTGACGGCCGCACAGAAAGTAGAATACAGTTCTACTGTCATACGTACAAAAAGTTAGCGATCATTTTCGAGTCACAGAGCACTTGCACGTACGGCCAGCGCGGCCGATTTTGCGCATGCTCTGTGACTCGAAAATGATCGCTAATCTTGACCGTCGCGGCTAACTTTTTGTACGTATGACAGTAGAACTGTATTCTACTTTCTGTGCGGCCGTCAAGTTTTTAACCAATCACATTTCACGAAAGTATAAACACGTACGTGCGTACAATTGTGCGTACGTACGTGCAAGTGGAGCCCGGCCTTAATGTAGACTATGTAGTCATCAGTATATAATATATTTAATCTACAAAAATACCATCATTGGCATATAGGATACATACATAAAACTACACATACATAATTACATTACTTCATACTTAACAGTTAACACTACAAGAGTTATTATAACATTTCATATACTGACAAAGCAGTATTTTGCAACTAAAGACATTATTATGTATATGTTGAGTTAGAAACTAGTCGAGTAATTAATCTTTCGTATCATGCGTGGAAACCGAATCAGGCGTGTAGCATGGACTGGTTGTGCTAACGATACCCGAGTCTATACTTAAAAACATGCAAAGGTGAAAAATACTTATATAAGGTTCAATTTTAGCTTCCACTGATTAAGAAAAGATGGCGCATCAAGAAGATTCTGACACAAGATCTAGGAACCTTAGTTTACAATTAAATTGCGAACAATCTCTCAACTTCCACAGATAGTTAAGAAAAGACGGCGCATCTTCATAATTTGCCAGCAAAATATGGCACATATTTCTGGCACAAGAGCTTCAACTGAGAGTTGTACATTTAAGAATTTTGAAAAATATTCTTAACCATCGTATTTAGTTTTAGTGTTACGATCTCGGTGATTGCGATTAAATCACTGTCGCACTTTACAGTCCATTCTACTGGAACCAGATTGCGCACTTGTCGAAATTGTCAGACCAAGGCTTATAAAAATTGACTAGTTAGCTTGAGTGTTAATCAATCTATAATGAAACTAATTCACCTAATATATACCGGCAAATAACGTTAAAACGCTTATCTTATGTCCCTGGATAAGCGTTTATAGAATGATTGAACGTTTACGAACTCCCTCGATCGAGAGGCCTTAAAAACCGCGGTGTTATCATTTTATTCCCCCCACAGACGACCCAGTCACGCAGATTGTTCGCGCAATTGAAATTGGCGCGCTTGGTTTGTATCAACTATTAATACTATTGAATATTAATTTGGAACGTTAATTTAAAGAGAGATTGAATATCAGACCAGCTTGCTCAGTACGTTTCGCAATTTGTACATTTGCGTCTGTCGACAGAACTAACACTACATGCAGCCGTGCCATGGTATTAAACGAACACCTCGAGACTATAATTCGTTCACACATCGTGCGGGTTGTAATGACAGATATATACCGACCATGCATGCGTGCCTTAATTCTCCATTCGTTAGAAGGATTTTGAAAATTGTTTTAACAACCCAATAAGAAAATAATTAGATGAAATTGGTATTTTACCACAAAAGCGTATACGTATTTTGATATCTGATCGCAGTAATGTAATACAAAAAAAATGTATCGTTGAAGGACATCGACTATCCTCCTTCTGAATACATTACAACAAACCGTACCACCAATATAATTCTCATATTTTAGCAAAACTTCAAATAACCTAGCAAAAGTGAACTATCAATAATTTGCTAAAGCAATACTTATCAGTTATCACTGCGCGGTACGGCGACCGTGAAAAATAGTATATACGTTTCCGCTCACCAACTTCGCAATTGCCGCATTCTAAAACAATATTTCTAAAGTAGTCATCTTTACTTGCAGCTGAGACTGCTGAGTGGTAAATTAAAGACGACGCAGCTCAATGACGTGACCGAGACGAATATATATATATATATACATATATGCGAAAAAAATCACTATTAAGCCTGACATTTGCCTTGGTGGAGCGCACACGTACCATAAAATATGAGGCGCCATTTGTGACAAAATTTCATTGATAAATATGTTTATCAATAATAAATAACCATATCTACAACTGAAATATTCATATTTAACAATATCGCAATACTGTATATATTAACAATACCGCAATACTGCGTCAGCACAATTACCGCATACTCGCGCTTTGGCTTCATCGAGAGTCTTAATTATATCTGCCAGGGCTTAGTTCGCATTACTTCTAATTTATACACAGACGACACAGACACTCATTTACTGGTGCTTTTAATAATGAGGAGTTTCAAAGAAAGCAGCACAAGTGCAATTCCAGTGGCAATGGAAATGACTGGAGGACGAATGCTCATTTTTAAAATCCGCATAGATAGCATTCACACGCAGTGTAATGGCCGAGTCCGGTTCTAATATTGTGCCAAAGTGTACAAGTTTGGCATCAAAATATTCGCCGGGTTCCAGGCTTTCAGAATCCGTGTGAACACTTGGATATTGCGCATGAACAATTCGTGAAAATCAAGGGTTACGGTTCACTAAGATATTTCTCGGTATCTCGTTCGACGGGAATTATAGTCGATGATGTTTGTGGATGGAATATTCGAACGAAAATTTATATACATTTTTAGACCTAGTATATTATTATACATTTTACTATTATACATTTACTAGTCCGAAGGTTCATTACTCCGCAGGTTCACTTCTCCGAAAAACGCGAGTTCTAAATTGCAATTATGCGTACAACTGGGTAGGAATATAGGAACGAAAGACAGCAAGTTAAGGCACATGTTAAGGCGATGTTATACGCTTTTCAACGATTTTCAACGACGATTTGATGCTACACGAAATTTCATAGGTTGGCAACGCGTTCCTCGTTGGAAATTGTCGCGTGTGTTAAAATCCGCGCATGCGCCTTTAGATATGCAACTTTTTGCAGGCAGTTCTTGACTCATTAGGATTACGAAAATATATATTTCTTTAGATGCACATTTCTTTATGTAGCTTTACATAAATGACAAAATTGCTATGCTAGTATAATAATTGTTCAAAGGATAGTTCTATTTATTGTAGCTATTTGTAGATACGCATATTTAAATGTTCCCATCTCAGTGAGACAACAATGGTCATCATTAGATCATGTGGAACTGCAACATACCATGATGTCATAACTTACCAAAAAATATTTTTTTTCTTATTACCAGCGTCATGCAATACCTGAATCCTTTATATAAGTTTTAAAAGTATATATTTAAACATTTATCGTAGAAAAATGCGACGACTCTAGCATGAACCAAACACTAACCAAAACGCTAACGAATCCATTAGTAAGCAAAACTATTAATACCATTTATTAGTTCATCAGGTCGATTGAACTGATATTTATAGCCATCTTTAACTAGGACCCTTCCAATACCTCTCGCACCCGTGATTATTCGAATCATCTAATACACTCTATGTCTTTAGCTGAGTATTTGTTTAGGTTCACGATATAGATAGGTCTATTTTGTATCCATTAAAGCTGCTTGGGAGATCATTCGTAGTTTACTTTGGCTCCTATCATTTGTGGCGCAAACACCATATTTTACTCCATAGGGGGTCATATCTTGGTTACTGTGGCAACAACAAATGTATAAGCGAGTGATTTTGTGTCAGCTACCCATATTCTATAATATTAGAGTAAAAAATGAGGAAAAAGTATTAAATTAGGAAAAAAAGTTTTCAACGTATAAGACTACCTTAACCGTAACTTGAAACTGACTTAAATGTACTGTATACTGTAAGCAGATAGCAATTACATTATTATCACATTCATTGGCTGGCGGTAAAGGTTTTATGAATAGAAAAGCCTAAAGGCTCTTTTCCACTCATCGCAAAAACCAACTTGCAAGCTCGCTGCGAGTACTTTTATCCAATCAAAATGCTCGATAGTTAATTTTAATTAGATGCAAGCACTCGCAGCGGGCTTGCGAGTTGGTTTTGCGATGAGTGGAAAAGAGCCTTAAGTCCTTACAAGCCAACAAAATTACATTAATTTTCATAATGTGTCCAGCATAGCCGCGGATTACCATAAAAGTGTTACATAGGAGTTGGTGTTACAGCTCTCGGCAAGGGAAAAAGGCTATATGAATAGAAATGCCTATAAGTCCTTACAAGCCAACTAAATTGCATTAACACAACATGCAGTCATAAATAAACAACTGGCCACATCGAAACGGGACAGTTTTGGGCTCCTTCATTGGCAAATGTTCTAGGCCTTCTATTTCTCGTTCTTCCTGCTCTCCCTTGCCCCCTTATATGCCGTTTATGATCGATTTCAACACAGGACCCCAAAACGGAAAGAAGAAGAAACAGAAATTCAGTAGAAGGGCCCAGGTTTACGCTGTATGTGAATCAGGTTTCTGATTTTCTAATATTAATTTGTTGTTGCTGTTTTATTTTATAATAGGAACTTAATCCCTTTTTTGAGAACTAAATTAACGTTGTTGCGTGCGACAGAATTTAAATTGTTGTTTATCGAAAGAGTTTTTCGACTTATAGTTATAACACTAACTTTTACCTTGATAATTCCGGATATCACAAAAACAGAATTCAATAATTGTTTATTAACACAACTTTTTAAGAGTTGTAATTGTTACAGCTCTCGGCAAGGGAAAAGAGCTATGAATAGAAAGCCTAAGCGCTTATGCAAACCAACTAAATCGCATTAACAAAACTTTTATAATATATCCAGCTTAGCCGGATTACCCGTAAAAGTGTTATAATTATAGGAGTTGGTGTCACAGCTATCGGCAAGGGAAAAAGGCTGTGAATAGAAAAGCCTAATTACTCACAAGCCAACTAAATGTGCGACTACAGCCCTACTGCATGAGAAGCAGGTGTTGGCATCACTATAGCAATGATAATGCCAATGGAGCTGAAAAGGTTGAAATATGGACATTTAGTAAAGTGCTCTATTCAATACCAGCAATTTTTGTCATATAATTATATATTCTAATGCGAATGGTTATAGTGCTGCTCATTATTCATGTCATTGTGTTCTTTAGAATACGTTCAAATATTGCATGCATGCATATTTAAATTGACCTGTAAACAACCACAAAGATTGTAAAACCAAACAAGTTCAAACGCTTTTGGAAGTACAATGTTAAAGACAAATAAGGATTTTATGAGCTCAAAAATTAGGTTGATTATAGTAGAATGCATCACGAGTCTGGCACTTCGCGTCGCCCGTAGTGATGTAGCCTAAATTGACCAATTTATATAGCCCCTGCAAGAAGATTAATATGGCTAATAACACTATGAATATAGTGCCGCTTTTAGAACAAAATATGGCAAGCTAGGGAAGTACTTTGTCGTCGTAGTAAACAATAATTTTTTAGTTATAACTATTGCTCAGTCTATGCTGAAGTCAGATAGAGTCTGGCAAAGAAGAAATATATAATCGCTCGAGCAAAATTTGAGTTAATATGTGCTCTCCTTGTTATTTTCTATTATAGAAATCGCCATTTTAATGGTCTTTAATTATGTATGCGTGCCACTATCTTGTCCCAAATTTCTGGTAATGCATAAAGATGCTCTTTTAAAGCGCGTTATAGTACAGTATATGGAAAGAGAAATCTCAAGATGTTTGAATCAAATTTATGCGTTTAGAATCTAAAAATATACGATTTTCCACACCATATATAACGTATTAATTAATTGTTATCCATATTACAAAACGAATTGAAAACATTTCTAGTCATATTACAAACATAATTTAGCCATCTTTAAATAGAAAGACTTTCTGGCTTTTCAAATATATTATACTTTACGCTAGGCCTAGGTATATATTTTTGATGAACGGGAGAAAGAATTCGGATGTCACATTTCGTTAACGGTGATTATTGTCTATCAGATTCTGTTGATGAAAGTTGCGTGAATGCAATTTAGTTGGCTTATAAGTTGTAACTGTTGTAAGTACTGTACTTATATAGTTATATAGGCTTTTCTATTCATAGCCTTTTTCCCTTGCGGAGAGCTGTGACACCAACAACTCCTATATAACACTTTACGGGTAATCCGGCTAAGCTGGACATATGAAAGTTTTGTTAATGCGATTTAGTTGGCTTGTATAAGAGCTTAGGCTTTCAATGCATAGCCCTTTCCCCTTGCCTATAGTTGTAACAATTCTTAAAAGTTGTGTATTGAATTATCAAGGTAAAAATTAGTGTTATAACTATAAGTCGAAAAAACTGTTTTATTACACATTACATTGTTATTATATCTGCACACACTTTCGATAAACAACAATTTATATTCTGTCGCACGCAACAACGTTAATTTAGTTCGCAAAAAAGGGATTAAGCACCTATTACAAAATAAAACAACAACAAGAAATTAATATTAGAAAATCAGAAACCTGATATACATACAGCCTAAACCTGGGGCCTTCTAATTTCTGTTTGTTCTTCTTTCCGTTTTGGGGTCCTGTGTTAAAGTCGATCATAAACAGCATATGAGGGGGCAAGGGAGAGCAGCAAGAACGAGAAATAGAAGGCCTGGCACATTTGCCAATGAAGGAGCCCAAAACTGTCCCGTTTCGATGTGGCCATGCAATTGTTTATTTGTGACTGAATGTTGTGTTAATGCAATTTAGTTGGCTTGTAAGGACTTATAGGCATTTCTATTCATAGCCTTTTCTCTTGCCAAGAGCCGTGCATGTGGCACCAACTCCTATATAATACTTATATAGGTAATCCGGCTAAGTTGGATATATTATGAAAATTGTGTAAATGTAATTTTGTTGGCTTGTATAAGGACTTGGACTTTTCTCTCTCTCCTTCGCAGAGGCTTGGATAAAAAAAAATTATAAAAGGATACGCTAATATTGGATAATAAATAAAATAATGCGGTAATAAACAAAACGCGCTAAATGGTAATATAATGAGGAAACCGCTGGTTAGCATATCCTTTTATATTTTTTTTATCCAAGCCTCTGCGAAGGAGAGAGGACTTTTCTATTCATAACTGCACCTTTACCGCCGGTAATCCGGCCAATAATAATGTGATAATAATGTAATTGCTCGCTGCTTGCAGTATACAAGTGCATTATATATAAGACACTTCACGCATGTCTGGATGCGCATGTGTCCGAGTATTGTACCACATGCGCTTGGTGAGGGCAAGAGTATGGTGTATAAATACGAAGTCACTCGCATCTAGACTGCGTTACAAGCTGCACTGACGAGCCGTTGAACGGCGAAACATGCATGTCTGCAGATTTGACTATAATATGTAATATATATATAGATTTTCGCTTACCTCAAAACTTGTCTGCAACAGGCTGTTTCATCTAGGCCCTTCCCGATTGTGCTAGCATAATTTTCAGCATAATTTGGCTTAACGAGCATATTTTTTGCATTTTTTCAAGAAAAGAATTGCTAGCATAATTTAGTAATTTTTCGCTAATTCATCTGAATTTTGGGTGTTAAAAAGCAAAACTTTTCATATTTTTGGTGTTCATGCAGTTTTAGTGAGTTTAGAAAAACTATATTTCATCTTTTATTTCCCCATAAACTCAAAATAAAGTACGTTTTACTAATTTTATTATCTGATAATCCGATACGGTCATACGGAAATACAAATCTGAAAGTGGAAGCACTGACTAATTGAAAAAACAAGATGGCGTCACAAAATAACTTACAGGCCACACAAGGAAGCACTAACGAGGCAGGGAATAGGCCAACTCCTGCACAAATTGCCCGAAAGCGATCGTTAGAATCCACTGGTGCCAAGCATTTTTTTCAACCAAATGAGCATAATTTTGAAAAATGAGCATAAATTTGAGCATAATTTTGGGAAAAAACAAGCATTGCTATGTGCATAATGTGCCAGTTTTACTAGAACAATCGGGAAGGGCCTAGTTTCATCTGTAAAAGAATCATCAGGCAGATGGAACAGCCTGTTGCAGACAAGTTTTGAGGTAAGCGAAAATCTATAATTTGCTCTGACTATATGTTGTCGAGCACTCATTGCGTTTCGTAGACCTAAACCCACACAAAAACCTTATTCAAGAATCGCGAAAACAAAACTTCATACTATATGTACAAACCCGCGTGACCATTTGTGCGCGCGGGAGTATTAACGAAGAACTTCCAAAATGACCTGACGTGGGCAGTTGCTCGCGCCATCTCGCCTCATTACGCATGTTATATACTGTTTTCATGTCAATTGCTGACGTCATTAAAAAATTCCATTTTTGAAAAACAATGCGCTATATCTCATTATTTTGTCCGGTGACCTATGTTCAAATTTTGCATGCTGTATTGCAGCGCCAAAATCTTTCACTATACCAAAAATAAAAAAATTCTGTAATGCCAAAAAAAATTTATTGAAGAAAACGACATTTTTGTCTTTTTCAAAAAAATGGCATTACAGAAATATTTTATATTTTGCTTATTGTTAGTCTGTCTTACAGGTAAAATAATGCACGAAAAAAAATTGGGGGCAACCATGCTTCTTTTCCAACTACACGAGGCGGTAGGCTATTTTGGAGTGAATTTCGTACGCGTATGTTGCCATAGCAACGAACTATGTGTTACTAAAACTAACAAAATTTGAAAGTAGAAAGATCAAAATATATGAAAACCCCGAGTTTAAAAATTTCAAAGTGTTGGACACCTGAATTTTCGAGAACTGTATCGATCCACCTTAATGACACGTCCAATAATATTATATACAAGTCTAATTAGAATTTCATAGTTTCATTGTTCAATGCTTAAAAGTTCTAAAATAGTTAAAAGACAAATTACACTATGCGATTCATTAAAAAAATCTAAAATTGTAAAACCGTTTTAAAAAGTTAAAACGCAAGTTCCGTCATGCAGTTAATTAAAAATAATTAAATACTAGTTGTTCTTGCTATGCAACCATGCGCATTCCGATCATAATATTCTCACTTCAGTCTTCAGTCTGGGACTCAATTAATACTACTCTTTCAAATCGACTACAGAAGCTTCATAATAGAAGTGCCAGAATTATAATCAATTGTGAAAATGAGCATGGTCAATCAAGTCTGGCCCTTGGTCTTCTTGGATGGAAAACCCTGGAGGAACAGAGGGCTCAGATTACAGCCAGGCTCATGTATAAGGTTTTGCACAATATGGCACCGATTAAACTAAATGAGATTTTTAATATGTCAAATACAGTCCACCATCATAATTTACGAGGATCAGATTCTACTCTCTTCCTTCCGCGTCCGAAAACTGAATATCTTAAAAAAAGTGTTAGTTTTAGAGGACCAAAAATATGGAATTCATTGTCTGAACAAGCTAGAAATAGCGAATCTTTGCCAATATTTAATAGCAACATCTCTAATGCTAATGCCAGCCTGATTAATCCCCGAGCCGGTGCGAAGCGCCGTGCGAGGGTACTAATTCCGCTCGGATATTTACGCCCGGGTATGTGAAAACATTGTGGAATGCAAAGTCGTCCGCCATTTTTTTTTGTCATGAGCAGGACTCGACCTTTTTGTAAGTTATGCGTATGCGCAAGTTCAAGCCGAGAGAAAACTGGTAACTAGCAACATCATGATTGGCTAAGACAACGATTTTGTTTTTATATGTTTACGTCAGAAAAATAACTGCCATCCTGGCATTTTATTTTTGGCATTGATAATTTGATATGCAAACCTTTTTCAAGTCGGGACATATTAATTCAGACAAATATTAAGTCTCCAAAACAAGATAAATGAAGATTTTTTAGAGGACTTTCACTGACTAAAGTCAATAGGAATCAGTCGAAATGCCGAGAAAGGAGAGGATTTTCGAGTTTTAAAGCGTTTTAAACGGGTAAGTGTTTATTTTGCATGCTTGCTTTTGCAGTTTTGCCGTCAATTGGCATGCACTACAGTTTGTGGTTTTGAAAATGCGTAGTTCATCCTGTGGTCAATAACAACATTGACTAATCTTAAAAAATGTTTTAGTATTAATTCAAATCCGTTATATAGAATAAGAAATAACATATTTAATCTCAAAAACTTCATAGTAAAAAAATACTGTTCAAAAAACAGTTGAAGTTTTATGACAATTTCGAAACGTTTTGTGAGACGTTTAAGATTGAATTTTAGAGTAAATCAAAGCTAAAAGAGTACGTAATAACATCGCTACTTTATATAGTTGAGCAATTGATAATTTTACAGTTAAAAGTACAAACCTTATCACTATTTTGCCATTTTGTACAAAAAATAAAAGAAATATACGGCCGGTTGCGTGTTACCATGGTTACAGTGATCAACTCAGTACTTCATGTTACAAAAACTTTTGGGGAGTATAATTGCTTGGGTTCTAATGGGCGAGGGGGTTCTGCATGCATGTATTTCTAGTCAATAATTGATAACTATACTTATAAGTAATATAATTGATTTTGTATATAGTTTGTGTGTACTTTTCTTATTCATTTGTAAATATTTGTAGTTTTAAATCATGTCACACTTGGAAATCAACAATTCAGTTGAAGTTGCTAACGTGTTGAAATAAAGTTTTACCTACCTATACCTACCTGTGACAACAAAAAAGCAAAATAGTCGTCGATAAACCTCTTTATAGAATTACGCGACCTCTTGTTCTTAACATAATTAAGGAGTCGATTTCATTCATGTAAATTATTGCTAATGTATAGGCCAGATTTTTTTTCCATCGCCAAACCCGATTTCGGTTGATAGGCGTTTCTCCCAATTAAAACGTTATCACTTGTTAGACATAAGCGGATGAGTTTATCAAAATCTTCGTCACTATGGCAAGATAGTTCACAAACACTTTATGTTGGTAAAGAAACGCTTGGCGACCGTAAATACGCTAGATGTTTTTCTATTAATTGTATCTTCGAGGGGTATAGAGCCGTATAAATTACACACATCGAGACTACAAAAGCCATAAACCAAATCACCGTCTATATAGCAAATAATGAATCTATAAATTATTGCGTGGTGTGCTGGTACGTGGCGAAGGAGTGTACATGTTTAGGGATTTAGCCAAGAATTTGGATAAAAACGTAGCCGGTGTATCGGTAGCAGCATGTACAGGCCTACCTTTTGGTCTCCTTCTTTGTGATCCTTAGGGAGGCAATATTAAACACAGGACAGGGGCATGGGTTCGCTGCAGATATTTGCTCTTAATGCTGCATACAGTTTCGGATCGTTTGTTTTGTACTTGTTAGCTATTCTGTTCAGCTTACCGTTAAAATTTATCTGTTCAGTCCGAGGAAGGTTCTGTTTCTTTAGCACTATGTAGTTCACTTGTTTCGATGGTAGATTTATTCACCATATCGTGCTAACATGTGGAATCCAACGCAATGAGTCGTTTTGATTTGTCAGAAGGAGTGATCGATAACTATAGTATTATTAGGAGGTGGTTTATGACTAGTAGTTTCTTCTGTTTCAATATACTACGCCCAGATTTTTTACATTCCTTGATAATACGAGCCATGCCCCCATTAAATTAATTAACGGCACTCTCGGGCACATTTGCACGATTTAGTTTATCTGTCGCTGATTGTAGTAATACATATACTTTTTAAGTGAAATAAACTGACTAAGAAAATTCTTTGACATCACTCTCAACAATCTTTGCCAGAAACTATGGGACAAATATTGAAATTCCATCATACATCTTATTTCCAGTTCTCCCAGCGTCCCCCTTTCAATGTTGGCATCACAAAAAAGTAATACATCGCAAACGAGACATCTCCTGGCATGAGCGCAACATTGAAACGGGTGGGGGGAGGGAGGGGGGAGTAATTACGTTAAAAAATGTTACAATAACTATATTTCTTCATTGAAGCTATATTGTCCCAATGTATTATGGCAAAGATTGTAGCAGTATATTATCCGCCACTTTTGATTCTATTATTAGTAATACTTGGCACTCAAAACATTGAGCAACTAGTCTACATGCACCTAATATTCTAGATTTCTGGGCATCTCGCTCGATAGAACTCAATGTTGAAGGCATTTTTGTTGATGGAAATTTCAAGGGAAATTAATATAGTTGCAAAAATGCTACTATAGAGGTCCTCTGAAATACTGCATATAGTCTTTATTCTCCAACTAAACTATTTAATATCTCACAACTGTATGTGACGCTCTATCTGTTTCAAATTTCAGCAAGAAGTTGTGCCGATAATCTTCAGCTAGGAGCGACTGAGGACGGGTTGTATTACATTGATCCAGATGGCAATGGCAAATTGAAAGTGTTTTGTGATATGACAACGTCCGGGGGAGGATGGACTGTGTTTCAACGTCGCCTTGATGGAACTGTTGACTTCTACCGTGGATGGCAAGATTACAAGAAAGGTTTTGGTACATTGTACGGTGAACATTGGCTAGGACTGGAGAAAATTCATAGAATAACAACAAGCGAGACACATGAACTTCGGATTGACCTAGAGGATTTTTCTGGAAACAAAAGGTTTGCGTTATACAGCAATGTGTCTCTTGCTGGTGAAGGGGAGAAATATAGAATAACTCTTGGAATATATTCAGGTAAATTTGAAGATTCCGCTGATATATTCGCTTTTAATTTGAGTTTCCAGCGATCAGAAGAAGGATCGATATTAATTATCCTGATTTTGTGGGCATCTTGTTCGACAACACTAATAGCAGAAGGTGTTTTGTAGATGGAATATTCGAACGAAAATCTATATACATTTTTAGACCTAACAAGATGCAGTTGCGAAAAATGCAACTTTAGGCCCTCTTGCACGAATCCAACCTAGGCCTGCGACGCTTCCATCGACAAAACACCTTCTACTCCAAAAATTTGGTAAAAACAAAACAATCATAGAAAAACATACTGCGAATGATTACATGCTGTAAATTCAAGATAATATATGAATTGCTAAAAGAAATACAGAATTCCAGATGTTCAGCGTTTCGATTCCAAACGAACACTGTAATACTTACAGCGAACACTGTAATACTGTATATTTCTTTTCTTTTCTGTACAAACTGGTAAAATAGTGATAAGATTTTTACTTTTAACTATAAAATTACCAACTGCCCAACTATATAAAGTAGGTATGTTTTTTGTACTCTTTTTGCTTTGATTTACTGTAAAATTGAATCTTAGACATCTCACAAAACGTTTCGAAATTGTCATAAAACTTCAACTGTTTTTTAACAGCATTTTTATACTATGAACTTTTTGAGAGAAAATACGTTATTTCTTATTGTATATAATGCATTTGAATTAATACTAAAACAATTTTTAAGATTAGTCAATGTTGTTATTGACTACAGGATGAACTACCCATTTTCAAAACCACAAACTGTAGTGCATGCCAATTGACGGCAAAACTGCAAAAACAAGTATGCAAAATAAACACTTACCCGATTAAAACGCTTTAAAACTCGAAAATCCCCTTCTTTCTCGGCCTTTCGACTGATTTCTTCTCCTATTGACTTTAGTAAGTGAAAGTCCTCTAAAGAATTTTCATTTATCTTGTTTTGGAGATAATTGTCTGAATTAATATGTCCCGACTTGAAAAAATTTTCATATCAATGCCAAAAATAAAATGCCAAGAATGGCAGTTAATCTTCTGACGTATACATATAAAAACAATGTTTTCACATACCCGGGCGTAAATATCCGAGCGGAATTTGTACCCTAGCACGGCGCTTCGCGCCGGCTCGAGGATTATACCATAGTATATTCATATCATAGTGTTTCCATATCATGAAAATGGCAATTACTATAGATGGCAATTACCAGGATCCTAACCACTTCCATAGTAAGGATTTTGAAAATGTTTGCAGTGTAATTCAACCGAATTTACCATAGATAGTTTGTTACACCATGAATCACCATGAATCACGATGAATCTTGTGTATTGTTTCAGGGCCATTGTTAACACATAAAACAGGGGGTCTACCGTGTTGCCCCCCGCCCCAAATAAATTATTTGGCCGCCCTAGGGAAGGCCCCTTCTGTGTAAAATATAAGCAAAAAGGGTCATAAATGACTTAGTTCAGAAGAATGTTATAATATTCCCATAACAAAGCCTTGCTTTTATACTAAAAGCTTAGTCCGTTTAGATGGGGTAGATCAAAGTATTGTTAGGATTAGGTTATGGGTTAGAATTGGGGAAAGGTTTGTAGTGCGATTAGGTTAAGATAAGTTTTAGGAAAGGATTTGGATTAGAATAGGAAAGTGAAGATTAAGAAACCAATCGCCGTGTTAGCCAAATTTGTTCTTGTGACTTTGCAAACTAAATTTTGTTTCTCACATCCACAGGCAATGCTGGAGATGCTCTCAACTTACACAAAAACATGGCTTTCTCGACCAAAGATTCTGATAACGACTTATTTAATGAGAACTGCGCTGTGAAATACAAGGGAGCGTGGTGGTACAATAAGTGTCATCATGCAAATCTCAACAGTGATTATCATCAAAGTGCTCTGGTTCAATATGGGAGCGGTATTATCTGGTATCAGTGGAAAGGGTATTATTTCTCTCTGAAGAAAGTGTCAATGAAAATCAGAGTCAAGTAAAAAGGGAATTAGAACTAAAAATTACATGAATAAAATACCAATATTTTGATACAATTTACTTTACTTTGAATGTGTTTTTCCAATGATTTGAGATTAAACCGATATATGATTAGATGATATTATGTACTTTATTATTTATTTAAAACAATTCATGATTTCTGGTTGGCGAATAGCCATATGTGAAATCCTCATATCAACCCAAATATCGAGTTGCCAGTAAATCATATCACACAATGTGTCAATGTAACGTAAACGGTGTGATATGAAAAAATATTATCGCATATTTCACGTCATACACGTCATGATAAATACGAACAAGAAAGAATATATGGCGGGTTATTTAATAATGATTTAAAGGATGATTTAAAAAATGGAGAATAAAAACCAAAACAGCGATGAAAAGCTCTGAAATATTTCTTATGTATGTTTGAAAGAATTAAAAGAGCAGGCAAAATTTCCCTCCAAGGGCAAGAAGAACTCGTCATTATATTGAAGAATTTAACCCACATGTGCGGATATCTTTTATATCTGTTAAAGAGATAATAAAACTTCCGCATTCATTTTTCAACTTCCGCAAACTCTGGCCTTAAAATTCTTCAACCACATGCAAAATTTCCTGTTAATTATCATCACACAAATCTCAAAGGTGGTTATGACCAAAGTGTCCTATATTTCAAATACTGCCAACTTCTGCTGAGAGATACAGGTATGTGCACCGGTACCAAAACATACAACGTATTAAATGTCTGTGTAAGTCAGCGACAATAACATCAACCCTCAATCTAACTGCGTTTGTGTTAATGACAAGACACGAATCATGAAAAATCATTTAACTGTAATGCAACACGGCAGTAGCTTATCCGGTACATATACCGTCGGAAGTGATTAGTATTCAAAACCGGAAGTGACGTCATAAGCCCATCTGGTGTCGGATCGTCACGCATTCGGAAATGGTCGGAAGAAGTACGTCGTGTAACTATACGTACCCCCAGTACGTACCCCTAGTTCGTACCCCCTGTACGTACCCACAGTACGTACCCCCAGTACGTACCCCTAGTACGTACCCCATGGTACGTACCCCCTGTACGTACCCCTTTTACGTGAAGCTATAAATTAAATCTGGTCAACATATATTTATTAAAACTAGCCATTAATAAAAAATTGGTTTGTTTAAAAGGGGATGTAGATAATAACATTAGGTAACGTAACCCTAGGTGACGCAACCCTAGTAAGAGGTGTGAAAAAGTTTCGCACGACGCTGTACGGAATGTTTGTTGTCGAGAAATAAATAACAGCAGAGAGTTTTGTGTTTTTATTTTATTTAAATTACACACAACAATTTAAATGTTTCTCTTAATAAGTTTTGGCTTTATTGTTCGATAGCCATGGTTTCTTTAGCAAAGTGTCGGACCGTAGACTCGTCTTCGTGCAGATTCACCCACTTCATACGACCTGTAGATTGATGCCTTATTTTGACAGGCCAATAATTTTCGTTGTTGATTAAGACACCCGGATGGCTAGGATCAACACTATTACGCGATGTTTTATACATCTCTATGATAGCATATCCTTCGGGAATGACTCGAACGCGATCGGCTTTGTCGGTGTATTTTAGCCACTCGGGGATAGTTGCATCCGACCAGGTAATATACCGATGATGTTTAGGTTGTTTTCTTCCCGGCTTGGTTTCGACGCCAGAGACTGGGGTGGGTGTAGTCACTTTAGTTTGGGTGGTGAAGGGATAAACATGGCAGTCGCCAAATAGGTCTCCAAGAACTTGCTTATCGGTTGGTGTGTCAGGCTTGTTATCCACCAATAAGTATCCAAACGGCTTTTCCGTCTCTTTGTAATAAGCGTTCATAAAATGGATTCTGTTCTTATCAAACATGCGTTCTCCAACAATACCAATTTGTTTCCTATCCGTATTATATTTCGCCTTTGGAAACATGTTTTGCAGCAATTAGATAACGCTCGCGTTTCGATGGCGGCCTTGGGTAAACAATCGAGATACCACAGGACTGTCTGTCGCTTCAGCCATCAAATCGTCCAGGATGATGATGTTGTTGTACCGCGTATCAATCTCGCTCATGTTCTCAGACAGTTCGGGCACACTTCTCTCAAACCGGATGCTTTTTCCGAGAGACTTTTTCAAGACGTCATAACATTCTTGCCACTGGTTGTAGTACCAAAAAATGCGAATACTTTTTTGCTCTTCGTACACGATACGATTGTTTTCCAAAATTTGTTCGACAAAATACGTTTTTCCACTTTGACTCGCGCGGACCCACGACCAATAGCGAAAATTTATGGCGGAAGTTGAATTCCGAATAGGGTTTGATGGTCAAAGATGCTTTAACCTGTATTGCTTTTGGTTTCTTAGCTGGCAATGAGTGTGCTCTTCGGCTTACACGTTTTTCTCCTGGCTTTTCGGGGTCCGGATATGGAGATTGATATTGCCATGACGACACCTGGGCTTGCTGAAGAACGTGTTGTCTCTCCTTGGATTGTAAGCCGTGAACTTTTAAAAGATGTGTACTGATGTTCTTTAAATTAGGTCGGCCGCATGTCGGAAAGGTCCGAGGAAATCTTCTCGGCATGATTGCTCCCGCAAATGATTTAAGTTTATATATGAATTCAGTTCTATATATCAATGCTTTATGGTTTTTCAAGGATTCTGGGGGAACTCTGTAGCGGTTCTCTCGGGGTTCGCTGGGGGTTCCCTCTGGGTTCCCTGGGGGTTCCCTCGGGGTTCCATGGGGGTTCGCTAGGGATTCCCTCGGGGTTCCCTGGGGGTTCTATCGGAGTCGACCTATGAGCGCAAGGAAGCATCTGCACGTAAAAGTGCCGTGCTGCTCAATAGCAAGTCATTTCTGGACAGTCAGTGGTAACGGAATGAGCTGCAAATTTTGCGGAAAACAATTTAGCCGCGGTTACAATCTACGCAGACACGAAATGGAATACTGTCCACTACGCGAACAAGAAAGAGATATGTCAGAAACAGAATTCCGAAGGATGGCGAAGACGATGATTCAACATATGCAAATTATGATTCTGAGAGCTCAATGGAAACAGTCGACGAGTCTGAAGAAGGAGAAAATGAGTCAGAAACTGAGGATCCTTGGATGCCTTTGGTAGAAGAAGCAAAGCAAAGAAGTAATACAGCTCTTGAGGAAGTGAAAGAGAGCCTTGTAAACAGCGGTCTTGATGAGCAATCTGCTACCGACAAAGCTTACACCAATATTCTACCTGAACTCCAGAAGGAACTTGAAAATATTTATATGCAACGTCTCGATCCTGTGGATGAAACAACTAAAGAAGATCCCGTACATAGAAAAATAATGAAGACAAAGGATGCGCTTGTGGAAAGCGATGACTTTGATCCAGAAGAAGCTTTAGAAGCTGCTATTGATAAGAGGAAATTTCTTATAAAAAGACTTTTAAAGGAATACGATTTGATGAGGAGAATAATGAAGAAAGCGATGATTAAACTCGGTCAAGCGGTTTAATTCGGTCCGAGACTTTGTTAAAGAAACCATGACTATCGAACAATAAAGCCAAAACTTATTAAGAGAAACATTTAAATTGTTGTGTGTAATTTAAATAAAATCAAAACACAAAACTCTCTGCTGTTATTTATTTCTCGACAACAAACATTCCGTACAGCGTCGTGCGAAACTTTTTCACACCTCTTACTAGGGTTGCGTCACCTAGGGTTACGTTACCTAATGTTATTATCTACATCCCCTTTTAAACAAACCAATTTTTTATTAATGGCTAGTTTTAATAAAGATATGTTGACCAGATTTAATTTATAGCTTCACGTAAAAGGGGTACGTAGAGGAGGTACGTACAGGGGGTACGTACTTGGGCCTGGGGGTACGTACTGGGGGTACGTACAGGGGGTACGTACTGGGGCCTGGGGGTACTGGGGGTACGTCCTGGGGGTACGCAGGGGTACGTACTGGGGGTACGTATAGTTACATGACGTCACTTCTTCCGACCATTTCCGAATGCGTGACGATCCGACGCCAGATGGGCTTATGACGTCACTTCCGGTTTTGAATACTAATCACTTCCGGCGGTATATGTACCGGATAAGCTACTCACGGCGGGCAGAAACTTTTTGCTGGTAGATTATAGCGTCGAATTTTTTCATGTCACAGTTCCTAAAAGTTGAGAATTTATTGCAAGTTAAGAATTTTTTAAAAGCCAAATATATCATTTGTGCGTCTTCAAGCAAAAGATCTAACTCCATATAGGTCGACATTTTCGAGTAATTGAGTGACAGAAAAGGAACGTAATAAACGTTGTGTTTCTATGTTTTGAGGTACGGAAAGTCTTGGATTAAGCTCCGATTTTTCTGGTATAACACAAGTGTCGTTCCATTTAATAATATCACAAGAGATCAGCCCAGTTGCCAACATCCAGTATGTTCATGGGTATTTTTTTACTCCTACTTAAATTCAATATGGCGGATTTATAAGGGCACGCATGAGAAAAAGTGGTGACATGATTCGTGATCAAATACGCATTCTAACACCGCGGAGAAACGTCTACGCATGTGTCAACTTGACTAAAATTTGCCTCGCGAATCTTGATGTCTAAGTGTTCCGGTGGAGCGACTTCCTCGTGTGTCCTGCTGCAAAATTGCGAGCAAAATAATAATGTGTTAACTTAAAAAGTCAAAAATAATTATAGTTCACAAGTTGAAGAAATAGTATCATGCGAAATATTTTTGGTAGGTTTACTTGATACACATTATTTCGTTTTATACGATAGAGATTACAGACTAATGATTAAGGTTTGGTCTGTCCGTCTGTACAAATTTCTTGTTTGTTTCACTTATTTTCAACGCTTAAATAGCCGTGTTCTCGTTATTGTTTAGTTTGCGCGCATGCGCAGACGGTTTCCCGCGGTGTTACGCATTATTTTTATATCTATTATTTCTATGGTATGGTAAAACTTTATTTAACTGCGCTAACGCCTACAGCAAAAGCTGATTTCCAAGTAGATGTGAATATTCAAAATTACATTAAAAATGACAAGAATTACACTAATTACAAGTTTTGATTAACGTAAACAATCAGGAAATTTTAATTAACTAATTGACTTACCGGCCAGGTATCACATTAGTTGCATTAAAAGCAATAAGAAATTTCTTATCCCTTAATTCGTCTGGCAGGCTGTTCCACAGTTTAGCCCCTCTACAACTTAGACTCTTTTTAAGGTCGTCTTATACAAAATTTTAAAAGAAAATCCTATTTAGAAATTAGCCATATTATGCATCATTAACGATCCCTTTTTTGTTTTCTGGTGTTAATTTTTTCTATTTGTTTGGCGGAAAATGGATAAATAGGGGAAAATAGCAGCTTGTTTGAAATTTTGTCCCGTAGCAACCACCATAGCAATGACATGTTATTGGAAAATCGCGAGCATTAGAGCATTTACGAAAAAGGTTTTTTCTCCAAATGAGTACCCACCTACCCCTCTCTAGCTACATAGTGATTTTAAACGATTTTATTTCAAATTACATCAAGTACAAGTCGGTTATATTTAGGCGGGAGAGGCGTTATAATGGCGTGAAAGCAAATTGTGTTCATCCTCTATATTTTCTATAATTACGGTTCCACTTCAAGGCTTTGACTGATTGAGGACATCATGTAAAGTCCGACGAAAGTCGATCTGCCATAACCTTTCAAAGAACCGAATGGTTAAACATTGGTGCCTTTTTAAAGACGGCAACGGCGGAGGTCACAGCTGGGAACCAAACTTAGATGTTGAAATAGTATGTGTTAAACATTTTCAAAAAATCTAGCATGGCATTTCATGATATATATGCCTACCTCTCCCGTTTAGGATATGTTTGGGTATGTCATTTCGACCACGAATTAGTCTTAGGATATTTTGTTAGCATATGAAAATATAGGGGAGCTCCATGTCCGATTTTTCATTTGTGAAAATCAAGAAAAGGAAGGACAAACGTATTCAAATGGGTCATTCTAGCTGCTGTTTGCCTTTCTTTGGTTAGTAATGTGTACTCAATATTATTGCAAAACGCTATTCGAAACTATAAACTTGATTTTATCAAAACAGCTCAAAACGTAAGAGTAAGAAAGAATAAGCAGAAGCAAGGAGAAACATATTCAGCTGGATCATTTTAAACTTTCCAGATGCCTATTCAAGTCTTCAAATTAGGATAGTTTGTCGAAAACATACCTAAGGATATTTTAAACTTAATTTTCCCAAATGGTCAATTCACGAGACGTTAAAAACTCTCCTGGGTTTACTATTTATGCAATCAAGGTGAAATTTTCAGCATTTACTCATTACTATTAAACCTTTGATGTAAACCTAAAAAATACAATGTGTGAGTTATACATGCCACAGGCCAACCCTATTAATGAACTGAACATGCCCATATTTTCATTCATCTATAAACACAAGTAAAATTTATACGCTCTATGGCTTTAGCTGAGTTTTTTTAGGTTCACGACATAGATAGGTCTATTTTGTATCCATTAAAGCTGTTTGGGAGATCATTCGTAGTTTACTTTGGCTCCTATCATTTGTGGCGCAAACACCATATTTTACTCCATAGGGGGCGATATCTTTGTTACCATGGCAACAACAAATGTATAAGTGAGTGATTTTGTGTCAGCTACCCATATTCTATAATATTAGAGGGGAAAATGAGGAAAAAGTATTAAATTAGGAAAAAAAGTTTTCAACGCATAAGACCACCTTAAGATATTCAGTCTTAGGATTGGGCAAATAAAGTTTAGTGGAAGAGCCTCGTAAGTTATAATATCGACAGGAACACGTCTGTTGAAAAATATCAGTTAGCATTTTTGCCGCTAGATCATGGGTTATTTTATACATTAAACTTGCTACAAACTGAGTTCTGCGTTCACTCAAGGGTTTCCACCCTAGTTCATTTAGAGCAAGTTCAGATTGACCCTATTTTGTAATCTTTGGAGACGACCAGAAAATGTAATACCAATAGTTTCCCAAACTTCGCAACTATAATCAAAATGCGGTAAAATAAGTGCATTATAAGCACATATTAACGTATTATGATCTACGCAATTCCGGATGAGACCTTTTTAGCAATTTTGTCGACATGCTTTTCCCATGATAAAAATTCATCGATAGAGACTCCAAGTGCCTTTATTTCTCTAACCCTTTGATTTGGTATATCACCAACATAAACATTAGGGGCAACAAATAAGTTATTGATATTCTGCCGTTACTCCGCGATACGGCCAGAAATATGATCCTGTGTGCAATTTTCCTTTAGTAAAAGGTCTTATTTAGAACACTTGTGAATGTGTTGTGCCTTTTCAAATAGGTTTGCTTTTGAGCACGACAGACTCCCACATGCCGTTGATAAATATCACAAATATATGATCTAATTTCCCAAAACAATTTATTAGCTTTGCGCAGTGGCATTATCGTAGCTGATGAGGATCATCCGAGACGCGATTATTGCTAATTGAAAACTTATCCCAATACCCCACCGGACGGCCTAAAATATGGCCAGCTGTGCAATTTTTTTGGTCCTTCATGGGACCGATATTTTAGCAAGCACAAATTTAAATCAAACAAGGTACTCAGCATAGCAAATATTTAGCCTAAAATAAGTTTTTATGATGCAAAAGCCAAGAACGAAAAATGTAATCAATTGAAATTCCTCGTTTCTTCTTTAAAACTTTTCATGTTATTATAGGCCTTGTACTTTTTAAGTGGTTTGGATATCAAATATCATTGACCTTATCTACACTAGTCTTACTGGAGTAATTGAGTTGTGGACTGACTGGCACTACGGGAAACTATTAAAGCTTCTATAATGAGTTCACCACTTTACCGTGCACAAATCTTATTAGTATTTCAACACCACGATTGAATGATTAGGAAAGATGATGCATTTGGATAATTTAATTATGCCAATAACTTTTAATATATTTACTCGTGAGCAATAGTGGGTAATAGTTGTCGAAAGTTGTTTTCCATTTACATGAAAAAACCATCAGATTCGACGTCAAATATTTAATAGCAAAATTTCGTTCAGAATATGTTTCTTTCATTTATTGAAATTGGCCTCTTAGAAATACTAACTATATTTTTTATAAGATAATCTGTCCTGTGCGTTGATATTGGAATAAATATCACATCATTTTTCACAAGATAGGTACGATTGGAGAATATAATTAGAATGAAGATATCTTCTGTCCTAAAAAGCATTATGCGTACTTATATGAACTTTGCATGTTTATCATGAAGAGCCTGGAACTAGAAAGATAACGAGTGAAAGTATTAAAGGAACATGGTCGATGTAAGAAAGCGTTTGTGTCGAAAGAAAGCCAAACTTTTTTAATCAAACTGTTCGCAATTTCCATATCATCGAAATCCAAGCACCCAAATTGACGAAAATAACTATATTCCATAAGGCTTCTCATTGTGTGATGATACCCCCATATTTGGCCCAAAAGAGGCTAAGTGCATGAAAACGAGGCCTAATGACCACTTAGTCCATAAATAATATCGATTTTTTCAATCAGTGCATCAAATTTAACCAAAATTGATAACTCTCATCGTCTACCTCGTTCGATGACGTAATTTATTGTTTTACCGCTGATCAGCAGCCTTGTAATCCTCTTACAGAGGGGTTAGGTGTACAGGAAGATAGATAGATCTCATATTTTCACCAAAACGAGGCTAAACATGAAAACGAGGCAGGCAACCACACTTGACCAACATTACTAACATTTATAACATTCCTTGTTGGATGACATCATACCCTTATAAACTGAGTTCTGTTGTTTCTACCAACCAAACCGATATTGTGTGTATTACAGAGACTTGGTTTTCCCCTCTATGATTCCTGATGCTGCAATATCTCTTCCAAATTTTAATGTTATTAGAAATGATCGCTCGTCGTCTAGTGGTGGTGGAGTCTGTATTTTTATAAACAATATTATATATTGTCAACGTCTGGCTGCTTTTGAAAATCCTACAATTGAGTATTTGTGGTTACTTGTTAGACCCAAATGGCTCCCCCGCTGGACCTCAGTTATCCTACTGGCTGTAATTTATCACTCCACGTCGTCTGGTCACACTGAGAATGTAAACCTAAATTCGCATATTCAAACCAATGTCGATACTTTCATGCAATCACATCCTGAAACTCTTGTTTTAGTCACAGGCGACTTTAATTATAGGAGTACTGGTTTTCACGCAAAATACATTCAAAGATCAATTGGCCTTTTCCAAATAATTAAGGTGCCCACTAGAGATAATGTAGCCTTAGACTGGTGCTTAACTAGCCGTAACGACAGCCTATATGAGCGCGCCTATCCAACTTCCACCTTTAGGAAAAAGTGACCATAATATGCTTTGTATGAAATCTCAAAATCCCCCTGTAAAACCTGATAAAACCAAGGTGTGGAAACGAGACCGAAGGGAAAGATCATTACGACCGTTTGGACGCTGGATAACTTCGTTTGATTGGTCAGATATTCTTACCACAAACGCGTGCGAAGCTAAATATGGAAAATTTGATGACATAATGAGTGACATGATTGATCTTTCCCTGATGAGTGGAAAATGGCAAGAGTATCGCCTCTTTATAAAAATGGTCCAAAAAATATGCCTGGTAACTACAGACCAATTTCTGTTTTGCCAGCCGTTAGCAAAATTATGGAAAGAATTTTATATGACCAACTATATGATTATTTGACAAAATTTAAACTACTTAGTGATTGTCGATTTGGCTTTCGTAAATCTCACTCAACTGCTACAGCATTATTAGACTGTACTAATAGTTGGTATATGAATATTGACAAAAAACTATTCAACTTAGTTGTACTAATTGACTTAAAAAAAGCATTTGATACTGTCGATCACCAGATTTTACTAAAAAAACTCGAACTTTATGGCGTAAAAGGAGATGCTTTATCTCTACTAAAATCGTACTTGATGAATCGCACCCAGAAATGTCAAGTAAATGGAACTATCTCATCAGAGAGATTGATTAAGTGTGGTGTGCCAAGGCTCCATTTTAGGGCCTTTACTCTTTTGTTATATATTAATGACCTGCCTCATTGTTTAAACAAAACAAAACCCCGATTGTTTGCTGATGATACAAACCTAACAGCTGCTGGTCAATCTATAAATGATGTTGAAGCTGCAATGAATTCTGATTTAGAAAAACTTAGGAAATGGTTAATTGCCAATAAACTAAGTTTAAATGTAGCTAGAACTGAATTTATGTTAATTGGATCTAAACCAATGATAAAAAGAGTTTCAAATATACAGCCAAACATTACCATTGAAAACAAACCAATTAGACAAGTTTACGGTTGCAAAACTCTTGGAGTGACTGTCGACCAGCATTTGTCTTGGAAGAATAATACTGAAAAAGTTTGCAAGAAAATAGCATCGGGAATATCAGCTATTCGTCGAGTAAAAGAATTTGTTGAGAAAGATACGCTTGTTTCTATATATAATTCTATTGTTCGCCCACACTTTACTTATTGCTGTGAAGTATGGGATGTGTTTGGTGAAACACAATCAAAACGTCTCCAAAAGCTCCAAAACAGAGCTGCTCGAATCATAATGAATATGAGCAATGATGTAGATCATCAGGTTGCTTTAGATGCTTTAGGCTGGAAGTCACTTAAAACGGAAAGAATGAAGGCTAAGTCAAAACTGATGTTTAAATTGTTGAATAAAATGGGTCCTAAATCACTTACTGATTTATTTACTTTCAAAAATGAAATGACAAATTATGAACTTCGGGATATTGAAAGTACTCTTTGCTTACCACAGCCACGTACTAATAGCATGAAAAAAAGTTTCATGTTTGACGGGGCACACATTTGGAACTCTTTACCAAATGAAATTAGGGAGAGCAACTCCCTCATGTCTTTTGAAACTAAAATCACTACTCACATTTTTGAATGACATAGAGATTTGTAAATAAATATGTTTCACAATACGTTTTTCTATACCTTATATTCTTGTACCTATATAACTTTCTTATTCTATACTGTATTACCATCTATACTATATTTTTGTAATCTTATTATCGTACACGCCCCTTGTGGAAATCAGCCTATAGGTTGACAATGGTTAGCGTGTTTAAATAAAGTTATTCTATCTATCTATCTATCTTTTACTCCCTTTGAAAAAAACTAAAGTAGCAAAGTGTGACAAACCATGGCTGACGTCATCAATAAAATAGTTAATGATTAAACGACAAAGAGCTCTCCGTCATCATGGAAAAAAATCCGATGTATATAAACTCTGGCGAAATAAAGTCCAGCAATCAATCAAATTAGCTCGATTTAAGTATTATGCCCAATCACTTGAAAAACTGAAAACGTCCAATCCCTCAAGATGGTGGAATGAAATGAAGTCGGTAGGTGGTATATCCTCTAAAAGTTGTTGGTACAATCAACTACTTTCTAATGATGTTCCTAATTGCCATGACTTGGCTGAAGTATTTAACAATTTCCTTTCTGGCCTTACATCACATTTCGTTCCTTTAACATGCGATAACGAACAATTGGATCTTAATGCATTACCTGAAAATGACATTTTATTGGTGGTGATGTGGTGGAGAGAGTCCCTTATTTTAAACTACTAAGTGTGTGGTTGACCAATGATCTTTCGTGGGATATACACGTGGACAAAACCTTAAAGAAAGCGAATTCACGTATTTAAAGCTGGACTGAGCCCTTTAGACATTGTCCATATTTATTGTTCAGTTAGAAGATCTCAAATGGAATATGCCTCACCAGTTTAGTCCGCTCTTCCAAAAACATTATCAGAACTTATCGAGTCCGTACAAAAGAGAGCTTTAAAAATTGCGTATCCCACTTTATCTTATGAAGAAGCATTGCAGAAAAGTAACATTAAATTACTGAGCACAAGAAGAGATGAAGCATGTAAGAGATTAATTAACTCACTTCGAGACCAAGATCCACCATACAACCCCTTAACTGTAATAGTTAAATCCGGCCTACCAGACCGAACTCATTATTATGATCTGCATAATAATAATCCGGAACTTTTACCGATATTGTCCGAACGTCTTAAGAACTTGGTCACCATTAAATATAGCTAAGTTTTGATGAATACTTATTTATAATAGGTATTTTAATAGCTGTTTTGGTTATAGTATATTTTATATTATAATTTAACTTCAGTAATGTATTTTTAAACTTTCAGACATTAACGTAAATATTCTTGCTCCATGTAATTCAGTTTTTGTAACTGCAAAATAGATTTTAATAAACTAATAATAATAATAATACACCAAAATGAGGATAAACGCATGAAAACGCGGGACACGGCAAGACTAATTCTCCTTATAACATCGATTTTTGAAATCAGCGCATCAAACTTGACGAGAATCGCTACTTTTCAATAACGAGAACCACCCCCTCCCCAATCCTGCGCGAGCAGGTTTGCAAACACGTGAAAGTGACTCTCACCTGCCATTTGTGAATATTACAAAACGTAAGAGGATGCTTCCGAAATTCCTAAAACCACTGTCAGCTCCGACGAAATCCATTGCACCTCCTTCCCCAACCACTTCTTCCACCACGGCTTCGTCACCTGTATTTCTTCCGCAGTAATTTCTTCAGCGCTATCTTCACCTAGTGAGCAGTGGCTACGATAACACCCCGCCAGATGGCTGAAATATGGGCGACTGTGCAAATTTTTTTGGTCCTTCATTGGACGGTTATTCTACAATAAAAAATGTTTAAAAATACTATCTGGACAACGTTGTCATCGTTTATCGTATTAATTCAACACTCTCCTCTATATTGATTATATAAAGCCAGTTAGATGTTTAAGGCACCAGCCTCGTATATATTTTACCATTTCAGATCGGCCTTGATTTGAGTTTCAGCCACCTTTCACGTATTTGACGTAGTACACTGTGAGCATTCCAGGCAGTGATTTTTATTTGTCATTTAAGCACTGAAACGATGGTTAATTTAGAAAAAGTATGTAATTATGTGTGAATTACTACAATAACTGGTATTATTATTTATTGAAAATAATTCAAGAGTTTTGATTGACTAAGAGCTGTCGCTGAATAGTCATATCCGCTCGGTAGCTGCCCAAATTTGGAGTTATGACATCACCGTGGAATATTGAAAACAAATATACCACGTTTGACGTAATTTCGTGGTGTATTGAAAACAATGTAACACGCTATGACGTCACGCTAATTTATGACCTTGTAATCTGACAACAGTTTTAAGAAATATTCTTTCCAAGTCTGATTGGCTTATTCATGCTTCCGAACACTATATTATTGTTGCTCCATCTTCAGCAGCTTGGCGTAATCTTGTGTCGAATAAACAAATAAATAATAAAACAATTATTGAACTCGGTTCTCGCAGGATATGAGGAATTATTAAGGCCTCAGTTTGTGTTATAACACAAACCTCGGCCTTAATAATTCCTCATATCCTACTCGACCTCATTCAATAAATGTTTAATAGTCACCCCTGATCTCAGAATTGAAACAGACTGGAAAGCGCGACTTATTATTTACAATTAGAAACATTTTTTTTCTGTTTAGCAGCAGAAACAGTTAAATTTTGTTGAATATTACTGTATAACAGGAAAACCAGGACAACTGGATGGCACTGCCATGGAATTTTTACTAACTCAACGGTCTATTCATCACTGAACGGTTGTTTACCATTTACATGAAACCCCATCTTGTTCAACATCGTGTATACAAAACGTAACATTTCGATTTAAACAAATTGTTCATTAAGGTAATTATCCGGTTAGCCAACAAAATAGGCGTGGTCCATTTCATTTCTATACACACTATGTGATCGTTATGCCAAATAATATTCTTACGTCAGTTTGTTATGCTGCGCGCGCATTCATGTAGATAAGCAGAGAAGACTCCCACATGTCGGCCATGAATATTCCAAACTTAAGAAGAAGTTCTGAAAATGTTCGCTAGCTTTGCGCAGTGGCGTTATCGTAGCCGATGAGGTTCATCCGAGGCGCGATTATTGCTGATTGAAAACTTATACCAATATCCCGCCAGATGGCCTAAAATATGGTCGTCTGTGCAATTTTTCTTGGTCCTTCATGGGACCGATATTTTAGCAAACACAAATTGAATATACGACATATTTACACAGCATAGCAAATATTTAGCTTATAAAGTGAGCATTGTTTCAGGACTGTATCTTGAATTACCTCAAAATTTTAGTATTTTATAGATTTACTGTAATATTTGGACTATCTGTAATTTCGGAAAGTGTAGAGCCCCCTGATGCTACATGAAATTATTGGAATAGGATTTTTGTAAAGTCTAAGTACCAATATTAAAGAAACATTCTTATTTTGCTATGTATAGTTAGATGTTTTGCGTTTTATAATCTGCCAATTTTACAAAAGTCAGGGTAGAGAGTTTAAGTTGACTTCCGACAATATTATACTCAAGCGAGCTCCATTTCCACATAACATATTTACCAGAGCCTACCCGCTTTAAACCACAGTGCTTTTTGCGTCGCTTTCTAACCCTCGAGGTTCAATTGACAGATAAATCTCCATCAGTGTTCGATAATATATTCAATGATAAACAGTTTGTACCGATGGCACACCATCTCTTGCATTCAATCACGTAGGGAACTCACGAAGGACGTAGCCAATTGTTCTTGAGAACGATGAGGAAATACAGGAGCCAGCCTCGTTAGCTTCTGCAAGTGGAAACATGCACAAAACATCGTAGATGAAATAAGGAGCAGAATAGTCGCAAATCATGTTGACATGGTGCATGACAAGATTAGCATGGTGCCATGGTAACTGTCACTACCATTCTGCTTCTTATTTCATCTACGACGTTTTGCATGTCTCTCCTGTATTTCTTCATCGTTCTCAAGAGCAATTGGCTACGTCCTTCGTGGGTTCCTACTCAGTGAAATGAAAGTAGCCTCAGTACGTGATTGAATGCAAGAGATGTTGTGCCATCAGTGCAAACTGTTTATCATTGAATATATTATCGAACACTAATGGGAGATTTGTCTGTCAATTGAACATCGAGCGTTAGGAAAACGACGCAAGCAGCACTTTTTAAAACATGGATTTTCAGGGGAGTGCTATGGTTTAAAGGTAGTCTCCGGTTAAATAAGCGATGTGGAAATACATGGAGCTCGCTTGGGTATAATCCCCGAGCCGGCGCGAAGAGCTGTGCGAGGGTACTAATTCCGCTCGGATATTTACACCCGGATATGTGAAAAACATAGCGGAATGCAAAGTCGTCCACCATTTTTTTTTGTCATGGACGGACGGTTTTTAAGTGATGCGCATGCGCGAGTTCAAACCGAGAGAAGACTTCCATTTTGCAAACTTTTTTCAAAAATAGTTTTGCACTCATTTTATAAGTAAGTCTCTATGTAAGTAAGTTTATATGTTAAGTCTCCAAAACAAGATAAATGAAAATTATTTAGAGGACAAATTAACAAGAGGAAAAACAGTCGAAAGACCGAAAAGGAGCGTTTTAAACAGGCAAGTGTCTATTTTGCATGCTTGTTTTGCCGATTTATAGCATGCAGTATAGTTTGTGAATTTGAAAATGTGTAGATCATTCTGTGTGGTCAATACAAGATTGATTGATCTTAAGAGTATTTTAGTACTGATTCAAATACGTTATAGAAAAATATAAAACATATTAAATCTCAAAAATTTCATTTCAAAAGCAAGTGCGAAGTATAAAAATACTGCTCGAAAAGCAGTTGAAGTTTTTTGAAAATTTCGAAACGTTTTGTGAACGTCTAAGGTTGAATGTTATAGTAAATCAAAGCTAAAAGAGAACATAATAGCATACCCAATTTATATAGTTGGGCAATTGATAATTTTATAGTTAAAAAAAATATAACAATATTATGTTGCGTGTTAATCAAAATATTGCAGTAAATCTATAAAATGCTAAAATTTTGAGGGAATTCAAGATACAGTCCTGAAACATTGCTCACTTTATAAGCTAAACATTTGCTATGCTGTGTAAATATGTCGTATATTCAATTTGTGCTTGCTAAAATATCGGTCCCATGAAGAACCAAGAAAAATTGCACAGACGACCATATTTTAGGCCATCTGGCGGGATATTGGTATAAGTTTTCAATCAGCAATAATCGCGCCTCGGATGAATTATTATTATGAACTATATTTCAACACGGTACAATTTCACCTTATAAAATAATTATGTACAAAGAAAAGAAAAAGGTGATCTTCCAACCGGCCGTGCTTACACTAGTAAAAATATGAATTACGATATTTACAAGAAGGTTATTATAACTATAGATAACAACAAAGGGAAAATGAATATGATACTTAATATTAACATGCACGTTTTATGTTAGATTTAAAATTAGCAATAGTTTCCGAGGACTTTTGTGATGAAGAAAGGTAGTTCCAGACTTCCGCCCCTCTATATGAGAATGCATTTTTCATATTGTTTGTTTTTGGTTTAGGTAATGTCAAATTGGCTCTCGATTGTCTTGTGTTATGGTCGTGTACGTCACTAATATTTGTAAACATATCACACAAATAATCAGGAACCATTTTGTTTTTTACCTTATACATGAAAATTGAAAGTTGTTGGATCCTTCGTTTTTCGAGGTTGGGAACTCCTAGCTTACTTAATATGTCAGCTGATCGTGTCGTGTAATTCTCACGTGTGATTATTCGAAACGCCCTGCTCTGTAACTTTTGTAGTTTATCTGCTAATGTTTTCCCTAGACAACCCCACACTTGAGCACAATAATCGAAGTAAGGTTGGATTATGGATTGGTATATTGTTATTAGGGTATTGTATTCAATTGTATCTCGAAGTCGTCTGAGTATACCGAGGCCTGAAGTGACCTTTTTTGAAATGTGTTCGACCTGCGCTGACCAGCTTAGAGACTCATCTATCATTAGGCCCAACGATTTTGTCGTTTTAACTCGTTTAATTTCTAAATTACCAACATTGATAACCGGATCAAAAGTTACTTGGCTAAGCCTTTTCTTGGTACCAATTATCATATATTCGGTTTTACTGTTGTTTAAAGTTAATTTATTTGCGGATAGCCAATTTGCAACATTGTTTAAATCGCAATTCAATGTTTCTTCAATTACTTTAATATCATCACTTGTTGTTGCAATTTGGGTATCGTCTGCAAACATGTCTGCTTTTGCCCTGTTTAGACACTTTGGTAAGTCATTGATGTAAATTAAAAATAGCAATGGGCCTAAACCAGAGCCTTGCGGTTTGTCCTGTTATACAGTAATATTCAACAAAATTTAACTATTACTGCTGTTAAACAAAAAAATAGTTTCGAATTGTAAATAATAAGTCGCGCTTTTCAGTCTCTTTCTGAGATCAAGGGTGACTATTTAACAATTATTCGCCGAAGGCGTGGTGAATATCGGTGAATAAAAACCATAGATATAATAAACCTAGATTGCTGACTCATATACCTAGCGGACGCGTGACCTGCATGATAAATCCAAGATGGCCGCCATTCAGGGCAAAAAGACTATAAACTCTACGGGGAAATCCATATTTTTTGCATTTTGCGTCGTCCCAGCGTTTCGAATCCACTTCGATCAAACTTTTTTGGCAATAACTACTTATCGTGAAGGTTTTAGACGCAAACTGGACAGCTGGGGATGAATTGATGTAAAAATATCGCTCGCCGAAATTTGTACGAAATCGTCACTTGGTCAGTTCGAGTGAATTACTCTGGTTTAGAGTATTTTATAAAGGAAATTTGTGGTTTTCAAGGCCGAAGACGTATACCTTGAAGGCTTTGGATGCAGAATGGACCGTTTGGGATGAATTATATCAAAATATCGCTCGCCGAAGCTTGACATGAAAATGTCACTTGCTCAGCTCGAGTCATTTTATACTGCAGACAAGTACTTTAAATGTACTTGGTTTAATACATTTAGTCATTAGATATTTTGAGGAATATTCGGAACATTACTTAGAGGATAAAATCAGTATTTAAAAGTTAAGTCAACAGTTAACTGATGCCAAATATCACCTAGAGGTGAAATTTGACACACAAACATGGTACGGTATTTCAAGGATGGAAATATTAAAAGTTTTTAAAACATTTATGAAGATGCAATGCAGACTATTTGAACTCACTGGATGTAATGGCAGACAGCTTTACTCATGAAAGGAAGAATTCTGAACATTATATTGAATAGGCTTTTCCCGGGGAGATCATGGGAAATGCAGCAGGGAAAATTTCAAGTGTGTAGTGTGCAAAATTGTGGCAAGTGCACTGCAAATTTGAGTGTTGTTTCTGATTTTCAGTATTGTTTTAAAACATTTAACTTAACATTTAACAATATACAGTAACAGTGTGCAACCTGTTCATGTTCTGAAAAATATCAAGTATGCATCGGCCAAACTTTCCATGGTGGTCGTGAAATATAAACCTCTATAAAATAAATTCTGTTCATTAAACTTAACAGTTTCATGTATGCTTGAATGAAATCTGTACATTGTTATACTAATATTAATGATCATTTCTATAGTAAAAATATATTAATCCTTCAAGTAATTAATGGCAAATTTTCCTACTTTGTTGAACCTCAATAAAACTAACATGAAAATTAAGTTTTCTTGCAAGAATGAATGTCCAGATTAACAATATGTTATTTATGGTTCTTTTTAACACGGCATTTAGTAAGCTATATTTTCCAAGGCTGCCCAGGAGGGAATTGCTCGATGAGCCCCAGATTTAAGTGAGCCCAAAAATACTATAAAAGGAAACAAAACTGGGGAAAGAAGTCAGAGGGTTGTAAGAGGTGGGGGAGGGATCATAATCTCATTTTCCATTCCCAATTTTAATTGCTACTTTTATTGCTTTTTTGTAATCCCAGTCGTCTCAGCAAGTAAAGCCTGTTACAGACATTACTTTTATCCTCTAAGTAATGTTCCGAATATTCCTCAAAATATCTAATGACTAAATGTATTAAACCAAGTACATTTAAAGTACTTGTCTGCAGTAAATGACTCGAGCTGAGCAAGTGACATTTTCATGTCAAGCTTCGGCGAGCGATATTTGTATGATTGGTCAGATATTCTTACCACAAACGCGTGCGAAGCTAAATATGGAAAATTTAATGACATAATGAGTGACATGATTGGTCTTTTACTCCCTTTGAAAAATCCAAAGTACTGGACAAAGTGTGGCAAACCATGGTCGACGTCATCAATAAAAGAGTTAATGAATAAAAGACAAAGAGCTCTCCGTCATCATGGAAAAAATTCCGATGTATATAAACTCTGGCGAAATAAATTCCAGCAATCAATCAAATCAGCTCGAATTAAGTATTATGCCCAATCAGTTCAAAAACTGGAAACGTCCAATCTCTCAAGATGGTGGAATGAAATCAAGTCGGTAGGTGGTATATCCTCTAAATGTTGTCGGTACAATCAACTACTTTCTAATGATGTTCCTAATTGCCATGACTTGGCTGAAGTATTTAATAGTTTCCTTTCTGCCCTTACATCACATTTCGTTCCTTTAACATGCGAGAACGAACAATTGGATCTTAATGTACCGAGTGAATACCTCATCGACGTTAATCAAGTGTATAATGAACTCCGCAAAATTAGAATTAATAAGAGCCCTGCTCCAGATATGATACCTAACAAAATTTTGAAAGTATTCGCATATGAACTTGCCCCAGTCATTACGGGGACATTTACAATTCGTCTCTGATTCAAGGTGTATTTCCGACGAACCTTTAGCGTTCTATTGTTGTCCCAATCCCCAAAGTTTCACTACCTCACAGTTTGGAAGACCATATCATTAACGCCACAGGTCATCGAGTGGTACACCTTGACAAAGTTATTTTCCCAAATTGAGAGTAAATTAGACACCAAACAGTTTGCTTTACCAAGGAAATCCACAACTCACGCTCTAACATACCTTCTACACTCCATTTTGTCTGCCCTTGGCTGAAACGGTTCCTGTTCTGCTAGATGGTTTTTTGCAGACTTTAAAAATGGGTTCGATCTTGTTGACCACAACGTTATAATATGCGAGCTGGAAAATCATGGTGTGCATCCTTCCATAGTGAAGTGGATTAAAGCTTTTCTTAGCAATCGCGAACAAAGTGGGCGAATCTAAGACTCGTACTTGTCGTGGAAACAGAGGCTTACCACAAGGAACAAAACTAGGACCACTGCTTTTTGAAGTCCTTGTTAATTCACTACTTAAAGATTGCCCGGGAAGAGTCAAATTTGTCGATGATACCACCGCCCTGGAAATAATCCCACGATGTTCACCCAGCTTTTAACCAATTGTCGTTAACCAAATATCCGATTATGCAAATGAACGAGGAATAAGACTAAACCAAAAGAAATGCAAAGAAATGGTTATCATGTTTCTTAAGTATAAATTACCTCAAAATGACATTTTTATTGGTGGTGATGTGGTGGAGAGAGTCCCGTATTTTAAACTGCTAGGTGTGTGGTTGACCAATAATCTTTTGTGGGATATACACGTGGACAACACCTTAAAGAAAGTGAATTCACGTATTTATGCTCTACGCCTACTAAAGAAAGCCGGAGTGAGCCCTTTAGACATTGTCCATATTTATTGTTCAGTTATAAGATCTCAAATTAATGGAATATGCCTCACCAGTTTAGTCCGCTCTTCCAAAAACATTATCAGAACTTATCGAGTCCGTACAAAAGAGAGCTTTAAAAATTGCGTATCCCAATATATCTTATGAAGAAGCGCAGAAAGGAACATTAAATTACTGAGTACAAGAAGAGATGAAGCATGTAAGAGATTCGTTAACTCACTTCGAGACCAAGATCCACCATACAACCCCTTAACTGTAATAGTTAAATCCGGCCTACCAGACCGAACTCATAATTATGATCTGCATAATAATAATCCGGAACTTTTACCGATATTGTCCGCACGTCTTAAGAACTTGGTTACCATTAAATATAGTTAAGTTTTGATGAATACATATTTATAATAGGTATTTTAATAGCTGTTTTGGTTATAGTATATTTTATAGTATAATTTAACTTCATGCAGTAATGCATTTTTAAACTTTCAAACATTAATGTAAATATTCTTGCTCCATGTAATTCAGTTTTTGTACCTGCAAAATGGATTTTAATAAACTAATAATAATAATAATACACCAAAATGAGGATAAACGCATGAAAACGAGGAACACGGCAAGACTAATTTTCCTTATAACATCGATTTTTGAAATCAGGGCATCAAACTTGACAAGAATCGCTACTTTTCAATAAATTCCCTCGCTGGGTAACGAGAACCTCCCCCCCCTATCCTGCGCGCGCAGGTATGTAAACACGTGAAAGTGACTCTCACCTGCCATTTGTGAACATTACAAAAAAATTCCTAAAACCACTATCAGCACCGATGAAATCCATTGCAGCTCCTTGCCCAACCACTTCTTCTACCACGGCTTCGTCACCTGTACTTCTTCCGCAGTAATTTCTTCAGCGTTATCTTCCCATTGTGAGCAGTGGCTACGATTACAACCCGCCAGATGGCAGAAATATGGGCGACTGTACAAATTTTTTTGGTCCTTCATTGGACGGTTATTGTACAATAAAAATGTTTAAAAATACTATCTGGACAACGTTGTCATTGTTTATCATATTAATTCAGCACTCTCCTCTATATTGATTATATAAACCCAGTTAGATGTTTAATGTACGAGCCTCGTATATATTTTACCATTTCAGATCGGCCTTGATTTGAGTTTTAGCCACCTTTCACGTATTTGACGTAGTACACTGTGAGGATTCCAGGCAGTGATTTTGATTTGTCATTTAAACACGGAAGCGATTGTTAATTTAGAAAAAGTATGTAATTATGTGTCAATTACTACAATAACTGGTCTTATTATATACACAAGCTCTGGATATGAGGTATTCTGCAATCTGATTGGTTCTCTACTAGCAGGATATTAGCTCTTATAATATAGCCAACCACAATGCTGCAATCTGATTGGTTGTCTACTAGCAGGATATTTTGTGATATCCTACTAGTAGAGCAATATCCTACTAGTAGGGAAAAAAACAAAATGGCTTCCAGATTTGTAAGCATGAATGATGAAGAAATTGGAGTTTTGCTTCAAAATAGCACGCCTAAGAACACAAAAAAGGCAACAAAATTTGGAATGAAGGTTTTTGACGGTAAGCCAAATGTAAATGTGTATAAAATTTATACTTAAAAAGAAATTACGAAAAGTAAACATGTATCGCAAAATAATCGCTTTTTAATTTGCATTTGCCTGATTTGGCCATAAAAACAAAACAAAACATGAAAACATCTTTTATTTTTCGTTTAATTTTATAGAATGGTTTACCAGCTCAAGGCTATATTATAAGTGAAATATTATATTCGCTCTCGTCGGATATTGGCTGATAGCCAACTCGGCGAAGCGCCTCGTTGGCTATCAGCCAATATCCGACTCGAGCTCATATAATATTTCTTACATATCCTGCTAGTAGAGAAAAGTAGAAAAATGGCTGGCAGATTTGGACAATTGGATGAAGACGAAATTCAAGTTTTACTTGAGAAAAGTACGCCAAAATGCACTAAAAAAGCGACACAGTTTGGAATGAAAGTATTTGACGGTAGGTTAAAGACTGAGTTTTAAAAACTGACGCTTTAAATTTAATATTTACTACAAAACAGCGACGTAAAATTTCGCCAATAGATACAATTTTGTCTTTTTATTTAAAAATGAACTTTTAGCGTTTCTTTGGTTCTATTTCCAGACTGGTTCACAAGTTCAAAAAAATTTGACAAGTACATAACAGAAATGTCCAAACCAGAGCTAAATTCCTGCTTAAAGCAGTTTTACACGTCGGCTAGGCAAAAGGACGGCTCGTACGAAAGCTATTAGAGCCGCCATTGAAAGGTTTTTAAAGAAAACGTCAAACAAAGGGTTTAGCATAGTTGGTGACCCTACCTTTGCAGTTCTTGATGCTTTTGTCAAAGACTTGAGAAAGTCAGGGAAGATAGCTGGAGTTGTACACAAGAAACCCATCTCAAAAGAGCAAATCCAATTCCTTTTCCGTTCCGGTGAATTGGGACCAGTTCACAGCGTAGACCCCGCGGCCCGCACAACTCTTTCGCACAGTTTGGTTCTACCTAAGTTTCTACTTCGGCAAAAGAGGCAGAGAAAACCAACGGAATCTAAAGCCAAACATGCTCATTCTAAGGTCAACACAAGATGGCAAATAATTTTTTGAGCTTAACCGCGAAGTTGCTGGCTCTGTTTTGGCCACAAAAAATCATCAAGGTGGTCTCGATGATCCCGAAGACGAGTCCGATGGCAAAATCTTTAGTCTCCCTGGATCTAGCATCTGTCCTGTCGAGACAATAAAAAATTACTTGAAGCATCTTAATCCAGCCTGTGAAAGCCTGTTTCAGCGCCCGAAAGATGCAAAAGCCAATAAGTTTGATGCCAACGACGTGGTCTGGTATACAAACGCACCAGTAGGTGAAAAAACCCTAAAACCCTCTGTTTCGTGTGACGACCAAAGCAGCAGCAAGTACGCATGGCGGATGTTGTGTGAGAAAAAAATTAAAAAAAAAAAATATTTCACAATCTTCTGTCTATTTATAGAAAAATGTCTGTCTATATATAGAGCTTGTGTATAATATTAAAAGTTATTCCCTATCACACTCGTAGTGATGGACTGACTGACTGGCGCTATCGCGCCTCGTCGGCTATCAGCTCATATACGACTCGAGTTCGTAGAATAACTGCTAAATAGTCACCCCTGATCTCAGAATTCAAACAGACTGGAAAGCGCGACTTATTATTTACAATTAGAAACATTATTTTTGTTTAACAGCAGAAACAGTTAAATGTTGTTGAATATTACTGTATAACAGGAAAACCAGGACAACTGGATGGCGCTGCCATGGAATTTTTACTAACGCAACGGTCAATTGATCACTGAGCGGTTGTTTACCATTTACATGAAACCCCATCTTGTTCAACATCGTGTATACGATACGTAACATTTCGATTTAAACAAATTGTTCATTAAGATAATTCTCCCGTTGGCCAACAAAATAGGCGTGGTCCCTTTCATTTCTATACACACTATGTGATCGTTATGCCAAATAATATTCTTACGTCAGTTTGTTATGCTGCGCGCGCATTCATGTAGATAAGCAGAGGAGACTCCCACATGTCGCTGACAAATATTCCAAACTTAAGAAGAAGTTCTGAAAATATTCGGTAGCTTTGCGCAGTGGCGTTATCGTAGCCGATGAGGTTCATCCGAGGCGCGATTATTGCTGATTGAAAACTTATACCAATATCCCGCCAGATGGCCTGAAAGATGGTTGTCTGTGCAATTTTTCTTGGTCCTTCATGGGACCGATATTTTAGCAAACACAAATTGAATATACGACATATTTACACAGCATAGTAAATATTTAGCTTATAAAGTGTGCAATGTTTTCAGGACTGTATCTTGAATTCCCTCAAAATTTTAGCATTTTATAGATTTACTGTCATATTTTGATTATCTGTCATTTCGGAAAGTGTAGATCTTCCTGATGCTACCTGAAGTTATTGAAATAGGATTTTTGTTAAGTCTAAGTACCAATATTAAAGAAACATTCTTATTTTGCTTTGTAGTTACATGTTTTGCGTTTTATAATCTGCCAATTTTTACAAAAATCAGGGTAGAGAGTTTAAGTTGACTTCCGACAATATTATACTCAAGCGAGCTCCATTTCCACATCACTTATTTACCGGAGCCTACCTTTAAACCACAGAACTCCCCATGAAGATCCATTTTTTAAAAATTGCTCCTTTGCGTCGTTTTCCTAACCCTCGATGTTCAATTGACAGATAAATTTCCCATCAGTGTTCGATAATATATTCAATGATAAACAGTTTGTACCGATGGCACAACATCTCTTGCATTCGATCACGTAGTACCCACGAAGGACGTAGCCAGTTGCACTTGAGAACGATGAGGAAACACAGGAGCCAGCCTCGTTAGCTTCTGCAAGTGGAAACATGCACAAAACATCGTATAGTGAGGCGGTTAAGAGCGAAATTTAGCTGGAATTGTTCATTTTGTGATAAAAGCACCATATTTGCAGGAAGTATAGACTTTGATATGACAATAACTTTGAGATATGGAGGCATCTGAAAATTTAATGTCGCCGGCCTAAAATTTGGGTTCTTTTTCATTTTCCTCATTAAACTCCTATATTGTCGAAAAATATAAAATTGCAAGTTCACTTATAGCAAAAGTGATTACAGAATCAGAAAGCTTACAAAAGGTTATATTAAGACATGTAAGTGGTTACCATGATTTTTCAAATCCTTCTTGAGTTACAAGCTGTTAAATACGCATTTTCAAGCTAGTACCCAGGCTTTTCGCGCGATTTCGTGGCATTTTTTCCATTTTGGAACAGCAATAACTCGAAATCGGTTGGGAAAATAAAGGTAACCGCTTAAGTGACCTATATATAGTTTGTTGCAAGCTTTCCAATGATGTAAGTCATTATTGCTTTAAATGAACTTGGAATTTCACGGTTTTACAAGTATAGGAGTTTAATGAGGAAAATGAAAAAGAACCCAAATTTTACGCCGGCGACTTTAATTTTTCAGATGCCTCCATATCTAAAAGTTATTGTCATATCAAAGTCTATACTTCCTGCAAATATGGTGCTTTTATCACAAAAAGAACAATTCTTACACTTAACCGCCAGACTAGTAGATGAAATAAGGAGCAGAATAATCGCAAATCATATTGACATGCATGGTGCATGACAAGATTAGCATGATGCCATGGTAACTGTCACTTACCATTCTGCTCCTTATTGCATCTACGATGTTTTGTGCATGTTTCCACTTGCAGAAGCTAACGAGGCTGGCTCCTGTATTTCTTCATCGTTCTCAAGAGCAATTGGCTACATCCTTCGTGGGTTCGTACTCAGTGAAATGAAAGTAGCCTCTGTACGTGATTGAATGCAAGAGATGTTGTGCCATCAGTGCAAACTGTTTATCATTGAATATATCATCGAACACTAATGGGTGATTTGCCTGTCAATTGAACATCGAGCGTTAGGAAAACGACGCAAGGAGCACATTTTAAAACATGGATTTTCATTGGGAGTGCTATGGTTTAACGGTAGGCTCCGATTAAATAAGCGATGTGGAAATACATGGAGCTCGCTTGAGTATAATCCCCGAGCCGGCGCGAAGCGCCGTGCGAGGGTACTAATTCCGCTCGGATATTTACACACGGATATGTGAAAAACATAGCGGAATGCAAAGTCGTCCACCATTTTTTTTTTGTCATGGACGGACGGTTTTTTAATTTATGCGCATGCGCGAGTTCAAACCGAGAGAAGACTTCCATTTTGCAATATTTTTTCAAAAATAGTTTTGCACTCATTTTATAAGTAAGTCTCTATGTAAGTAAGTTTATATGTTAAGTCTCCAAAACAAGATAAATGAAAATTATTTAGAGGACAAATTAACTAGAGGAAAAACAGTCGAAAGACCGAAAAAGGAGCGTTTTAAACGGGAAAGTGTCTATTTTACATGCTTGCTTTGCCGATTTATAGCATGCAGTATAGTTTGTGAATTTGAAAATGTGTAGATCATTCTGTGTGGTCAATACAACATTGATTGATCTTAAGAGTGTTTTAGAACTGATACAAATACGTTATAGAAAAATATAAAACATATTAAAATATTAAAACATATTAAAAACTTCATTTCAAAAGCGAGTGCGAAGTATAAAAATACTGCTCGAAAAGCAGTTGAAGTTTTTTGAAGTGTTGGAAAATTAGCAGATTATAAAACGCAAAACATCTAACTACAAAGCAAAATAAGAATGTTTCTTTAATATTAGTACGTATAGTTAGACTTTACAAAAATCCTATTTCAATAACTTCAGGTAGCATCAGGGAGCTCTACACTTTCCGAAATGACAGATAATCAAAATATTACAGTAAATCTATAAAATGCTAAAATTTTGAGGGAATTCAAGAAACAGTCCTGAAAACATTGCTCACTTTATAAGCTAAATATTTGCTATGCTGTGTAAATATGTCGTATGTTCAATTTGTGTTTGCTAAAATAACGGTCCCATGAAGGACCAAGAAAAATTGCACAGACGACCATATTTCAGGCCATCTGGCGGGATATTGGTATAAGTTTTCAATCAGCAATAATCGCGCCTCGGATGAACCTCATCGGCTACGATAACGCCACTGCGCAAAGCTACCGAACATTTTCAGAACTTCTTCTTAAGTTTGAAATATTCGTCAGCGACATGTGGGAGTCTCCTCTGCTTATCTACATGAATGCGCGCGCAGCATAACAAACTGACGTAAGAATATTATTTGGCATAACATAGTGTGTCTAGAAATGAAATGGACCACGCTTATTTTGTTGGCCAACGGGAGAATTATCTTAAAGAACAATTTGTTTAAATTGAAATGTTACGTTTCGTATACACGATGTTGAACAAGATGGGGTTTCATGTAAATGGTAAACAACCGCTCGGTGATTAATAGACCGTTGCGTTAGTAAAAATTCCATGGCAGCGCCATACAGTTGTCCTGGTTTTCCTGTTATACAGTAATATTCAACAAAATTTAACTGTTTCTGCTGTTAAACAAAAAAAAAATTGTTTCTAATTCTAAATAATAAGTTGCGCTTTCCAGTCTGTTTCTGAGATCAGGGGTGACTAGTACCAGTTATATATTGTAGTAGTTCACACATAATTACATACTTTTTCTAAATTAACAATCGCTTCAGTGTTTAAATGACAAATCAAAATCACTGCCTGGAATGCTCACAGTGTACTATGTCAAATACGTGAAAGGTGGCTGAAACTCAAATTAAGGGATCTGAAATGGTAAAATGTATACGAGGCTCGTACCTTAAACATCTAACTGGCTTTATATAATCAATATAGAGGAGAGTGCTGAATTAATATGATAAACAATGACAAAGTTGTCCAGATAGTATTTTTAAACATTTTTATTGTAGAATAACCGTCCAATGAAGGACCAAGAAAAGTCGGCCATATTTCAACAATCTGGCGAGGTGTTATCGTAGCCACTGCTCACTAGGGGAAGATAACGCTGAAGAAATTACTGCGGAAGAAGTACAGGTGACGAAGCCGTGGTAGAAAAAGTTGTTGGGGAAGGAGCTGCAATAATGGATTTCGACGGCGCTGACAGTGGTTTTAGAAATTTCGGAAGCATCTTCTTATATTTTGTAATATTCACAAATGGCAGGTGGGAGCCTCTTTCACGTGTTTGCATACCAGTGCGCCCAGGATTGGGTGGGGCGGGGTTCTCGTTACGCAACGAGGGAATTTATTGAAAAGTAGCGATATCAGTCAAGTTTGATGCGCTGATTTAAAAATTCGACGTTATACGGATAATTAGTCGGGCCGTCTGCTTCGTTTTCATGCATTTACCCTCATTTTTGTGTATATAAGGGTATAACGTCATCCGACAAGGAGTGTTATGAAAGTTAGTGATGTTGGTCAAGTTCGATGTGCTGATTTCAAAAATCGATGTTATATGAGAGCAAGTCTGGCTGCCTGCCTCGTTTCATGTTTACCCTCGTTTTGGTGGAAATATGAGATTACGTGTTCGGACGAGGTAGGTGATGGAAGTTATCAATTTTGGTCAAATTTGATGCATTGATTGAAAAAAATTGATATTATTTATAGACTAAGAGGGCATTAGGCCTCGTTTTCATGCACTTAGCCTCTTTTGGCCCAAATATGGGGGTAACATCACACAATGAGAGTAGTTATGGAAGTTAGTTATTTCGTCAATTTGGGTGCTTGGATTTCGATGTTATGGAAATATTGCCGGCCTAATGTCTCTTATTTCATACATTTAGGTTCGCTTTTATGCATAATATTTGGAACAAAGTAGCATCATCGCCACCAAATTAGCACAATTACTATTTTGTCATAACCAAAAATTAATCGCGATCATGCAATTGTAAGACCTAAAGTCTATGTCTGCAAGTCTGAGAATGTAGGCAATACAGCTAGATCTACTTATGTTATATCCTGTTAGCTTTAGCATGGTGGCATCAGACCTAGGCCGTTGATTTTCTTATCCTCCTTAAATTTTTCTCCGAACACGGCTTGTTGCGTTGTGGATGCCTCTATCAAGAGCATCTTAACTTTTCTAAACCTCGCTCATATTCTGCAATTGAGTCAACTTCCCAGCCATTAATGGAGGCAATATATCGACATGGTCCTTGTTAATCCATTCGAAAAAGAAGTTGGATATACGGTGATTATGCAAATAAGTCCTTACACATATAGGGCTTATCTCTTGTTTTCGGAAAATCATTTTCGCATTTTGCGTCCATTGTCAGTCAGTGTTGACGTCTGCATGACAGGGAAATTGTGAGCAAGAAACCAGATGGAGAGCGTATCATAATAGCGTTTTGTTCTAGACGTAAACACCTCTATCAATTCGACATTTCTTTTATCATTCAAATGATTGCTGTATCAAGTTGAAAAGCATTTCTTAGAACAAACTCACCATTTCCGCAATGTGCAGATATTAATTGACAATTCTGCTGGAAAAGTAGAAAAATCCTAGATATGACCTATTCAGGAGTGTCCGCAAACCAGAGATATGCTATGTAGGGAATGCACAATTTTTACACGTCCTGCATTAACAAGCTATCTGGAAGGCAGTGGCGAGGAACAGCAAGTATGTAGATTTGCTCACTTCCATCGGCTGTGTAGTTGATCCAATTGAAAAGTGAGTGTCAGGTTTAGAAAAGTTAATGTCCTCATGTCCGATGTGTTCGCAGAGAAATTTAATAAAGATAAGTAAAACATCAGCCTAGGTCTGATGCCACCAGGCTTATGCAACCAGGATTATCGCATAAGAAGTTTCAACTATATTTCCTACATTCTAAGACATGCAAACTATTAAATATCCCGGAAGAGCATGGGTGAGATGGGTGAGGTAAATACAGAAACGTGGTCTGAAGCAACACTTGCTAGCCAAAGAGCTTCTTCTAAACGACAAAACAGCAGTTAACGCTTCCTGCTCCAACGATGATGAGGTATGTGACACTAATGAGGCCAAATTTTGATTATAGTTCTTATAATTGATTGCAATTAATTTGTTACCAAATAGTAATTGTACCAATTTTCATGCTGGTGAAGATGCTACTTTGTTCCAAATATTAATAATACGATGAAAAACATACATGACAATGTTGCTTACACAGGGCGTGGTTGCCCAATTCACCCAAGCCGCCAGATTATGATACATTTGCTCGATAGCCAAGGCCTAATGGTTAGTTAATGGTGGACGAGCTAAAGTGGAGTACCAGGAGGAAAACACTCGAATGACAGGAGAAAATCAACCAAACCCTAGTCTCGTGAGTTTGGAAGCACCGCGAAGTTACCCTGGGAGAGTAAATTCCTAACTATCTATCTGCACTTGTTGGCTGAACTCAGCATGTTTCTGAATAAGATAAATGGAAAGCATATATTTCGTTGAAACAACCGATGAACAGTTTAATTTAAAATGAACAGTTTAATTTAAAATGTTTGGCTCTGTTTCGAAACAAACGTTTTTTTTACATTTACCATGTAACTTTAATACCTTTCACACGTTCTCTTACTAGTTCTAGGCTCTTCATTATAAACATGCAAAGTTCATATAAGTACGCATAATGCTTTTTATGAGAGAAGATATCTTCATTCTAATTATATTCTCCAATCGTACATATCCTGTTAAAAATGATGTGATATTTATTCCCTTAAAAAATATAGTTAGTATTTCTGAACTTTTTGCCTTCCGGCATAAGACGCCAATTTCAATAAATGAAAGAAACAGTTCTGAACGAAACTTTATTTTAAATATTTGATGTCGAACCTGATTGTTTTTTCATTTAAATGCAAACAACAATATGCGCGAATATTACTGGAAAGTTTCATTGCATTTGAGGAAGTAGAACTATTTTTTTTATTTTTTAAAATTCGCATACAAATGACCGTAATCGTTGAAATTAATCCCCGCACGCCTCTGCCCGCACGCGATATAAATTATGAAATGCCATATAAGGTCAGTGTTGATTGCTATAAACCAATGAAAATCCGCCATCTAGGCAATGACATCACGAGGAATCGATTGCCGGTACTTTCAAAGCGATAGGGTCCAAGGTCACAGAGATTTAGCTTTCCGAAGTTGTCCGAGCGTGCGCCGACAATACCGGGCTTCACAACAAAGCTGCGCTTCCACCTTGAAGGAAATTTCCTTTTGAAAGGAAATTTTTGCAAAGTGAAGGAAATTTGAAGGAAATAAATTTTAAGGGAAATGTGAAGGAAATTCTAGAAAAGCAAAGGAAATTTGAAGGAAAATGCAAAATACCGCCAAAATTGGTAATAGTCCTGCATTAATAAAGTATCTGGAAGGCAGTGGCGAGGAACAGCAAGTATGTCGATTTGCTTGATTCCATTGGCTGTGTAGTTGATCCAATTGAAAAGTAAGTGTGAGGTTTAGAAAAGTTCATGTCCTCATGTCCGATGTGTTCGCAGAGAAATTTAATAAAGATAAGTAAAACATCAGCCTAGGTCTGATGCCACCAGGCTTATGCAACCAGGATTATTGCATAATAAGTTTCAACTATATTTCCTACATTCTAAGACATACAAACTATTAAAGATCCCGGAAGAGCATGGGTGAGATGGGTGAGGTAAATACAGAAACGTGGTCTGAAGCAACACTTGCTAGCCAAAGCGCTTCTTCTAAACGACAAAACAGCAGTTAACGCTTCCTGCTCCAACGATGATGAGGTATGTGACACTAATAATAAGGCCAAATTTGATTATAGTTCTTATATTTGATTGCAATTAATTTGTTACCAAATAGTAATTGTACCAATTTTCATGCTGGTGATGATGCTACTTTGTTCCAAATATTAATAATACGATGTAAAAACATACATGACAATGTTGCTTACACAGGGCGTGGTTGCCCAATTCACCCAAGCCGCCAGATTATGATACATTTGCTCGATAGCCAAGGCCTAATGGTTAGTTTATGGTGGACGAGCTGAAGTGGAGTATCAGGAGGAAAACACTCGAATGACAGGAGAAAATCAACCAAACCCTAGTCTCGTGAGTTTGGAAGCATCGCGATGTTACCCTGGCAGAGTAAATTCCCAACTATCTATCTGCACTTGTTGGCTGAACTCAGCATGTTTCTGGGTAAGATAAATGGAAAGCATATATTTGGTTGAACCAACCGAAAAGTGACCGGGATGAACAGTTTAATTTAAAATGTTTGGCTCTGTTTCGACGCAAACGTTTTTTTACATTTACCATGTAACTTTAATACCTTTCACACGTTCTCTTACTAGTTCTAGGCTCTTCATTATAAACATGCAAAGTTCATATAAGTACGCATAATGCTTTTTATGAGAGAAGATATCTTCATTCTAATTATATTCTCCAATCGTACATATCCTGTTAAAAATGATGTGATATTTATTCCCATAAAAAATATAGTTAGTATATCTGAATTTTTTGCCTTCCGGCATAAGACGCCAATTTCAATAAATGAAAGAAACGTGTTCTGAACGAAACTTTCTTTTAAATATTTGACTTCGAACCTGATTGTTTTTTCATTTAAATGGAAACAACTTTTGACAACCGTTCAATCGTGGTGTTGAAGTACTAATAAATCTCATAAGAATTGTGCACCGGTGAAGTGGTGAACTCATTATAGAAGCTTTAATAGTGTCCCGTAGTGCCAGTCAGTCCACATCTCAATTGCTCCAGTAAAACTAGCGTAGATAAGGTCATCCAAACCACTTAAAAAGTACAAGGCCTATAATCAGATGAAAAGTTTTAAAGAAGAAACGATACATTTTTCGTGCTTGGCTTTTGCATCATAAAAACTTATTTTTAGGCTAAATATTTGCTATGCTGAGTAGCTTGTTTGATTCAAATATCGGTCCAATGAAGGACCAGAAAAAATTGCACAGCTGGCCATATTTCAGGCCGTCTGGCGGGGTATTGGTATAAGTTTTCAATGAGCAATAATCGCGCCTCGGATGATCCTCATCAGCTACGATAATGCCACTGCGCAAAGCTAATAAATTGTTTTGGAAATTATATCTTATATTTGTAATATTTAATTAAGGCATGTGGGACGCCGTGCTCATTTACATACCTGCGCGCGCAAAAAAGCAAACCTATTTGAAAGGGTACAACACGTTCACAAGTGTTCTAACTAAGACCTTTTACTAAAGGAAAATTGCACAGACAATCATATTTCAGGCCGTCTTTCGGGGTATTGGTATAAGTTTTCAATCAGCAATGATCTTGCCTTCAATGAACCTCATCGCCACGATAATGCCACTGCGTAACGATACCGGTCATTTTCAGGTATTTTTGCTATCCTCATGAACGAAATGTAGTATACACAGCGTGTTTGCCTGTGCGCGCGCCATAGAATACCCACTAATTGGATCACGGAATAATATCAATAACTTATTTGTTGCCCTTAATGTTTATGTTGGTGATATACGAATTAAAAGGGTTAGAGAAGCAAAGGCACTATCGATTAATTTTTATCATGGGAAAAGCATGTCGACAAAATTGCTAAAAAGGTCTCATCCAGAATTGGAGCGATCAAAAAGCTAAAATCTTGTGTAGATCATAATACGTTAAATATGTGCTTACATGCAATGCACTTATTTTATCGCGTTTTGATTATTGCTGCGAAGTTTGGGACACTGTTTGTATTATACTTTCTGATCATCTCCAAAGATTACAAAAAAGGGCTGCTAGAATTATCATGGGTCGTAAAAATGAACATGGTCAATCGGAACTTGCTCTAAATGAACTAGGATGGGGACCCTTGAGTGAACGCAGAACTCAGTTATGCTAACTGATATTTTTCAACAGACATCTTTCTCTCGATATTATAACTTACGAGGCTCTTCCACTAAACTTTAATTGCCCAATCCTAAGACTGAATATCTTAAAAAGAGTCTAAGTTATAGAGCGAGGGGCTGAACTATGGAACAGCCTTCCAGACGAATTAAGGAATAAGAAGTTTCTTATTGCCTAATTTCTTATTTCTTATTGCCATACCATACCATACCATACCATACCATACCATACCATACCATACCATACCATACCATACCATACCATACCATACCATACCATACCATACCATACCATACCATACCATACCATACCATACCATACCATACCATACCATACCATACCATACCATACCATACCATACCATACCATACCATACCATACCATACCATACCATACCATACCATACCATACCATACCATGTACAAACCTTAATCATTAGTCCTGTAACATCTATCGTATAAAACGAAATAAATATGAAATACAAATCGTTTCTTTGTACGTTGATGCATCGAGCACATAAGCAAATTCCTAGGAATATAAGATTCTTAGTGTCCTTAATCTTTCGAGTAAATAATAAAGTTTAATTAATATTTACGCAAAAAAAATTTCATGCTACGCAAAGGGAAAAAATGTGGATCAAGTAAACCTACGAAAAATATTTCGCATGATACTATTTCTTCAACTTGTGAACTATAATTAAAGGTGATGTATATTCCCAATGTAAACAAACCGGCAACGTCCGTTTGTTTACATTTTAAACACGCTATATTTAAAAAAATATGATGTGTTCTGGTTCGCTATGCTTTGAATAAATACAGATTCGAGTTTCTGATTTAGAATATGTCGAATTTTAGTCGAAACAACGCGAAATTTGGGCATTGTTTACATCGCGGGACCCCCATATCACATGCACGGAATGGACTTTACATGGTCTTCAATTTTGACTTTTTAAGTTAACACTTTTATTTTTTTGCTCGCAATTTTGCAGCAGTAAAAAATACAAAGTATAAACAAAGCTAAAACTAAGTTTTCATCGTCGCAACATTTTGTCTTGCTGTCAATTTATAGCTAAAATGTAGTTTTTAAAATATGGAGTTCTCTAGAGGCAGAATAACACTTTGAGTGTTGAATACAGTAGTGCATTTTAAAAAACAATTAAAATTAAAATTGCAAATTAGTGCGGCATTTTTAAAAATAAAGTATTTTCGCGTATATTTGCTCTGATTATCACCATTTCACTAATAATTGTTCAACTTATCTCATGAAATTACAAAATTATACTTAGTCAGCTTTTAATAGTAAAACAATAAATTGCTTTTATGTTTTAGCAAAGTTTTTATTCAACATGTTTTAGATTGTTTTAGAGACGATATTTTTCCCTTTTGCGAAGAATTTTGTTGTCACTCTTGAATATCCGCCATGACAGCCGTATTATTGAGATCAGTGGAAGATAGTATAGTATAGTATATATTTAAAGTCAAATGCATAGGGAATGATTGCTCAATTTCCCGAGCCATAGGCTCATGTTACAAATGCTCGACTATTTACTCTAAGTTAAAATATACAGATATTAAGACAAGATATTAAAGAGGGTTATTTACAATTGATACTAAAACCTATTACTAGTATTAGAATTAAAAATTAAGTACATCTCGCACATCTACAGCCAAGATTAAGTTTGTCAGTAAAATCAATCTTAGATATTAAAGTTCGAAACTCAGATAACAAATCGGAGTTTTTAATGACATTTGGCAGCTCATTCCAAATATGCGAAATGATATATGAATATGAATTGTGTAAATATAAAGTATTATAACGAGATTGCTCAACATTAAGTCCATTATTTCTAAGGTTATATCGCGAAGTCCGCACTTTAAAAAAATTTGAAATATATTGAGGCCCGTGAAGGCGTGAGCATTTAAAAAACATAATTAGTGACTGTTCAAACCGTCTTTGTTCTAAGGATTGCACTGACGCCATCTTCAATACAGTATCGTAATCTGCAGTATTGCCCATATTAAAAAGAGTTTTGAGTGCGTAATGGTTCGCTGACTCCAGTTTCTTATTCAAACCTTTTCCAATACCAAGAAGAAGAGGACAGCAATACTCCAAGTGTGGTAGAATGTAGGCTTTGGCAATTTAGTTGCAACTTCAATCCGGATCATCCGTCTTATTCCTCGTAGGGCCGCCACTTTTACATAAACTTTCCTCAACATTTCTTTTATGTGAGATTCATACGTTAGACACTTATCTAAAGTAACTCCTAGGATTTTGATTTCATTTGCAATTTGGATAGACTTATCATCAACTCTCAAATCATAATCATAACCAGATTTTCCCATTCACCATAGCCTGTGTCTTACCAGCATTCACCATAAGAAAATTGTCACGAAACCAAAGATCGAGCGTTGAAACATCCGTATTTATTGAAATCTCCAGACTGGCAGGACATTGGTCGGAGTTATAAGTGCTTGTATCATCCGCATAGAGACGAAGGGAGGAGCTGGTTTCCAATGAGTTAATATCGTTCACATAAATATTAAATAACAATGGCCCAAGTAAGCTCCCTTGAGGAACACCACAATACACAGGAAGCCAGTCCGAAAAGGTATTATTGCACTTCACTCTTTGTTTGCGATCAATCAGATAGGATCGAATCAAGTCTAATGCTGGTTTCTCTAAACCATATGACTTTAATTGTGCCAATAGCAAATTGTGGCAAAGAGAATCAAACGCTTTCGAAAGATCAATTGCCACGACAGCAACGTCATTTTTATCATCCAAAGCAGATCTCCAATCCTCCGTTAACTTTAATAGAGCAGTACAACAAGAGTGACCACGTAGGAAACCCGACATATTCTCGGAGAATATAGGAGAAAAGGCAGGATATAATTGATCAAACATAATCTTCTCGAATACCTTCGGGATTACGGATAATAAGTTGATAGACCTATAATTGGTTTTGCTTGTTGGCTCATCCTTCTTGAAGGCAGGAATGACATTGCTGCATTTCCATTCAGTGGGCCATATAGAGTTAACAATGCAATAGTTAAAAAGCTTGGTTAGAGGAGTAACCAATGCTGGTGTTGAGATCTTTATGATTTTCGACGAAATTCCATCAGGACCACAGGACTTTTTCTCGTCCAATGATATGAAGAGATTCATCAAATATTGTTCATTGATCGCGGTGAATGAGAAATTAAGATTAATTTCACGGTTAGCAATTTCCATAACGCTAGGGTGACTTGAAAAATGCTCTTCTGTAAGCTTTAAAACATCTTGATCAATTACAGGAGTGCAAAAATATTCATTGAATACTAGTGCAGGATCAGTTACTAATTTTTCGTCTTCTATAAGATGAATGAAATTATCAGTACCTGATTTGTTGCCAGGGAGGAGGGGTTTCAGTTTTTTCCAAAACTCACCCGGTTTCTGTTTATTCAAAGATGCCTTTAGACAGAAATCTTTTATACTCTTTCTCTTCAAAGAAGTGACTGAATTCCGCTGCATTCTGTATTTGCTCCAGTTAATATCGGATGGATTTTTTCGAAATTGCTTATAAAGCCGGTTTCTTTTGCGTATCTCTTTACGAATATGTGCAGTAATCCACGGAATTTGGCGATTAGCTATCTTCATTTTAACAATCGGTATATGGTTATCGAGAACTTGATTATAGAGAGTGGCCCAATGATGCCATATGTCATCAATATTATCATAAGCGTAGGCGCTATCCCACGGAATCACATCTAAATCTTTAACAAAGGAATTCACATCAAGGTTCTTAGTTGATCTAAATTCAATTGTTTTGGCTTTAGGCTTAGGTAATTTCTGTTTCCTGATCACATATATCAGATCATGATCGCTTACGCCGAGATGCAAGTTCCCGCACATAGACATTCTATCCGGGTGAGATACCAAAATAACATCTATCAGATTAGAAGTGGTATCAGTTACTCTGGTTGGTGCAACAACTACGTTAGTTAGACAGAACTTATCACAAAATTCAGACAATTCAGGATTCATATTAAAGTCACCAATAAACATTATCTCCTTCAGTTTTGCATACATTTGTTCCGCAGCGGTAGTGCATGATGAAATAAAGTCGCTAGTTTTACACTTAGCAGGCGATCGATAACAAGCGCAGATTAGACCGTGAGCGTAGGCCTAATATATACAAGTATTCCTCCCGCACCTCTCTTACGATCTTTACGTATTATACGATATTGGGGGTGAGAGATTAGCTGATTAGACACTGAATCGTCGATTTTTCTTTCGCCGATAAATAAAATATCAAATCGGCATTCATTTAAAATCTCAAGCACTTCATCGATTTTACCAAATATGCTGTTCACGTTTAAATGAGCAATTTTCAAATTCGATTTGAAATAACTGTTGATATTCTTATTGAACCAATCTACTGAATCACTCGCACTAACATCGTTGACAAAGGAATCACTCATTTGTAAATTCAAATCACTGTTGTTGCACAAAGGGTAATCGGCTTCATTATCATATATTCCTTCGGCCGGAATATCATCGAAATACGAGGTTGATAATTCGCTAAATACACAGTTAGAACACTCCCAATCTGCTTCAGGATGTCGCAAATAGTACGATTTAAACACAGTTAACGACCAATACATTTGACATGAAACCAACTTAAGCACGTCGCACAGAACATTCCGTTTTGATTAATTTTAACGGGTTTGAGACATTCATCACAAGGATATCTCCATCTTGATTTAACTTCAGTATTTTGAGATGTAGGACCAGGATTTAGTTCTACGTCGCCACAATTAATCAACAACCTGAATGAGCTAACCGAGTTAGGATAATGCGGGATGTATCCACCAACTAATCTGGCTTTGATCCTTCGAGTCAACTTTGTATAGTTTTTTGTAGTTATAACATAAAATTCCAATCCGGTAGAATCATTCTCCAAGCAGTCTACACTTCCATTAAAAGACTGATATATTATATGTGTATATGAGTAATCACCGGCTCGATATCATCTTTACTTGCGTTCAAAGTAGTAAGAATATTGATATAAATGGCAAGATATACGGACAGTAAAAAAACATGACCGCACGCCATGACAGCATTGTTAAGCATTGAGATCCACCCATTACACCCATAAAACATAGCCACGCGCCATGAACTTTGAACTCCCATAGCTTTCCTTTTTTCCAGGGTGTAATAAGTGGCCAAACGGAATTAGCACCCTCGCCCTGGGCTATCGCCCGGGAACGGCGCTTCCCGCCTTTGGCTCGGGTATAAGGCTTAATTTTCAAAAATTATTTTCAAGCTTTGCGCAGTGGCATTGTCGAAGATATCGCTAATTTTAATTATAGAAGAACAGAGATAAGGAAGACACAGAAGAAGACGCCAACAAAGAAACTCCAGAAGAGAAGAAGATCCAGAAAAAGAGGTTGCCGAGAAAGAAAAAGCTGACACAGTCGTGGCTGAAGAAGGAGTTGTTGGTGAGGGAGCAGCAATGTGCTAGAGTTACATTTCGAGCCAACGAAGCCAAACTGCGTCTTTTATCGCAGCCGTTTGTACGGTGGCCCATAAGTGCCACGGCACAACCAACAGTGTCGCGGCACCATCAACAATCTCATGGCACCAGCAACTTTTTTACGGCACGAACAACAAAGGTTCACGGCACAAACAACAAAATTAAGCTCACGGCACGAACAACAAAAGGTCACGGCTCAAAGGACAAAAGTTCACGGCACAAGAAACAATATCACGGCACGAACAACAAAAGCTCACGGCACAAACAACAAAAGCTCACTGCACAAACAACAAAAGCTCACTGCACGAACAACAAAAGCTCACGGACAAACAAAAACTTCACGGCGCAAACAACCAAAGCTCACGGCACAAGAGCAAAAGAAAGTGGACTGGGGATTATTAGCATAAATTAATTCAATCTCGTACCCTGGGCTATATTTCAATTGGTTGCTCATAAATTCAACATGGAAGATTTGGTAGATGAAGAACAGTTTGACGAGGAAGATATTATACGGTACTACATTTTTAGAGGATTCAATTAGGAAGAAATGCGAAGATTTCTACAAAAAAAACACGGTATATAACTGAGCATTAGAACTTTGAAGAGGCGAATAAAGAGCTACGGACTTCGAAGGAGGCAGGCAGAATATGATATCGCTCATGTGAGAGAAGCTATTGAAAATATAGTTGATGGCCATGGTAGTCGTCAAGGGTATTTCCCTTTTCTAATCTACCCACAATCACATCAGCTAACATATTTCGCAAGCACGGTCGACCCAAGACTCTGTGAGATGTATGATATAGCTCTAATGCCATCACAGCATCTTCCATTCTCTATTTCACATGTGTTATACATTTTCTTTTTTGTTTAATACAATCAGTTATCGCATATTTCACTCCCATTTTTTTTTTGTTTTTAGCACATATGTATAAATAATTTACATTATAATATAGTTTACGAAACGACCCAGACTGCAGAGTATGGCAAGTGCACACTCGATAATTTTTTGTCCAATGACTTTGCACACTTGATCAACTATATTTATGCCCACACAGCTTGTATTTGTTGCGTATTATTGGCAGTTTTAAACATTAACACTAACTTAAGTGCACACTTGGCTAAAGTTTAGGCAGGTTTGCACACTTGCACACCTTAATTTATGTCTTGCACACCCGATATCTCGCCGAAAACTGCCCTACTCTGCAGTCTGGGAAACGACTATTACGCTGCCTAGTCTATAAATTTTACTTATACGGCACGGTCTATTTATCAGACCCTGTGAAAAATGAAAACCTTATAAATCACCACCTGTGTCATATACGTGCAGAAATAATACACCATTAATTCCAATGTAGGTTGAACTTTATATATTTCACAGCATGGCCAATTTTTCGGACCCTATGAATAAAGTATAGAAACACCAAACAAACCACACCTACATGCAGGACCTACCAACAATACACAATCTAAAAGACCTGTTATTTTAATCTGTATAATATATTATAATGCAGGTTATTTTCATGCTTTTCAGACTTTCTACAGCATGGTCTAGTTTTCAGACCCTCATGATTGTTTAAAAGCCATTTATACCATTAGTTATATAATATCATACATATACATGCTTACACAATTACATGAGGGACATAGCATACCAATTATTTAATGCCAGTGGAGGTTCTATTACCTGTTCTTATAATACAATATCAAAAGTACATGTAACCTTAAAATCTCGTTTTTGTGAGCAAAAAACTTTGTGATCATTGGCTGACTTTTAATACTGTAAATATATTTTCAAGTTATGCCTAGCAACAGATAGAACAAACTGTAGCTATATGTTGTAATATTTTGCTCAAGATGTGTCAGAATCTATTTGAGCAGCAGATGCGAGATTGAACCTAATTGCGTAGTCTGTGTGGTCATTCTATGGGTCTTGGATGTTTGGGGATGCTCCCCTGGAAAAGGGTATGACATCATCCAACAAGGAATGTTATGAAAGTTAGTGATGTTGGTCAAGTTGGATGTGCTGATTTCAAAAATAGATATTATATGGGAGTAACTCTGGTTGCCTGCCTCGTTTTCATGTTTACCCTCGTTTTGGTGGAAATATGAGATTAGGTGATGAAAGTTATCAATTTTGGTCTAATTTGATGCATTGATTGAAAAAAATTAATATTATGAGAGACGTTATGGAAGTATACGAATTTGGTGGGACAGAAGAGCGACGTTTGAATCAATTAGGTACGGCAGAATTTGGAGCGACATAAGTTCGGCAGAAGTTCGACAGAGCCTGTCGCATTATGCGACGTTAGAGCGACATTGATTCATACGCCGCTCCACTCATGAGCCGAACTTAAATCAAAATTTGCTCTAATTTACTACGATTAGATTAGCCACTTTGTAATGTTTACTTATTTTTTTAATTATATTTAGAATTCCCGCGCAAATACGCTCCTTTCTCGTCAATAACATCATATTTTGTACGCCGTTTGAATCACTGCCGCTCTTGTGTCGCTCCAGTGTCGCACCTGATACAATTAAGTTCGGCGCATGAGTGAGCGGCGTGTGAAACGGGCCTTAGTTATTTTGGTCAATTTGGGTGCTTGGATTTCGATGTTATGGAAATATTGCCGGCCTAATGTATCTTATTTCATACATTTAGGTTCGCTTTTATGCATAATAGTTGGAACAAAGTAGCATCATCGCCACCAAATTAGCACAATTACTATTTTGTCATAACCAAAAATTAATCGCGATCATGCAATTGTAAGACCTAAAGTCTAAGTCTGCAGGTCTGAGAATGTAGGCAATACAGCTAGATCTTCTTATGTGATATCCTGTTAGCTTTAACATGGTGGCATCAGACCTAGGCCGTTGATTTTCTTATCCTCCTTAAATTTCTCTCCGAACACCGCTTGTTGCGTTGTGGATGCCTCTTTCTAGAGCATCTTAACTTTTCTAAACCTCGCAAATATTCTGCAATTGGGTCAACTTCGCAGCCATTAATGGAGGCAAATACATTGACATGCTCCTTGTTAACCATTCGAAAAAGAAGTTGGATATACAGTGATTATGCAAATAAGTGCTTACACATATAGGGCTTACCTTTTATTTTCGGAAAATCATTTTTGCATTTTTAAGTGCCGCAGTATCTGCATAACAAGGAAATTGTGAGCAAGAAACCGGATAGAGAGCGTACCATAATAGCGTTGCCAGCTTGTTCGAGAAGTAAACTTCTCTATCAATTCGGCGTTTTTTGTATCCTCATATCGGTTGCTGTATTAAGTTGAAAAGCATTTCTTAGTAATAACAACCTCACCATTTCCTCTATGCGCAGATATTAATTGACAATTCAGCAGAAGAAGTAGAAAAATCCTGGATATGACCTCTTCAGCAGTGTCCGCAAACCAGAGATATGATATATTGGGAATGCACGCTTTTTACACTTCTATCTGGAAGGCAGTGGCGAGGAACAGCAAGTATGTCGACTTGCTTGGTTTCATTGGCTGTGTAGTTGATGCAATTGAAAAGTGAGTGTCAGGTGTAGAAAATTTCATGTCCTCTTTAAACAGACATCCACGTCTCAAATCTCTCAACGAGATGTGTTCGCAGAAAAATTTAAGAAGAATAAGTAAATCATTAGCCTAGGTCTGATGCCACCAGGCTTAAGCAACCAGGATTATCGCATAAGAAGTTTCAACTATATTTCCTACATTGTAAGACATGCAAACTATTAAAGAGCCCGGAACAGCATCATGGGTGAAATGGGTGAGGTAAATACAGAAACGTGGTTGAAGCAACACTTGCTAGCCTGATTGCATCAAAGAGCTTCTTCTAAACGACAAAACAGCAGTTAACGCTTCCTGCTCCAACGATGATGTGGTATGTGACACTAATGAGGCCAAATTTTGATTATAGTTCTTATAATTGATTGCAATTAATTTTTGGTTACAAAATAGTAATTGTACCAATTTTCATGCTGGTGATGATGCTACTTTGTTCCAAATATTAATAATACGATGTAAAACAATACATGATAATTTAATGTTGCTTACACAGGGCGTGGTTGCCCAATAAACCAAAGCCGACAGATTATGGTACATTTGCTCGATAGCCAAGGCCTAATGGTTAGTTAATGGTGGACGAGCTAAAGTGGAGTACCAGGAGGAAAACATTCGAATGACAGGACAAAATCAACCAAACCCTAGTCTCATGAGTTTGGAAGCACCGCGATGTTACCCTCGCAAACTATCTATCTGCACTTGCTGGCCGAACTCAGCATGTTTCTGGATACAAGGTAAATGGAAAGCATATATTTGGTTGAACCAACCGAAAAGTGACCGGCATGAACAGTTTGATTAAAAAAGTTTGGCTTTTTTTCGACACAAACGCTTTCTTACATCGACCATGTTCCTTTAATACCTTTCACACGTTCTCTTACTAGTTCCAGGATTTCATGATAAACATGCAAAGTACGTATTACGCTTTTTAGGAGAGAAGATATCTTCATTCTAATTATATTCTCCAATCGTACATATCCTGTTAAAAATTGATGTGATATTTATACCCATATCAACGCACAGGACAGATTATCTTATAAAAAATAGTTAGTATTTCTAAAAATGTTGCCTTTGTTTTAACAGCTTTATTGAACGATGTTCAAACGGCAAGAGTGCGAACGGGACTCAGAGACCCATGCGAGGCACTCTCCCGCTTCAATTTTGTTTACAACTAATTTCGGTAATTACAAGAATATTATAAATAGGTAAACATATACCAGCTGATTTATATCAAAAGACGCTATTGCACCACATTTAATTTATGATGCATAATGTAATCATGTGAAAAATTCAGTACGCTGAATCAGGATAAAACAAAACCTGACACGAGGAGCTGGTATATGTTTACATCAGAGTTAACTATTTCTATGGCACGAACAGCTACGATACAAAGACCACGTACAGCACATGTCAACATCAAAACTACTACTTAATAAATTGAAATAAGTTCTTGACAAGAAGCATTTAAACGTTGCCAAACTGCGAAGATCTCCAGGAGAAGCAATTTTGCAAGTGTGATTCCAGAGTGGAACAATACGGTTAAAGAACGATGCCTGAAAAGTGCTACTTTTACATGACGGAGCTTTAAGCACTAGGGAAGGATTATTACAATTACGGGTACGACTATGATTAACAAATGACACAAAATCGAAAACATTGAAATCATAAAAACCATGCAAAGTTTTAAACATAAATGTCAAATCCTTCATTTCCCTGTCAAACGCCAATGGTAAAAGATTCAGAGCCAGCAATCTGTCCCTGTAGGTTATGTCACCTTTCTTCGATTGAAGGATCCATCTTGTTGCACGCCTTTGAACTTGCCCCACATTATATTTGTTATTATATTGAGAGGGAGACCAGACCTCTGTGGCATAGCATAATTGTGACTTGACGAGCGAGAGATACAGAGTGCGCCGGATACTGCGGTCTGTAAGCAATGGACATGTTCTTCTAAGCAGACCCAGCAACCTGTTCGCTTTGACTTTTATTTTATTGATGTGAGTTGTCCATGAAAGGTTACTGGTCACTGTGATTCCCAGATCAACTTCATCATTCACTCGCTTCAATTCGGATGATCCCAGATAATATTCAAAAACAAAAGGTGTTTTACGGCGGGAGAATGTCAATATATAAGACGTCAAATTCAATAAATGAAAGAAACATCTGAACGAAATTTTCTATTAAATATTTGACGTCGAATCTGATGGTTTTTTCATGTAAATGGAAAACAACTTTCGACAACTATTACCCACTATTGCTCACGAGTAAATATATTAAAGGTTATTGGTATAATTAAATCATCCATTGTTAATTCCCTGCTTAAAGATTGGCCGGGAAGAGTCAAATTTCTCGATGATACCACCGCCCTGGAAATAATCCCACGATGTTCACCCAGCGTTTTGCCAATTGTCGTTAACCAAATATCCGATTATGCAAATGAACGAGGAATGAGACTAAACCAAAAGAAATGCAAAGAAATGGTTATCACGTTTCTTAAGTATAAATTACCTGAAAATGACATTTTTATTGGTGGTGATGTGGTGGAGAGAGTCCCTTATTTTAAACTACTAGGTGTGTGGTTGACCAATAATCTTTCGTGGGATATACACGTGGACAAAATCTTAAAGAAAGCGAATTCACGTATTTATGCTCTACGCCTATTAAAGAAAGCTGGACTGAGCCCTTTAGACATTGTTTATATTTATTGTTCAGTTATAAGATCTCAAATGGAATATGCCTCACCAGTTTAGTCCGCTCTTCCAAAAACATTATCAGAACTTATCGAGTCGGTACAAAAGAGAGCTTTAAAAAGTGCGTATCCCACTTTATCTTATGAAGAATCATTGCAGTAAAGTAACACTAAATTACTGAGTACAAGAAGAGATGAAGCATGTAAGAGATTAATTAACTCACTTCGAGACCAAGATCCCCCATACAACTCCTTAACTGCAATAGTTAAATCCGGCCTACCAGACCGAACTCATTATTATGATCTGCGTAATAATAATCCGGAACTTTTACCGATATTGTCCGAACGTCTTAAGAATTTGGTCACCATTAAATATAGCTAAGTTTTGATGAATACTTATTTATAATAGGTATTTTAATAGCTAGCGCTGTTTTGGTTATAGTATATTTTATATTATAATTTAACTTCAGTAATGTATTTTTAAACTTTCAAACATTAACGTAAATATTCTTGCTCCATGTAATTCAGTTTTTGTAACTGCAAAATGGATTTTAATAAACTAATAATAATAATAATACACCAAAATGAGGATAAACGCATGAAAACGCGGGACACGGCAAGACTAATTCTCCTTATGACATCGATTTTTGAAATCAGCGCATCAAACTTGACAAGAATCGCTACTTTTCAATAACGAGAACCACCCCCTCCCCAATCCTGCGCGAGCAGGTTTGCAAACACGTGAAAGTGACTCTCACCTGCCATTTGTGAATATTACAAAAAAATTCCTAAAACCACTGTCAGCACCGACGAAATCCATTGCAGCTCCTTGCCTAACCACTTCTTCTACCACGGCTTCGTCACCTGTACTTCTTCGGCAGTAATTTCTTCAGCGTTATCTTCACCTAGTGAGCAGTGGCTACGATAACACCCCGCCAGATGGCTGAAATATGGGCGACTGTGCAAATTTTTTTGGTACTTCATTGGACGGTTATTCTACAATAAAAATGTTTAAAAATACTATCTGGACAACGTTGTCATCGTTTATCGTATTAATTCAACACTCTCCTCTATATTGATTATATAAAGCCAGTTAGATGTTCAAGGTACCAGCCTCGTATATATTTTACCATTTCAGATCGGCCTTGATTTGAGTTTCAGCCACCTTTCACGTATTTGATGTAGTACACTGTGAGCATTCCAGGCAGTGATTTTTATTTGTCATTTAAGCACTGAAACGATGGTTAATTTAGAAAAAGTATGTAATTATGTGTGAATTACTACAATAACTGGTATTATTATTTATTGAAAATAATTCAAGAGTTTTGATTGACTAAGAGCTGTCGGTGAAATAGTCATATCCGCTCGGTAGCTGCCCAAATTTGGAGTTATGACATCACCGTGGAATATTGAAAACAAATATACCACGTTTGACGTAATTTCGTGGTGTATTGAAAAACAATGTAACACGCTATGACGTCACGCTAATTTATGCGACCTTGTAATCTGACAACAGTTTTAAGAAATATTCTTCCCTAGTCTGATTGGCTTATTCATGCTTCCGAACACTATATTATTGTTGTTCCATTTTCTGCAGCTTGGCGTCTTCTTGTCTACAATGCAAGCGTTTAAACTGAGTCCGAAATATTTACAAATAAATAATAAAACAATTATTGAATTCGGTTCTCGCAGGATATGAGGAATTATTAAGGCCTCCGTTTGTGTTATCTGCCTCAGCCTTCGGCTTCGGCATATAACACAAACCTCGGCCTTATTAATTCCTCATATCCTACTCGACCTCATTCAATAATTGTTTAATAGTCACCCCTGATCTCAGAATTGAAACAGACGACTGGAAAGCGCGACTTATTATTTACAATTAGAAACATTTTTTTTCTGTTTAGCAGCAGAAACAGTTAAATTTTGTTGAATATTACTGTATAACAGGAAAACCAGGACAACTGGATGGCACTGCCATGGAATTTTTACTAACGCAACGGTCTATTCATCACTGAACGGTTGTTTACCATTTACATGAAACCCCATCTTGTTCAACATCGTGTATACAAAACGTAACATTTCGATTTAAACAAATTGTTCATTAAGGTAATTATCCGGTTAGCCAACAAAATAGGCGTGGTCCCTTTCATTTCTATACACACTATGTGATCGTTATGCCAAATAATATTCTTACGTCAGTTTGTTATGCTGCGCGCGCATTCATGTAGATAAGCAGAGAAGACTCCCACATGTCGGCCATGAATATTCCAAACTTAAGAAGAAGTTCTGAAAATGTTCGCTGGCTTTGCGCAGTGGCGTTATCGTAGCCGATGAGGTTCATCCGACGCGCGATTATTGCTGATTGAAAACTTATACCAATATCCCGCCAGATGGCCTAAAATATGGTCGTCTGTGCAATTTTTCTTGGTCCTTCATGGGACCGATATTTTAGCAAACACAAATTGAATATACGACATATTTACACAGCATAGCAAATATTTAGCTTATAAAGTGAGCATTGTTTCAGGACTGTATCTTGAATTACCTCAAAATTTTAGTATTTTATAGATTTACTGTAATATTTGGAGTATCTGTAATTTTGGAAAGTGTAGAGCCCCCTGATGCTACATGAAATTATTGGAATAGGATTTTTGTAAAGTCTAAGTACCAATATTAAAGAAACATTCTTATTTTGTATGTAGTTAGATGTTTTGCGTTTTATAATCTGCCAATTTTACAAAAGTCAGGGTAGAGAGTTTAAGTTGACTTCCGACAATATTATACTCAAGCGAGCTCCATTTCCACATAACATATTTACCAGAGCCTACCCGCTTTAAACCACAGTGCTCCTTTGCGTCGCTTTCCTAACCCTCGAGGTTCAATTGACAGATAAATCTCCCATCAGTGTTCGATAATATATTCAATGATAAACAGTTTGCACCGATGGCACACCATCTCTTGCATTCAATCACGCAGTAGGAACCCACGAAGGACGTAGCCAATTGCTCTTGAGAACGATGAGGAAATACAGGAGCCAGCCTCGTTAGCTTCTGCAAGTGGAAACATGCACAAAACATCGTAGATGAAATAAGGAGCAGAATAGTCGCAAATCATATTGACATGGTGCATGACAAGATTAGCATGGTGCCATGGTAACTGTCACTTACCATTCTGCTTCTTATTTCATCTACGACGTTTTGTGCATGTTTCTCCTGTATTTCTTCATCGTTCTCAAGAGCAATTGGCTACGTCCTTCGTGGGTTCCTACTCAGGGAAATGAAAGTAGCCTCAGTACGTGATTGAATGCAAGAGATGTTGTGCCATCAGTGCAAACTGTTTATCATTGAATATATTATCGAACACTAATGGGAGATTTGTCTGTCAATTGAACATCGAGCGTTAGGAAAACGACGCAAGCAGCACTTTTTAAAACATGGATTTTCAGGGGAGTGCTATGGTTTAAAGGTAGGCTCCGGTTAAATAAGCGATGTGGAAATACATGGAGCTCGCTTGGGTATAATCCCCGAGCCGGCGCGAAGAGCTGTGCGAGGGTACTAATTCCGCTCGGATATTTACACCCGGATATGTGAAAAACATAGCGGAATGCAAAGTCGTCCACCATTTTGTTTAATTTATGCGCATGCGCGAGTTCAAACCGAGAGAAGACTTCCATTTTGCAAACTTTTTTCAAAAATAGTTTTGCACTCATTTTATAACTAAGTCTCTATGTAAGTAAGTTTATATGTTAAGTCTCCAAAACAAGATAAATGAAAATTATTTAGAGGACAAATTAACAAGAGGAAAAACAGTCGAAAGACCGAAAAAGGAGCGTTTTAAACAGGCAAGTGTCTATTTTGCATGCTTGTTTTGCCGATTTATAGCATGCAGTATAGTTTGTGAATTTGAAAATGTGTAGATCATTCTGTGTGGTCAATACAAGATTGATTGATCTTAAGAGTATTTTAGTACTGATTCAAATACGTTATACACGCTATGCATAATGCCTTGTTCGCGTTCGGGGCCTGGAATCGAGTCGCATCAAAACGAGGCCGGTAGGTCGGACGCCATATTGTTTTTGTATATTTGTAACTAGAAAATAGTTTCTCATTTATAGAACTATTCTTTAAAATGGTTTAATATGCCACTAAAATGTTGTGTTCCTCAGTGTACATCTAAGTGATATCGTTTGTCTACTGGAGAGAAGATTTCCTACTTTAATTTCCCCAAATCCGAATAAATTAAGAATGAATGGCTACTAGCAATACGACGAGAGCGGGGAAAGGACTTTAGTTTGAAGCCAAAAACTAAAGTGTGTTCACAACACTTTAGGGTGACCGAGTTGAATAAGTCCTTCAATGGCATAGTAACGTTGGAAAAGGGCTGTGTTCCGAGTAAATTCTCCTGGTCTAATCTCCTGGCCGAAGATTTATTACGAGAAGAAATAAACGAGCTTAAATCGCTTAATTGTACTCTCGAAGAAAAAGTCACTGTACTTGAAGCTAAGAATGCTGAACATAAACAATCCGAAGATTTATTACGAGAAGAAGCAAACGAGCTTAAATCGCTTAATTCTACTCTCGAAGAAAAAGTCACTGTACTTGAAACTGACTTACTAAAAAGTCGAAAGAACGCTGAACATAAACAATCCGAAGAGCAGTACCGCGCGCTTTATCTTGAAAACAAAACAACGAAGCAGACATTGATTAACAGTGAGAAAGAAGTACAGGGCCTCAATAAGGAATTGGAAAGCTTGCAGTCAATAATTTTTACCTTGGATCGATTTAAATCAAATGAAAACATTTCATTTTATACAGGATTTCCAAACTTTGAGACGTTTATGTCCATATTTAGATTTCTGAACGTTGGTAAGAATGGAGAAAACATAAGATATTGCTCAAATAAGCGAGATGTGCCTGCAGAATTCTACAATTGTGTCAGTGAGGAAGTTGAAAATGTTGACGAACAAGAAAAAGACCCAGGATCTAAGAAAGGAAGGCCAAGAAAGCTCAAGCCTGTTGAACAGTTCTTTTTGGTCATGTGCAGACTTAGAAGAGGGTTCAGAGAGCAGCACTTAGCCCACCTATTTGGTGTATCACAGTCAACTGTGAGTCGAGTTTTTATTTCCTGGATTAACTATATGTTTTTAAAGTTTGGCCAAATAAATATCTGGCCCACAAAAGATGTGGTTTTGAAAACTATGCCTGAAGCCTTCAAGGTGAGCTACCCAACCACAAGGATCATCCTTGATTGCACCGAGATTAGAGTTGAAATACCAAGCAGCTTGCTAGTTAATACTGAACTATTTAGTTCATATAAAAACCATCAAACATTCAAAGCGTTAGTAGGCATTGCACCCAGTGGGGCTATCACTTTTATAAGTGAGCTCTACACAGGGAATATATCAGACAGAGAAATTGTTGTTCGAAGTGGTCTATTAAATCAGGCATTTGAATCTGGAGACAGTGTTATGGCCGACAAAGGCTTTACAATTGGGGACATTTTGCCTCTTGGAGTCTCTCTCAATATTCCACTATTCCTTGGTGAAAATGCTCAGATGTCGGCAGAATAAGTTGTTAAAACTCAAACTATTGCTAGTGTTCGGATCCATATAGAACGTGCCATAAACAAAATTAAGAACTTCAGGATCTGGCAAGGAGATTTCCCACTCAGTTTAATTGGAGTTGCAAACCAAATGTGGGCAGTTTGTGCTTTTCTTTGTAATGCCCAGGGTCCTCTCATCTCTGTATAGACACAAACTAACATCAACATTCACAAACGTTTTTATTCATAAATAAATATTACGCTCAGGTGTTGTCTTAAATACATTTAATTCAAAATGAGCATTTATTACCTCCCATTGATTGTTTACTTCACAATTTCTGTGAATGGCATTCATGAAGTAAACACTATTGGTGGTCGACAGGTGGTGGTAAATGCTCAGTGTGTATTATATTAAAACAATTCAATTATTAAATTAATTACATAATTATACTGAATTAATGATATTATTAATCATTAAATTAATTTATACACAATTATATACAAAAATGAAATTATTTTAAAGGGAATCTACAGTCATTTTTTTTCGGCTTCGCCACCTTAAGTTCAGGACTCCCCCAGCCGGAAGTGTATTTCACTGTATATTACGTGTTATGTCACTCCTTTGTCTTTCTCGGTACAAAGACGCTTTTAAAGCAAGGAAACTTACCAATACGTCATGTAGCACAAATCAAAACACATAAATGTAAACATTATTTAAGGTGGCAAAGCCGGAAAAAAATGACTATAGATTCCCTTTATTGTCAATTTCCACTCACTTTTTAATCAAATGTTCCGAACTTTGCAAGTTTGTTGCCAAGTTCAAAAGTTCATAATGAGATTCGCAAGCATGTTTGTAAACAAAGCCTCTGGTTGGCTGCTAATAAAAAGCAGCCAATCAAATGCTCCGTTCATAAACTGGTTAGTACCAATAAGGTTTCAGTTTAAATTGCAAAGGTGTTTTTGTTACTTTTGCATCTGTTTGAATGGTTTTCTTACCAATTAATACTATTCTTCTTTCCTACTACAGTATTCAACTGCAGCTTTTTTTAAGAAATGAATAAAATAGAATTCCTCCAGCTTGCACCTGATAGCGCTCCAAAATTGATCATCAAATTTTACTCTTTCGATGCTCATTCCTACTGATGTATAGATGATAAAGTCACACCAGTCAGCCTTGGTGATCCCCATTTGACCCTGAACTTGATAGTAGTACATGTGATCTTTCTTGATCTTTGGTTTTCCTTGAACATTCTCACAGCAAAAATCACTATCAGAACAAGCATCTAGGGGGGTAACTCGGAACTTTGCTTCAGGGCATTTCACTTCGACCAAACCAAATGGTTTCTCGCAGCCTTTGGCGATCACCTTCCCACCAGGTGAGGCTCCGATAAAGGGTTAATCAATACAAACAACAAGACCGGACTTCAATAGCTTTAAAGGTCTTCTTGTTGAAAACATGTATTTTTCATACTCTCTTAGGGCAATCGGTTCATATTTCTTCCCATGTTCAGTGTACCGTGACTTAAATGCTGTCGGATGAAGTAAATTATAAACTAGGGTGTCATGAGAGCGCTGACGACGGCAAATTAAATGGAAATTTGATGCAGTTAACCTAAACCTTCGCTCGTTTCTCCATGTTTCAGATGCGGCTTGTGTCCGTGTGTTCTCCTCAATATTATTTAGCTTTTGGACATTAACACTTAAGTGTTCAAGGAGAGTTTCTGCTGGAGAATTTAATTGTTCAGCAGGTATCCTGTATTTATCTGTAGGTTGTAAGGGAAATTCAGGATACTTCAAATCACTTCTGCAATCAGATGCACTTCTTTGCATTGTGTCAATATCACAATAAACAGTAAAGTTCGATTCTGTAAAGGAGATCTAGAGTTGGTAGCTACCAAAAGAACCCTTTGGACATTCTCCAAATTTTGTCTTGATAATTTCTGTTTCTTCTGCAGGAACCATTATCTGTGCTAGAGCCATATCTGAATTAATGTTTAAAATATCTTTTTTTAACTTGTGTTCATCGTCCTTTTGAGTATGAATATTATTTCTGGCTTCATATATCAAACATTTAAGCCCATCGTGTTTTCTAAAAGTACATGCAACCGAGTCATTCACTTTTGTCTTCTTTATTACTAAGTCCATAACTGGTTTTGGTTGAATGTTTTCACCTCTACCAACTTTATGCCAAAGCTGAAGCGAGGAAGTACAGGTAACTTTAGGGCACATATCTTCCTCTTCATTCAGATCGCTAGTGTCTTTGCACTCATACAAAGTGTACTTGCATAGCAGCATCATTAATGCTAGTACATGGTTGCAAAAACCAACTTTACCTGCTACACACGAGCACTGTGCATATTTTACTTCTGCAGTAACTAAACAAAGTGCAATCCTTAAATTATGTGGCGGATCGTTCTTTTTAAAACTGTGATGACATAAGGATTTAACAAAAAAAAGTTACTGTCACTTGCTGTCTTTATGTCCTGTAAATATTCATCATTTAGAAAGGATTTTGCTTTTTGTAAACCAGTAGGAACAGAATGTTGCTGCTTTTTTGGATCTAGTTTCTTGCCAGTTTTAGAAATGTGAATGTTCATCTCGGCTTTGGAGAACATAGGCATTCGTTCTAGTTTGGTAGACCATCCATCATCTGGATATTTTACTGTACAGTTTGTGGTCTTGTCTCTTTGTAGTTGACAATTAGTTTGCCTTTGCTTTCTTTTGGAATATATTTTATCTGGATCAGGATCAATTACATTCTGGTCATGTCCAGTGTTGATATACTCTTCTACCCCTTGGAAAGAAAATATTTTGGTGTTAAAAATAGGACCAAGTTTATAGAATGAAACACAAACCAAATTTAACGTTGGAGTTTAAACTTTTCTACAAAAAGTGGACGTAAATAATGACTTACAGCGTTTGGATGTGGCTAAACTTTGTAGTTTCTTTGTAGTTTACGGGCACATTCAGCAGCTTGAAACGCTCAATTCACAATAGCTATTTATATATCTTATATGCATGTCTTAGAGCTCTTACTTTGGTTACTTGTCTTCACTATTTCTTGTTTTATACAGTAATAATTTTGTTGTACTTTAAATTTTTAACTTTCAAAGCAGCTTGCCATTGTTGCTATGATAATAAAGGGGCGTAGTTGAGGGTATGTCACTACAAATATTCGTGTTTCCGTTTCCGATTAATACTTGACAAACGTCTTACCTTTTCACTAATTGAGCTTTAGTTTTTAAGCCTTTGCAACCATCTCCCCGACATTTCAGCCAAAAACGAAGTTCATTTACTTTCAATTGGGCCGGTAATCTGCCATTTAATGAAGCTCCAGGAATATCATTTTCAGAAAGATTCATTTTTTCATTTTTATTAAAAATTATAAATACATTTTCTATTTACAAAATTTACAAAAACAATATGGCGTGATTGGCGTCTGACCTACCGGCCTCGTTTTGATGCGACTCGATTCCAGGCCCCGAACGCGAACAAGGCATTATGCATAGCGTGTATAGAAAAATATAAAACATATTAAATCTCAAAAATTTCATTTCAAAAGCAAGTGCGAAGTATAAAAATACTGCTCGAAAAGCAGTTGAAGTTTTTTGAAAATTTCGAAACGTTTTGTGAACGTCTAAGGTTGAATGTTATAGTAAATCAAAGCTAAAAGAGAACATAATAGCATACCCAATTTATATAGTTGGGCAATTGATAATTTTATAGTTAAAAAAAATATAACAATATTATGTTGCGTGTTACCATGGTTACATCGGTCGAATGAATACTTCCTGTTACAATAACTTTTGGGGAGTAAATTGTTTCGTTCAAATGGGCGAGGGGGTTCGGCATGCATGTATTTTTAGCATTGTCGGAAGTCAACTTAAACTCTCTACCCTGATTTTTGTAAAATTAGCAGATTATAAAACGCAAAACATCTAACTACAAAGCAAAATAAGAATGTTTCTTTAATATTGGTACTTAGACTTTACAAAAATCCTATTTCAATAACTTCAGGTAGCATCAGGAAGATCTACACTTTCCGAAATGACAGATAATCAAAATATTACAGTAAATCTATAAAATGCTAAAATTTTGACGGAATTCAAGGTACAATCCTGAAACATTGCTCACTTTATAAGCTAAATATGTCGTATATTCAATTTGTGTTTGCTAAAATATCGGTCCCATGAAGGACCAAGAAAAATTGCACAGACGACCATATTTTAGGCCATCTGGCGGGATATTGGTATAAGTTTTCAATCAGCAATAATCGCGCCTCGGATGAACCTCATCGGCTACGATAACGCCACTGCGCAAAGCTACCGAACATTTTCAGAACTTCATCTTAAGTTTGGAATATTCATCAACGACATGCGGGAGTCTCCTCTGCTTATCTACATGAATGCGCGCGCAGCATAACAAACTGACGTAAGAATATTATTTGGCATAATGATCGCATAGTGTGTATAGAAATGAAAGGGACCACGCCTATTTTGTTGGCTAACCGGAGAATTACCTTAATGAACAATTTGTTTCAATCGAATTGTTACGTTTCATATACACATGTTGAACAAGATGTGATTTCATGTAAATGGTAAACAACCGCTCAGTGATTAATTGGCCGTTGCGTTAGTAAAAATTCCATGGCAGCGCCATCCAGTTGTCTTAGTTGTCCTCTCGGCCTTGTCTTAGTTGTCCTCTCGATTGTACAGTCGGCCATATTTTAGCCATTTGGCGGGGCGTTATCGTAGCCACTGCTCACTATGGGAAGAAACGCTGAAGAAATTACTGCCGAAGAAGTACAGGTGACGAAGCCGTGATAGAAAAGGTTGTTGGAGAAGGAGCTGCAATGGATTTCATCGGTGCTGACAGTGGTTTTAGGAATTTCGGAAGCATCTTCTTATATTTTGTAATATTCACAAATGGCAGGTGAGAGTCACTTTCAAGTGTTTGCATACCAGCGCGCCCAGGATAGCGGGGAGGGGCGGGTTCTCGTTACGCAACAAGGGAATTTATTCAAAAGTAGCGATTTCAGTCAAGTTTGATGCGCTAATTCAAAAATCGATGATATACGGATAATTAGTCGGCCGTCTACTTCGTTTTCATGCATTTACCCTCATTTTTCTGTATATAAGTGTATGACGTCATCCAACAAGGAGTGTTATGAAAGTTAGTGATGTTGGTCAAGCTCGATGTGCTGATTTCAAAAATCGATGTTATATGAGAGTAAGGCTGGTTGCCCGTCTCGTTTCATGTTTACCCTCGTTTTGGTGGAAATATGAGATTACGTGTTCGGACGAGGTAGGTGATGGAAGTTATCAATTTTGGTCAAATTTGATGCATTGATTGAAAAAAAATGATAATATTTATAGTTTAGGTGGGCATTAGGCCTCGTTTTCATGCACTTAGCCTCTTTTGGGCCAAATATGGGGGTATATCACACAATGAGAGGCATTATGGGAGTTAGTTATTTGGTCAATTTGGGTGCTTGGATTTCAATGTTGTGGAAATATTGCCGGCCTAATGTCTCTTATTTCACACATTTAGGTTCATTTTTATGCACAATATTTGAAACAAAGTGGCTGCGTCACCACCAAATTAGCACAATTACTATTGTGTCATAACCAAAAATTAATCGCGATCATGCAATTGTAGGACCCAAAGCCTAGTCTGCAGGTCTGAGAATGTAGGCAATGTAGCTAGATCTACTTAATATGGGATATCCTGTTAGCTTTAGCATTGTGGCATCAGACCTGGGCCGTTGACTTTTTTATCCTCCTTAAATTTCTCTCCGAACACCACTTGTTGCGTTGTGGATGCTTCTTTCAAGAGCATCTTAATTTTTCTAAACATCACACTTATATATTCTGAAATTGCGTCAACTTCCCAGCCATTAATGGAGATAATATATCGACATATTCCTTGTTAACCCATTCGAAAAAGAAGTTGAATATACGGTGATTATGCAAATAAATCCTTATAGGACTTACCTTTTGTTTCCGGAAAATCATTTTCGCATTTTTGGGTCCATTGTCAGTCAGTGTCTGCATAACAGGGAAATTGTGAGCAAGAAAACAGATGGAGAGCGTACCATAATAGCGTTTTGTTCTAGACGTAAACACCCCTATCAATTCGGCTTTTCTTTTGTCATGCAAATGATTGCTGTATCAAGTTGAAAAGCATTTCTTGGTAATAACAACCTCACCATTTCCCCTATGTGCAGATATTAATTGACAGTTCAGCAGAAAAAGTAGAAAAATCCTACATATGACCTCTTCAGGAGTGTCCGCAAACCAGACATATGCTATATTGGGAATGCACACTTTTTACACTTCCAGCATTAACAAACTATCTGGAAGGCAGTGGCGAGGAACAGCAAGTATGTCGATTTGCTTGCTTCCATTGGCTGTGTAGTTGATCCAATTGAAAAGTAAGTGTGAGGTTTAGAAAAGTTCATGTCCTCATGTCTGATATGTTCGAAGAGAAATTTAAGAAAGATAAGTGAAACATCAGCATCGGTCTGATGCCATCAGGCTTATGCAACCAGGATTATTGCAACTATATTTCCAACATTCTAAGACATGCAAACTATTAAAGATCCCGGAAGAGCATGGGTGAGATGGGTGAGCTAAATACGGAAACGTGGTCTGAAGCAACACTTGCTACCCTCATTGCATCAAGAGCTTCTTCTAAACTACAAAACAGCAGTTAACGCTTCCTGCTCCAACGATGATGTGGTATGTGACACTAATGAGGCCAAATTCTGATTATAGGTCTTATGATTGATTGCAATTAATTTTTGCTTACAAAATAGTAATTGTACCAATTTTCATGCTGGTGATGATGCTACTTTGTTCCAAATATTATTATTATATAGCAAGTGTCAAAGTTCAATTTTCCTGTTTGCGGATTGGACAAAACCATATCACGTGCCGGTCCACAAAACGTCATGTTCGGCAACCGGTCAACAATGAAACATTGTTGACAGGTCAATAAGAAAACCGGAAGTGAGGCGAGAGCTGCTCGCGTCTGTCGGTCAGTTTGCAAGTCGTTCAGAAGAAGATATTTATTTATTATTAAGAGATAAAGACGGAATACCAGGTGAATTATTGAGACTTTGACACTTGCTATATAATAAAACACTTATTTACTGAGACCTCGGGAAAACAGTGTGTTTTGTGGCCCCTCGACCGCTCGTTGTTCACACAACAACGACGGTCTCGGGTCCACAAAACACACTGTTTCCCTCGGTGTCAGTAAATAAGTGCTAAATATTACGATGTAAAAACATACATGATAATTTAATATTGCTTACACAGGGCGTGGTTGCCAATTCACCAAAGCCGACAGATTATGATACATTTACTCGACAGCCAAGACCTAATGGTTAGTTAATGGTCAAGCTAAAGTGGAGTACCAGGAGGAAACACTCGAATGACAGGATAAAATCAATCAAACCCTAGTCTCATGAGTTTGGAAGCACCGCAAAGTTACCCTCGCAGAGTAAATTCCCAACTATCTATCTGCAATTGCAGGCTCAACTCAGCATGTTTCTGGATAATAGGTAAATCGAAAACATATATTTGGTTGAACCAACCGAAAAGTGACCGGAATGAACAGTTTTATTTAAAATGTTTGGCTTTCTTTGGAATAAAAGGCTTTTTGCATTGACCATGTTCCTTTAATACCTTTTCACATGTTCTCTTTCTAGTTCCAGGCTCTTCATGATAAACATGCAAAGTTCATATAAGTACGCATAACGTTTGCCTTCCGGCATAAGACGCCAATTTCAATAAATGAAAGAAACATGTTCTGAACGAAACTTTCTTTTAAATATTTGACGTCGAACCTGATTGTTTTTTCATTTAAATGCAAACAACTTTTGACAACCGTTCAATCGTGGTGTTGAAATACTAATAAATCTCAATTGTGCACCGGTGAAGTGGTGAACTTATTATTGAAGCTTTAATAGTGTCCCGTAGTGCCAGTCAGTCCACATCTCAATTGCTCCAGTAAAACTAGCGTAGATAGGTCATCCAAACCACTTAAAAAGTACAAGGCCTATAATCAGATGAAAAGTTTTAAAGAAGAAACGATTACATTTTTCTTGCTTGGCTTTTGCATCATAAAAACTTATTTTTAGGTTAAATATTTGCTATGCTGAGTAGCTTGTTTGATTCAAATTTGTGTAAGGTAAAATATCGGTCCAATGAAGGACCAGAAAAAATTGCACAGCTAGCCATATTTCAGGCCGTCTGGCGGGGTATTGGTATAAGTTTTCAATCAGCAATAATCGCGCCTCGGATGATCCTCATCAGCTACGATAATGCCACTGCGCAAAGCTAATAAATTGTTTTGGAAATTATATCTTATATTTGTGATATTTATCAACGGCATGTGGGACGCCGTGCTCATTTACATACCTGCGCGCGCAAAAAAGCAAACCTATTTGAAAGGGTACAACACATTCACAAGCGTTCTAACTAAGACCTTTTACTAAAGGAAAATTGCACAGACAATCATATTTCAGGGCGTATCGCGGAGTATTGGTGAAGGTTTTCAATCAGCAATGAGCTTGCCTTCAATGAACCTCATCGCCACGATAATGCCACTGCGTAACGATACCGGTCATTTTCAGGTATTTTTGCTATCCTCATGAACGAAATGTGGTATACACAGCGTGTTTGCATAACGCTTTTTAGGAGAGAAGATATCTTCATTCTAATTATATTCTCCAATCGTACATATCCTGTTAAAAATGATGTGATATTTATTCCCATAAAAAATATAGTTAGTATTTCTGAATTTTTTGCCTTCCGGCATAAGACGCCAATTTCAATAAATGAAAGAAACATGTTCTGAACGAAACTTTCTTTTAAATATTTGACGTCGAACCTGATTGTTTTTTCATTTAAATGGAAACAACTTTTGACAACCGTTCAATCGTGGTGTTGAAATACTAATAAATCTCATAAGAATTGTGCACCGGTGAAGTGGTGAACTCATTATAGAAGCTTTAATAGTGTCCCGTAGTGCCAGTCAGTCCACATCTCAATTGCTCCAGTAAAACTAGCGTAGATAAGGTCATCCAAACCACTTAAAAGTACGAGGCCTATAATCAGATGAAAAGTTTTAAAGAAGAAACGATTACATTTTTCGTGCTTGGCTTTTGCATCATAAGAACTTGCTATGTATTTGCTATGCTGAGTAGCTTGTTTGATTCAAATTTGTGTAAGGTAAAATATCGGTCCAATGATTCAAATTTGTGTAAGGTAAAATATCGGTCCAATGAAGGACCAGAAAAAATTGCACAGCTAGCCATATTTCAGGCCGTCTGGCGGGGTATTGGTATAAGTTTTCAATCAGCAATAATCGCGCCTCGGATGATCCTCATCAGCTACGATAATGCCACTGCGCAAAGCTAATAAATTGTTTTGGAAATTATATCTTATATTTGTGATATTTATCAACGGCATGTGGGACGCCGTGCTCATTTACATACCTACGCGCGCAAAAAAGCAAACCTATTTGAAAGGGTACAACACGTTCACAAGTGTTCTAACTAAGACCTTTTACTAAAGGAAAATTGCAAAGACAATCATATTTCAGGGCGTATCGCGGAGTATTGGTAAAGGTTTTCAATCAGCAATGAGCTTGCCTTCAATGAACCTCATCGCCACGATAATGCCACTGCGTAACGATACCGGTCATTTTCAGGTATTTTTGCTATCCTCATGAACGAAATGTGGCATACACAGCGTGTTTGCATAACGCTTTTTAGGAGAGAAGATATCTTCATTCTAATTATATTCTCCAATCGTACATATCCTGTTAAAAATGATGTGATATTTATTCCCATAAAAAATATAGTTAGTATTTCTGAATTTTTTGCCTTCCGGCATAAGACGCCAATTTCAATAAATGAAAGAAACATGTTCTGAACGAAACTTTCTTTTAAATATTTGACGTCGAACCTGATTGTTTTTTCATTTAAATGGAAACAACTTTTGACAACCGTTCAATCGTGGTGTTGAAATACTAATAAATCTCATAAGAATTGTGCACCGGTGAAGTGGTGAACTCATTATAGAAGCTTTAATAGTGTCCCGTAGTGCCAGTCAGTCCACATCTCAATTGCTCCAGTAAAACTAGCGTAGATAAGTTCATCCAAACCACTTAAAAAGTACGAGGCCTATAATCAGATGAAAAGTTTTAAAGAAGAAACGATTACATTTTTCGTGTTTGGCTTTTGCATCATAAGAACTTGCTATGTATTTGCTATGCTGAGTAGCTTGTTTGATTCAAATTTGTGTAAGGTAAAATATCGGTCCAATGATTCAAATTTGTGTAAGGTAAAATATCGGTCCAATGAAGGACCAGAAAAAATTGCACAGCTAGCCATATTTCAGGCCGTCTGGCGGGGTATTGGTATAAGTTTTCAATCAGCAATAATCGCGCCTCGGATGATCCTCATCAGCTACGATAATGCCACTGCGCAAAGCTAATAAATTGTTTTGGAAATTATATCTTATATTTGTGATATTTATCAACGGCATGTGGGACGCCGTGCTCATTTACATACCTACGCGCGCAAAAAAGCAAACCTATTTGAAAGGGTACAACACGTTCACAAGTGTTCTAACTAAGACCTTTTACTAAAGGAAAATTGCAAAGACAATCATATTTCAGGGCGTATCGCGGAGTATTGGTAAAGGTTTTCAATCAGCAATGATCTTGCCTTCAATGAACCTCATCGCCACGATAATGCCACTGCGTAACGATACCGGTCATTTTCAGGTATTTTTGCTATCCTCATGAACGAAATGTGGTATACAGAGCGTGTTTGCATAACGCTTTTTAGGAGAGAAGATATCTTCATTCTAATTATATTCTCCAATCGTACATATCCTGTTAAAAATGATGTGATATTTATTCCCATAAAAAATATAGTTAGTATTTCTGAATTTTTTGCCTTCCGGCATAAGACGCCAATTTCAATAAATGAAAGAAACATGTTCTGAACGAAACTTTCTTTTAAATATTTGACGTCGAACCTGATTGTTTTTTCATTTAAATGGAAACAACTTTTGACAAGCCTTCAATCGTGGTGTTGAAATACTAATAAATCTCATAAGAATTGTGCGCCGGTGAAGTGGTGAACTCATTATAGAAGCTTTAATAGTGTCCCGTAGTGCCAGTCAGTCCACATCTCAATTGTTCCAGTAAAACTAGCGTAGATAAGGTCATCCAAACCACTTAAAAAGTACAAGGCCTATAATCAGAAGAAAGTTTTAAAGAAGAAACGATTACATTTTTCGTACTTGGCTTTTGCATCATAAAAACTTATTTTTAGGCTAAATATTTGCTATGCTGAGTAGCTTGTTTGATTCAAATTTGTGTTAGGTAAAATATCGGTCCAATGAAGGACCAGAAAAAATTGCACAGCTAGCCATATTTCAGGCCGTCTGGCGGGGTATTGGTATAAGTTTTCAATCAGCAATAATCGCGCCTCGGATGATCCTCATCAGCTACGATAATGCCACTGCGCAAAGCTAATAAATTGTTTTGGAAATTATATCTTATATTTGTGATATTTATCAACGGCATGTGGGACGCCGTGCTCATTTACATACCTACGCGCGCAAAAAAGCAAACCTATTTGAAAGGGTACAACACGTTCACAAGTGTTCTAACTAAGACCTTTTACTAAAGGAAAATTGCACAGACAATCATATTTCAGGGCGTATCGCGGAGTATTGGTAAAGGTTTTCAATCAGCAATGATCTTGCCTTCAATGAACCTCATCGCCACGATAATGCCACTGCGTAACGATACCGGTCATTTTCAGGTATTTTTGCTATCCTCATGAACGAAATGTGGTATACACAGCGTGTTTGCCTGTGCGCGCGCCATAGAATACCTACTAATTGGATCACGGAACACTATCAATAACTTATTTGTTGCCCCTAATGTTTATGTTGGTGATATACCAATTAAAAGGGTTAGAGAAACAAAGGCACTATCGATTAATTTTTATCATGGGAAAAGCATGTCGACAAAATTGCTAAAAAGGTCTCATCCCGAATTGGAGCGATCAAAAAGCTAAAATCTTGTGTAGATCATAATACGTTAAATATGTGCTTACAATGCACTAATTTTACCGCATTTTGATTATTGCTACGAAGTTTGGGAAACTGTTGGTATTACACTTTCTGATCTTCTCCAAAGATTACAAAATAGGGCTGCTAGGGTTATCATGGGTCGTAAAAATGAACATGGTCAATCAGAACTTGCTCTCAAATGAACTAGGATGGAAACCCTTCAGTGAACGCAGAACTCTGTTAAGCTAACTGATATTTTTCAACAGACGTCTTCCTCTCGATATTATAACTTACGAGGCTCTTCCACTAAACTTTATTTCAGTGCCCAATCCTAAGACTGAACAGCCTTCCAGACGAATTAAGGAATAAGAAAACTCTTATTGCCTTTAATGCAGGTAATGTGATTCCTGGCCGGTTACGTCAATTAATTAATTAAGATTTTTTGATTGTTTATGTTATTCAAAACTTGAAATTATATCTCTTATTTATGTATGCCTTACTTTTGTAATAAGTGTAATTTTTAATGTAATTTTGAATATTCACATATACGCCCCTCTTTACCATACCATACCATACCATACCATACCATACCATACCATACCATGCCATACCATACCATACCATACCATGCCATGCCATACCATACCATACCATACCATACCATACCATACCATACCATACCATACCATACCATACCATACCATGCCATACAATACCATACCATACCATACCATACCATACCTTACCATACCATACCATACCATACCATACCATACCATACCATACCATACCAACCATACCATACCATAGCATACCATACCATACCATACCATACCATAGAAATAATAAAATAATAGATATGAAATGCGTAACACCACGGAAAACATCTGCGCATGCGTGCGAACTATTTACACATTGAAAATAAGTGAAAGAAACAAGAAAGTAAAGCAGACACATAGACCAAACCTTAATCATTAGTCCTGTAACATCTATCGTATAAAACGAAATAAAAATGAAATAAAAATCGTTTCTTTGTACGGTGATGCATCGAGCACTGCGTGCAAAAATATAAGCAAATTCCTAGGAATATAAGGTTCTTAGTGTCCTTAATCTTTCGAGTAAATCATAAAGTTTAACTAGAAATACATGCATGCAGAATCCCCTCGCCATTTGAACCAAACAATTTACTCCCCAAAAGTTATTGTAACGTGAAGTACTGTGTCGACGAATATGTAACCATGGTAACACGCAACATTGTATATTTTTTATATTTTAATTTGTACAAAATATTATTTTGTTTTTAACTATAAAATTATCAATTGCCCAACTATATAAAGTGGGTATATGCTATTATGTACTCTTTTAGCTTTGATTTACTGTAACATTCAACCTTAGACTTGCACAAAACGTTTCGAAATTTTCAAAAAACTTCAACTGCTTTTCGAGGAGTATTTTTATACTTCGCACTTGAAATTTAATGTTTCTTTTATTTTTCTATAACATATTTGAATCAATACTAAAATCAACTCTTAAAGATCAATCAATGTTGTGTTGACCACCCAGAATGATCTACACATTTTCAAATTCACAAACTATACTGCATGCTATGTTAAAAAATCGGCAAAGCATGAAAGCAAACATGCAAAAAAACTGCAAAATAGACACTTGCCTGTTTAAAACGCTCCTTTTTCGGTCTTTCGACTGTTTCTCCTCTTGTTAATTTTTCCTTTTGTTTTGTAGAGTTAACATATAAGCTTACTTACATAGAGACTTACTTATAAAATGAGTGCAAAACTATTTTTGAAAAAAGTTTGCAAATGGAAGTCTTCTCTCGGCTTGAACTTGCGCATGCGCATAACTTACGAAAAGGTCGAGTCCCGTCCAGTGAACTCAATTTGGTTACCTGGAACGATAACTGGCGGGTGAAAAGTGAAGCCAAAATAACAGTGCCTACGCCATCAAACGTGATTGATTTCACAACGGCCAAAGTTCAAAATAAGTTACGAAAATAGAAAAAAAACTTGAAAAGCTGTTAAAACCTGCACGATAACTTATTTTATCCCATATTTTTATGGCTTTCATAAACTTTTTGCACAAACTAGCTTATACGGCTTATACGACTGACAAAAAACAAAATATTTTCGCTGTTTGAACAAAAACAAACAGAAAACTAACTTACTTCAGTCACTCAGTGACAAAGATATGTTTTCCTCCTAGTTTTCCTTCTGTAATCTTTTTTAGCCAGTTACAAAGTAGAAACTACTTCGATTTGCAAAAAAACTGTTGTTTTTTTTCCAAAAAATAACACAAAAATAGAGTTTTTTTCTGAGTTTACGTACGGACCGCGCAGTAAATAAGTTGTGGGGGACTGAAACTGACGTACGGACCGCGTGAAATTGACTTTTGAGGGACTGAAACTGACGTACGGACCGCGTAAAAGGACTGGGATTTAGGCTTCACTTTTTTCCGCCTGAATGAATGAATGTTATCGTTCCAGATATTAGAAATTTATGGAGTTCACTGGTCCCGTCCCGTCCATGACAAAACAAAATGGCGGACGACTTTGCATTCCACAATGTTTTCACATACCCGGGTGTAAATCTCCGAGCGGAATTAGTACCCTCGCACGGCGCTTCGCGCCGGCTCGGGGATTAATGTTTACGCAATAAAATTTCATGCTACGCAAAGGGAAAAAATGGGGATCAAGTAAACCTACGAAAAATATTTCGCATGATACTATTGCTTCAACTTGTGAACTATAATTAAAGTGATGTAAAGTCCCGATATAAACAAACCGGCAAAGTCCGTTTGTTTACATTTTAAACACGGTATATTTAAAAAATTATGATGTGTTCTGGTTCGCTATGCTTTAAATAAATACAGATTCGAGTTTCTGATTTAGAAGATGTCGAATTTTAGTCGAAACAACGCGAAATTTGGGCATTGTTTACATCGCGGGATCCCCCATAGCACATACACAGAATGGACTTTATACATGCCGTCTTTATTTTTGACTTTTTAAGTTAACACATTTATTATTTTGCTCGCAATTTTGCAGCAGGACCCACGAGGAAGTCGCTCCAAAGGAACACTTAGACATCAAGATTCGCGAGGCAAATTTTAGTCAAGTTGACACATGCGTAGACGTTTCTCCGCGGTGTTAGAATGCATATTTGATCACGAATCATGTCACAACTTTTTCTCATGCGTGCCCTTATAAATCCGCCATATTGAATTTAAGTAGTAGTAAAAAAATATAAAGTAAAAAATACAAAGTATAAGCAAAGCTAAAACTAAGTTTTCATTGTCGCAAAGTTTTGTCTTGCTGTCAATTTACAGTTAAAATGTAGTTTTTAAAATATGGAGTTCTCTAGAAGCAGAATAACACTTTGAGTGTTGGATACAGTAGTGCATCTTAAAAAAACAATTAAAATTAAAATTGCAAATTAGTGCGGCATTTGTAAAAATAAAGTATTTTCGCGTATATTTGCTCTGATTATCACCGTTTCACTAATAATTGTTCAACTTATCTCATGAAATTACAAAATTATACTTAGTCAGCTTTTAATAGCAAAACAATAAATTACTTTCATGTTTTAACAAAGTTTTTATTTAACCTGTCTTTGATTGTTTTACAGACGATATTTTTCCCTTTTGCGAAGTATTTTGTTGTCACTCTTGAGTGGCCGCCATGACAGACCGCCGTATTATCGAGATCAGCGGGAGATCCACCCATTACACCCATAAAACATAGCCACTAACGCGCCATGAACTTTGATCTCCCATAGCTTTCCTTTTTCCAGGGTGTAATAAATAGCCGAACGGAATTAGTACCCTCGCTCTGGGCTATCGCCCGGGAACGGCGCTTCGCGACATTGGCTCGGGCATAAAGCTTAATTTTCAAAAATTATTTTGAAGCTTTGCGCAGTGGCATTGTCGAAGCCACCGCTAAATTTAATTATAGAAGGACAGAGATAAGGAAGACACAGAAGAAGACGCCAACAAAGAAGATCCAGAAGAAAAGAAGTCCAGAAAAAGAGGTTGCCGAGAAAGAGAAAGCTGACACAGTCGTGGCTGAAGAAGGAGTTGTTGGTGAGGGAGCAGCAATGTGCTAGAGTTACATTTCGAGCCAACGAAGCCAAACTGCGTCTTTTATCGCAGCCGTTTGTACGGTAGCCCATAAGTGCCACGGCACAAACAACAATGTCACGGCACCATCAACAATCTCACGGCACCATCAACAATATCACGGCACGAACAACAAAAGCTCAGGGCACAAACAACAAAAGCTCACCGCACAAACAACAAAAGCTCACGGCACAAGCAACAACATCACAGCACGAACAACAAAAGCTCACGGCACAAACAACAAAAGCTCACCGCACAAACAAGAAAAGCTCACGGCACAAGCAACAATATCATGGCACGAACAACAAAACCTCACGGCACAAACAAAAACTTCACGGCACAAACAACAAAAGCTAACGGAAAAAAAAAGCGGACAGGGGACTATTAGCATAAATTAATTCAATCTCTATATTTCACTTGGTTGCTCATAAATTCAACATGGCCGATTTGGTAGATGAAGAACAGTTTGACGAGGAAGATATTATACGGTACTACATTTTTAGAGGATTCAATTACGAAGAAATGCGAAGATTTCTACAAAAAAACCACGGTATAGAACTGAGCATTAGAACTTTGAAGAGGCGAATAAAGAGCTATGGACTTCGAAGGAGGCAGGCAGAATATGATATCGCTCTGCATGTGAGAGAATCTATTGAAAAATATAGTTGATGGCCATGGTAGTCTTCAAGGGTATTTCCCTTTTCTAATCTACCCACCTTCACATCAGCTAACATATTTCACAAGCATGTTCGACCCAAGACTCTATGAGATGTATGGTATAGCTCTAATGCCATCACAGCATCTTCCATTCTCTATTTCACATGTGTTATACTTTTTTTTTGTTTTGTTTAAATTAACACAATCAGTTATCGCATATTTCATTCCCATATGTTTTTTCGTTTTTAACACATATGTATAAATAATTTACATTATAGTTTACGAAACGACTATTACTATATGATTGTTTAAAAGCCATTTATACCATTAATTATATAATATCATACATATACATGCTTACACAATTACATAAAGGACATAACATACCAATTATTTAATGCCAGTGGAGGTTCTATTCCTGTTCTTATAATACAATATCAAAAGTACATGTAACCTTAAAATCTCGTTTTTGTGAGCAAAAAGCTTTGTGATCATTGGTTGACTTTAATACTGTAAATATATTTTCAAGTTATACCTAGCAACAGATAGAACAAACTGCAACTATGTTGCAATATCTTGCTCAAGATGTATCAGAATCTATTTGAGCAGCAGATGCGAGATTGAACCTAATTGCGTAGTCTCTGTGGTCATTCTTGGATAGTTTGGGGGATGCTCCCCTGGAAAATTTTGAATTTTTAGTATCCCAGAATGGCCATTTTGTGTGCTTTCAGGGTGATATTCTTGCAACAGAACAACAAAACATTGTGTCGTTTTTTTGTATGACCAACCCCCATTTGTTAGTATTTTTTCGCTTGACCCACCTGTTTAAGGCCATATTATTTTCAATCGCCCACCCCCTATTCCTTCGTTGCCATTCATTAAATTTGAAAAATTTAAAATTTTACAATTTTATAAACATAATGTATGCTGTTCGTTATTTTTTATATATGGTATTATTATGCAGGTTAGTTCACTGTAAATGAATTTTATTTATAGTACGTAATTATTATAATTGACGTCGTGATGTTATAATATTTTGTCTCTGGGAAAGGAGTAAAGGACCCAAAATTCAGTTGGCATGTAGTAGGAGAATATTGTAAAGCTCAAATGCCTCCCTCCAATCTGTCGGTTTATCAAGATTGCAAGATTGTAGAACATAGTTGAAATATTCTTGGTATTTATTCTCTTCTTGAGTTTCTACGATGTGTGACTGAGCATAATGAATTTCCGCTTGGGGAACTGGCAATAAAAAAGTATTGCTACCACCACTTAGCTCAGGTAGGTAATATAATGAGTCTGGTCGACCTTTAACAGTATCGCGTGGCGAGATTCCCGAATGTAATGAGTGTTCCACTGTTCTTTCACTCAAGACCTGTTGAGATCTGAAAAACATAACCAAAGACACTCCATGTCTAATTCTAATGTGAGGTCCACTACCTTTGTTCAATTAGATCTTTAAAGAAGTTTATCCACCACTTTTAGCAGGACTTTCTAAATATTCCCCACCATGCCTCAATTCGTTGATTTCTAGGCGACGTAACATAACGATGGTTGTTGGCATCATCCCTGAAAAAAGCTTGAGTGGCAGCCATAGTTCCATTTTCAGCTCCCAAATCAGTAACTAGATCAACTGGGCACCCACCAAATTCTTCAACAGCAGTAAGGTAGTAGGTTGCTATGTTGTCAGGCTGATTGTTCGATCGAGTGACATAAAGCCAGGCTATCTTTCTGCTCCAACCGTCTATACACCCATGGATTGGAAAATTTATGCCTTCCGGCATAAGACGCCAATTTCAATAAATGAAAGAAACATATTCTGAACGAAACTTTCTTTTAAATATTTGACGTCGAACCTGATTGTTTTTTCATTTAAATGCAAACAACTTTTGACAACCGTTCAATCGTGGTGTTGAAATACTAATAAATCTCAATTGTGCACCGGTGAAGTGGTGAACTCATTATAGAAGCTTTAATAGTGTCCCGTAGTGCCAGTCAGTCCACATCTCAATTGCTCCAGTAAAACTAGCGTAGATAAGGTCATCCAAACCACTTAAAAAGTACAAGGCCTATAATCAGATGAAAAGTTTTAAAGAAGAAACGATTACATTTTTCGTGCTTGGCTTTTGCATAATAAAAACTTATTTTTAGGCTAAATATTTGCTATGCTGAGTAGCTTGTTTGATTCAAATTTGTGTTAGGTAAAATATCGGTCCAATGAAGGACCAGAAAAAATTGCACAGCTAACCATATTTCAGGCCGTCTGGCGGGGTATTGGTATAAGTTTTCAATCAGCAATAATCGCGCCTCGGATGATCCTCATCAGCTACGATAATGCCACTGCGCAAAGCTAATAAATTGTTTTGGAAATTATATCTTATATTTGTGATAAAAAATAAAGGCATGTGGGACGCCGTGCTCATTTACATACCTGCGCGCGCAAAAAAGCAAACCTATTTGAAAGGGTACAACACATTCACAAGTGTTCTAACTAAGACCTTTTACTAAAGGAAAATTGCACAGACAATCGTATTTCAGGGCGTATCGCGGAGTATTGGTAAAGGTTTTCAATCAGCAATGATCTTGCCTTCAATGAACCTCATCGCCAAGATAATGCCACCGCGCAACGGTCATTTTTTGCTATCCTCACGAACGAAATGTGGTATACACAGCGTGTTTGCCTGTGCGCGCGCCATAGAATACCCACTAATTGGATCACGGAACAATATCAATAACTTATTTGTTGCCCCTAATGTTTATGTTGGTGATATACCAATTAAAAGGGTTAGAGAAACAAAGGCACTATCTATTAATTTTTATCATGGGAAAAGCATGTCGACAAAATTGCTAAAAAGGTCTCATCCAGAATTGGATCGATCAAAAAGCTAAAATCTTGTGTAGATCATAATACGTTAAATATGTGCTTACAAATGCACTAATTAATTTTACCGCATTTTGATTATTGCTGCGAAGTTTGGGAAACTGTTGGTATTACACTTTCTGATCATCTCCAAAGATTACAAAATAGGGCTGCTAGGGTTATCATGGGTCGTAAAAATGAACATGGTCAATCAGAACTTGCTCTCGAATGAACTAGGATGGAAACCCTTCAGTGAACGCAGAACTCTGTTAAGCTAACTGATATTTTTCAACAGACGTCTTCCTCTCGATATTATAACTTACGAGGCTCTTCCACTAAACTTTATTTCAGTGCTCAATCCTAAGACTGAATATCTGAAAAAGAGTCTAATTTATAGAGGGGCTAAACTGTGGAACAGCCTTCCAGACGAATTAAAGAATAAGAAATCTCTTATTGGCTTTAATGCAAGTAATGTGATTCCTGGCCGGTTAAGTCAATTAATTAATTAAGATTTTCTGATTGTTTATGTTATTCAAAACTTTAAATTATATCTCAGATTTTTGCATCCGGCCCGCTCTGAAACTCATCCGGCCCGCTCTCAAACTCATCCGGCCCGCTCTCAAACTCATCCGGCCCGCTCTCAAACTCATCCGGCCCGCTCTCAAACTCATCCGGCCCGCTCTCAAACTCATCCGGCCCGCTCTCAAACTCATCCGGCCCGCTCTGGATTACGCGACAAAACACAGGAGTGAAACAATTTTTAGATTAAAAAATCTGCCCAAAAAGTTCAAAAAGCTAGCCTAACGATAGTTAGAGTACAAAAATGAATTGCATCAACTCCAAAGGCTTCATACTAAGCACGATGAGTCGAGAAAACTAATACATTTGTTTTAAATGCTCGTGTATTAAAACTAATACACTTTGTTTTATTGCTCATGTATTTCAGTATTTGGCCATATTAAGTTAAAAAAATACATTTTAAACAGATATCATAGAAGAAAAAACTTTTCTCCATACATAAAACTTAAAAATATGGACCAACTGTATTGAAAACATGATTTTCTGCCCATTTGTTAAAGTGCTTTTCGTATACATGTTGTAAACAAAAAAAAATTAAAGCCGTGGCCCTTAGCAAACAAAGTTGAGGATGTTTTTTACCGTGAAATGACCAGAAAAAATTACAGCATACCTTGTTCATTGTCCAGTTTTAGTAGAAAGCGTTGATCGAAGTCAAAACACATGCATTCACTGCATGATTCACTCGTGAGTTTTTATGGCCAAAGCAAGTATTAAAACACGAACATATCCTTGTCGAAGAAACACGGAATATCAGAAAACCAGGCCAAAACCTTTCATTCCTATGCTTTTCTACTCCCATATTTAAAAATATCGTGTACATTTTTACAGAAACCATGGTTTTTTGTGAGTTTCTTGCCAGTTTTCTTGAGTTTTCGTCTTCGTGTTTTCTTTTAACGTTCAAGTTTTGTCAGCCTCGCTTTGAATTCACAATTGCACTGATCTCAAATTATTTCGCCACACTGGAATTTTCAATTTTAATAAATTCTTAAATTTTACCTATGTTAAAAAATAAACACGTTATTTACCGGCAGCGTCGGTCCGGATGAGAAAAACTGTGCCCTCGGTCACAGAGTAGACACTATAAAGAGGCCTCACTGTGTATCAAATCCTAATGTTTTGAGAGTAACCGATGCTTAGCCAGTGCGCAAAGGAGAGGCTCTCACCCCCCCGAAAACATTCAAAATGGAGTGCATTTTTAGACGAAAAATACCGCAAAAATTCGAGTTAACTATTTAATGTTGTTAATCACAACTTCAGTCAAGGTAAACCGTTATAAAGAAAGTAACAAGGGTCTCTTATGCCGGTTATTTCCCGAAAATATCGGCCGCCATCTTGTTCGGGGGGGGTGAATGCCTCTCGTTACCGCACTGGCTAGGAACATGGCGGCCGGCCGATAATTTAAGAAAATAAAGAAAAAAAACAAATTCTGGAGAGTAATGTCATTTTGAAATTCAAAATATGAATAAAACAAGACGAGTTTGAGAGACTGTAAATTTTCCACTCTATTTTAAAGTCATCATCAGACAGAATAGCGGCCGGTTACGCATTTTGCCTGAAGTGAAACCTCTGTATAGTGTCTACTCTGTGCCTCGGTCTTGAAAACGTCCCTCGCCCTTCGGGCTCGGGCCGTTTTCAAGACCTCGGGCACAGTTTTTCTCATCCGGACCTCGCAACCGGTAAATAACATATATTTATTTATGTATGCCTTACTTTTGTAATAAGTGTAATTTTTAATGTAATTTTGAATATTCACATATTCGCCCCTCTTTACCATACCATACCATACCATACCATACCATATCATACCATTCCATACCATACCATACCATACCATACCATACCATACCATACCATACCATACCATACCATACCATACCATACCATACCATACCATACCATACCATACCATACCATACCATACCATACCATACCATAGTATACCATACCATACCATACAATACAATACCATACCATAACATACCATACCATAGAAATAATAAAATAATAGATATAAAATGCGTAACACCAAGGAAAACATCTGCGCATGCGTGCAAACTATTTACACTGTGTATTTATTCCCATAAAAAATATAGTTAGTATTTCTGAATTTTTTGCCTTCCGGCATAAGACGCCAATTTCAATAAATGAAAGAAACATGTTCTGAAGGAAACTTTCTTTTAAATATTTGACGTCGAACCTGTTTGTTTTTTCATTTAAATGGAAACAAGTTTTGACAACCGTTCAATCGTGGTGTTGAAATACTAATAAACCTCATAAGAATTTTGCACCGGTGAAGTGGTGAACTCATTATAGAAGCTTTAATAGTGTCCCGTAGTGCCAGTCAGTCCACATCTCAATTGCTCCAGTAAAACTAGCGTAGATAAGGTCATCCAAACCACTTAAAAAGTACAAGGCCTATAATCAGATGAAAAGTTTTAAAGAAGAAACGATTACATTTTTCGTGCTTGGCTCTTCCATCATAAAAACTTATTTTTAGGCTAAATATTTGCTATGCTGAGTAGCTTGTTTGATTCAAATTTGTGTTAGGTAAAATATCGGTCCAATGAAGGACCAGAAAAAATTGCACAGCTAGCCATATTTCAGACCGTCTGGCGGGGTATTGGTATAAGTTTTCAATCAGCAATAATCGCGCCTCGGATGATCCTCATCAGCTACGATAATGCCACTGCGCAAAGCTAATAAATTGTTTTGGAAATTATATCTTATATTTGTGATATTTATCAACGGCATGTAGGACGCCGTGCTCATTTACATACCTGCGCGCGCAAAAAAGCAAACCTATTTGAAAGGGTACCACACATTCAGAAGTGTTCTGACTAAGACCTTTTACTAAAGGAAAATTGCACAGACAATCGTATTTCAGGGCGTATCGCGGAGTATTGGTAAAGGTTTTCAATCAGCAGGGAAGGAGCTGCAATGGATTTCGTCGGCGCTGACAATGGAGAGCGTACCATAATAGCGTTTTGTTCGAGAAGTAAACACCTCTATCAATTTGGCCTTTCTTTTATCATTCAAATTATTGCTGTATCAAGTTGAAAAGCATTTCTTAGAACAACCTCACCATTTCCCCAATGTGCAGATATTAATTGACAATTCAGCAGGAAAAGTAGAAAAATCCTAGATATGACCTCTTCAGGAGTGTCCGCAAACCAGAGATATGCTATACTGGGAATGCACACTTTTTACACGTCCTGCATTAATAAAGTATCTGGAAGGCAGTGGCGAGGAACAACAAGTATGTCGATTTGCTTGATTCCATTGGCTGTGTAGTTGATCCAATTGAAAAGTAAGTGTGAGGTTTAGAAAAGTTCATGTCCTCATGTCCGATGTGTTCGCAGAGAAATTTAATAAAGATAATTGTAAAATTCATGAATAATTAATGAGCTAACTACCCAATAAATGAACCATATTTATGTCACATGACATCTTTGTAAACCCCAATACAGGTCAACAATCTGATAAAGCTATGTCCTAATTAGTAATAGAGACCTTTAGCATTGCGTTTCCCGCGAACCGCAAACCTCAAGAAATCACGTGACCAGTCCTTGGCGTCGCGTTTGACGTATTTTTTTGGCGTTTTCGACGGCAGGAAAAGGTTCTCACGTAAGTCATTTACCTCAGCTTTTGTTTGCCTGAATATTGTTTTATCTCGCGTATACCTATCATTGGTGTACAGAAGAAAGTTTGTTCTTTCACTTATATGTAATTTGCTCTTGTAAACATTGCTCTTTGGTTTAAAATTATCGCAAACATTGACCAACACTCAGCATGAATGAAATTCAATATGGCGGCTATTCTCACAACAACAACAATGGTCTCGTAATTAACCTTTTATCAGTTTTTGAAATGATATGGTGAGAAGAAATACAGCAGTGTTAGTAAAATTTTAGTTATCTTTCAAAAAGCGCCATGCTAAATGTCGAAAGCTTGACGGAAAACGTCTGACGTCAAACTGCAGTTTGAGGTTTGCGGTGCCGTGGAAGTGACGAGATGCTAAAGGTCTCTATTCTTATCTTTTGATACAGCTGTATCCTATTTAGCATGCATTTATTAACTTTGTTAAAAATGCTCCTTATTAATATTCATATATTGGACACGCACGAAGCAAACAAGCATTTATTTCTTCCATAACACATATATTTGCTAAAAACCACACTTTAGATTAAGTATTATTTCTCACTTTTTGTCATTCACCACAAAATTTATCGTACAATTATTGAAGACAGAAGAATGCGTGCAAATGCTATCAGCATTTCTGTTGCTACGAGTCGTTTCAAACTCAGGTAAAGGCATTTCAGCTAAAACACTATCTGCCTCATCAAATTGAAAATATCGCAAATAAATTTGCTGCGCAAAAAGCTAACGCTATTCGGGGACATATGGCCCAAAGGTACCGCTAGATCATCAACAATTTCATATTCAAATTCATCATCCTGACCATCTCCGCCTTTATCGTCAGTGCCTTTTTTGTTACTGCGGCTTGCTTGCCATTCCTCGAATATTTTAATCGCCCATTTCGTGTTATACCTAGTATTTTTAGGTACAGATTCTTCAAGGAACGACCACTCCTCTTCGTTAGATTTTGGTTGGCGAAAACGACGAGACATTGTTCACTAAGCGGATAACAAACTATACGCCAAGGAAAAGCTATATTACACACACAAGCAAAACACACCCTGTTTATTTTCATTATGTTCTCGTTCAGCGCACATAGAGAGCATCTACACAAAATATTCTCATTAGAATCTTATTTTTTCCGCCCCATCTGCCAGCATTGTGTTAAAATCCCATAAGATTGTTTGAAAACCACCTATTAGCGATATCATATTATAGAACCAACAGCCATGAAACAATGCCAAGGCAGAAGCACAATAAAACAACTGATCCATTAAGTGGCCGAGTACTGCATAATATTAAGCTAATGACTTTCCACATTCATTACCTATTGTTTCATTTCACAAGTACGATAAAATACTCGCGTCAGATCTGTATGGGGATTTACAATGGCTCGCGCTGCGCGCTCGCCATTGTAAATCCCCATACAGATCTGCCGCTCGTATTTTATCTATTACGTAAAACATCAGCCTAGGTCTGATGCCACCAGGATTATTGCATAAGAAGTTTCAACTATATTTCCTACATTCTAAGAGATACAAACTATTAAAGATCCCGGAACAGCACGGGTGAGATGGGTGAGGTAAATACAGAAACGTGGTCTGAAGCAACACTTGCTAGCCAAAGAGCTTCTTCTAAACGACAAAACAGCAGTTAACGCTTCCTGCTCCAACGATGGTGAGGTATGTGACACGAATGAGGCCAAATTTTGATTATAGTTCTTATAATTGATTGCAATTAATTTGTTACCAAATAGTAATTGTACCAATTTTCATGCTGGTGATGATGCTGCTTGTTCCAAATATTAATAATACGATGTAAAAACATACATGACAATGTTGCTTACACAGGACGTGGTTGCCCAATTCACCCAAGCCGCCAGATTATGATACATTTGCTCGATAGCCAAGGCCTAATGGTTAGTTAATGGTGGACGAGCTAAAGTGGAGTACCAGGAGGAAAACACTCGAATGACAGGAGAAAATCAACCAATCCCTTTGTCTCGTGAGTTTGAAAGCACCGCGAAGTTACCCTCGCAGAGAGTAAATTCCCAACTATCTATCCGCACTAGTTGGCTGAATTCAGCATGTTTCTGGATAAGATAAATAGAAAGCATATATTTGGTTGAACCAACTGAAAAGTGACCGGAATGAACAGTTAATTTAAAATGTTTGGCTCAGTTTCGACGCAAACGTTTTTTTACATTACCATGTTACTTTAATACCTTTCACACGTTCTCTTACTAGTTCCAGGCTCTTCATGATAAACATGCAAAGTTCATATAAGTACGCATAATGCTTTTTATGAGAGAAGATATCTTCATTCTAATTATATTCTCCAATCGTACATATCCTGTAAAAATGATGTGATATTTATTCCCATATTAACGCTCAGGACAGATTATCTTTTAAAAAATATAGTTAATATTTCTTAAATTTCGCCTTCCGGTATAAGACGTCAATTTCAATAAGTGAAAGAAACATATTCTGAACGAAACTTCCTATTAGATATTTGACGTCGAACCTGTTTGTTTTTTCATTTAAATGGAAACAACTTTTGACAACCGTTCAATCGTTCAACCGGTGAAGTGGTGAACTCATTATAGAAGCTTTAATAGTGTCCCGTAGTGCCAGTCAGTCCACATCTCAATTTCTCCAGTAAAACTAATGTAGATATAAGGTCAATGATATTTGATATCCAAACCACTGAAAAAAAGTACAAGGCCTATAATAACATGAAAAGTTTTAAAGAAGAAACGATGCTTTGCTTTTGCATCGTTTGCTTTTGCATCATAAAAACTTATTTTTAGGCTAAATATTTGCTATGCTGAGTAGCGTGTTTGATTCAAATTTGTGTAGGTAAAATATCGGTCCAATCATGTCTCTATTAACTATGGTCCAATGAAGGACCAGAAAAAATTGCACAGCTGGCCATATTTCAGGCCGTCTGGCGGTGTATTGGTATAAGTTTTCAATCAGCAATAATCGCGCCTCGGATGATCCTCATCAGCTACGATAATGCCACTGCGCAAAGCTAATAAATTGTTTTGGAAATTATATCTTATATTTGTGATATTTATCAACGGCATGTGGGACGCCGTGCTCATTTACATACCTGCGCGCGCAAAAAAGAAAACCTATTTGAAAGGGTACAACACATTCAAAAGTGTTCTAACTAAGACCTTTTACTAAAGGAAAATTGCACATACAATCGTATTTCAGGGCGTATCGCGGAGTATTGGTAAAGGTTTTCAATCAGCAATGATCTGGCCTTCAATGAACCTCATCGCCACGATAATGCCACTGCGCAACGATAGCGGTCATTTTCAGGTATTTTTGCTATCCTCATGAACGACATGTGGTATACACAGCGTGTTTGCATAATGCTTTTTAGGAGAGAAGATATCTTCATTCTAATTATATTCTCCAATCGTACATATCCTGTAAAAATGATGTGATATTTATTCCCATATTAACGCTCAGGACAGATTATCTTTTAAAAAATATAGTTAATATTTCTTAAATTTCGCCTTCCGGTATAAGACGTCAATTTCAATAAGTGAAAGAAACATATTCTGAACGAAACTTCCTATTAGATATTTGACGTCGAACCTGTTTGTTTTTTCATTTAAATGGAAACAACTTTTGACAACCGTTCAATCGTTCAACCGGTGAAGTGGTGAACTCATTATAGAAGCTTTAATAGTGTCCCGTAGTGCCAGTCAGTCCACATCTCAATTTCTCCAGTAAAACTAATGTAGATATAAGGTCAATGATATTTGATATCCAAACCACTGAAAAAGTACAAGGCCTATAATAACATGAAAAGTTTTAAAGAAGAAACGATGCTTTGCTTTTGCATCGTTTGCTTTTGCATCATAAAAACTTATTTTTAGGCTAAATATTTGCTATGCTGAGTAGCGTGTTTGATTCAAATTTGTGTAGGTAAAATATCGGTCCAATCATGTCTCTATTAACTATGGTCCAATGAAGGACCAGAAAAAATTGCACAGCTGGCCATATTTCAGGCCGTCTGGCGGTGTATTGGTATAAGTTTTCAATCAGCAATAATCGCGCCTCGGATGATCCTCATCAGCTACGATAATGCCACTGCGCAAAGCTAATAAATAGTTTTGGAAATTATATCTTATATTTGTGATATTTATCAACGGCATGTGGGACGCCGTGCTCATTTACATACCTGCGCGCGCAAAAAAGAAAACCTATTTGAAAGGGTACAACACATTCAAAAGTGTTCTAACTAAGACCTTTTACTAAAGGAAAATTGCACATACAATCGTATTTCAGGGCGTATCGCGGAGTATTGGTAAAGGTTTTCAATCAGCAATGATCTGGCCTTCAATGAACCTCATCGCCACGATAATGCCACTGCGCAACGATAGCGGTCATTTTCAGGTATTTTTGCTATCCTCATGAACGACATGTGGTATACACAGCGTGTTTGCATAATGCTTTTTAGGAGAGAAGATATCTTCATTC